>PTEX01000041.1:1194709-1225238 GCA_003342815.1 Eudromia elegans | reverse complement strand
GCCGCTCACCATGAAAATCGCTGCGCAGCCCCGCGGCCGAGCGAGCGGAAGCGCTGGGGCGGGGGTGCAGCTTCCGCCCCTCTGCGTCACTTCCGACCCTGCTCTACTCCTCCCTCGCGGGTGCTCCCCCAAAACCCCTCCGATGTCCCCGCGGCCGCCGTCGTGCGGCCCCGCTCCTGTTGCCGCCGCCTTTCCCGTTACCGGCGGGGCCAGTGGGGGGGTGAACGGGACCCGCGGAGCAGCGCGGAGGCGACAACCCGGAGGCGGCCCCCGGAACGGCAGCGGCGGGGCGCTCGTTGCGGCGGGGGCCAGCGCGCGGCGCACGGGGCGGGAGGCCGGGCCTGGTGCTCGGAGCGGCCCGGGGCGGCCGCCGTGAGGGACGGGGGCGGCGCCCGAACCGACCTGATCCGGCCCGGCCCGAACCGACCTGATCCGGCCCGGCCCGAGCGCGCGGGCCTCGGGGCCGCCTCCCCGACCGGCGGCCTGCGGGGTCCCCGGCGCCTCGTAACGGTGAGCGGGACCGCAGGCGAGGCTGGGGAGGGCTGCGGAGGTGCCGCTGAAGGGCTGTGTTTATTCCCTTGTTTATTCRCTTGTTTAGCTAGTGACGATCCCCCGTGGGGTTACTTTGGCCTCCCCCAGGCGCGTGCGGGCTGCGGGAGGGACACGGAGGTGCTGGAGCGGGTGCAGAGAAGGGCAGCGAAGCTGGTGYGGGGGCTGCAGCCCAGAGCTCGTGAGGAGCCGCCGGGGAGCTGGGCCGGCCAGTGTGGAGAAGGGGGGAGCCCCAGGGAGACCTCGTCGTCCCAACAGCTACCTGACGGGAGCTTGTAGCGAGGTGGTGTTGGTCTCTTCTCCAGAACAGCGATGGATAGAACAAGAGGAATTGGTCTCGGGTTGCTCCAGGGGAGACTGTGGTTGGATATTAGGAAAAAACTTCTACCCTGAGGGAGTCTTGAAGCCCTGGAGCAGGCTGCCCAGGGCAGTGGTGGAGTCACCGTCCCTGGCAGTGTTCAAGAAACATGTAGATGGGTGCTCAGGGACGTGGGTGAGCAGGCACAGCGCTGAGACGCGTATGGTTGGCCTCAGTGATGCTGTGACCTTGCAGGCATTTCCCCTGTGCTCTGGGGCATGCTGCTTCCCTGGGTTAGGTTCTGGCGGCAGGCGGTGAGCTCAGCTCCTGCAGAAGTGCYGGGGAGAATTGCCCGACTGCGCTGCCCTCCTGGCGCTCTGTTCCTCAAGCGTTTAGTGCAATGGTTGTTGTTTTCCTGTCCTGGTCTCCCTGTGGGCAGGCTGTGGAGATGTTCAGCGCGAGCCAGTCGTCCAAAGCGCAGTTCCTGGACAAGGCGCGCCAGGCCCGGGAGGAGCGGCGCGAGCTCAAGGAGAGGGAGCGCGCGGCCACGCAGGTCCAGGCGCTGGCCAGGAGCTTCCTGTGCCGCTGCCGCCTGCAGCGCCGCCTCAGGTGCGTGACACGGCACCGTCCCGTTGTCTCCCGCTGTCTGCAGAGAGGGGCTTATCCTTTACCTGCCTGACATCGTTTTCCTYACTTTCCTAGGAGAGAAGTTGAGGAATTCTTTGAGGGCAATGAGCCTRGTTCAAGTAGAAGAAATGCTCTTTCTGTCTTCAGAATTGCTAGGAAGCTGCTGTTTGTGTTTAAGCTTAAAGAGGACAAAGAGGTAAGATCATTACTCTGAAATGGTTTCCTTCTTTGGATTACCTATTTAGCATCTTAAATATGTTTAAATTGTTGACCAGTAACCATGTGAGTTCCCTCAATACATTTTGGCTTCARAAATTTGATCTGTCTCTTCCTCTTTCCTGGGAAGGAGTGTGAGGGCTGTCTATGCTACAGCTGCATTTCCAACTGTGTTGTGAATTTGTGGTGTCAGGTGGAGCTCTTTACTCTCTGTCTGTGAGAGGATGGTATTTGCCCCAGGGACACATTAGGGCTAATTATAAGTAAAACAACTGGAAAATGAGGATGTGTATTTAAATTGCAAGAGCAGTTGGTGCTTGGCTTGGCAGAGGGAATGTACTTGTTTGTTTTTTTTAATCTCTCTCAAATAAAATCTCTCCTTTTGAGGAAGATATGAGTATAACAAATGTTCTTCTCTGTTTTTACTGTGTGAGAAACATGTGCATTGCATACAGCTTCAAGTGCCTAGCCTTGATTTGAAGTTCTGCATTGCAGTAACTAAGTGAATCACTGAAATATGTCTGTGCTGCTCCTGCTTTCCATTCCGGTCAGTCCCTGGCTGGGCCAAGGACTAGACTGTGCTCTTTCTGGAGAACCACCCCAATTAGGAGAAAGCACCAGTAAAGTTCTGAGGCCCCAAAAGGCTTTGCAGCTTGTGAGCTTTTGGTTAATGCAACTGGACTGAGGTAGGAATTAAGGAGTTCTATGTATGCACTCTGAGYTCACTGAGAGCCATGATGGTCAACTGGAAGACCAAACTGCAGCAGGAGAGGTGCTTTCCTGGCTTCAGGCCATGCTGTTGAGGGAGGCAGGTTGGCTGGGATGGCTAAGAAATTCCCGCTGTTGATGAGTGCTGTGTTCCAGGAGAGAGCTCTCCTGCACAGCTGTAGCGTGAGGAATAGAGGCACTCCCAGAGAAGGAGCTGTGGGCACAGTCCGYGGGGAGTATGTGCTTGGARCTTTGYTCTCATTCCGAGGCRCTTTGCTTCTTGAACTCTCTTCTGYACTATTTCTAGTACTTTTCYGAAGTAACTCCTAARGTAACTAGAACTGATAGGGGTCTTCTTTTCCTTGCAGAGGTTTGAAAAGCTCTGCCGTTGTATTCTGAACAGTATGGATGTTGAGAATGAGCCCAAGGTGAGTAGGATGTGTTTTTCCTTTRTTGTATATATGAGATATTAGGTGGGTAATGTGTGTATTATTTCACTTCTGAAAGCCCCAAAGTGCTGCTGAGAGTCCAGGGTGGAAGGTTGGGCAAGCTCCTCAGTACCCATCTGGAATTTTTAGTCTGTGTATAGCTATAAAAGGTAAAAAGTAGTTTGTGTGCTTTGACTAAGTGAGTTCTGGGGAGAGAAATAATTTGGCACCACTGTTGTGATGAGCAGTGCTCTGAGTTTATTTTTTTACAAGGCTTCTGGTTTAAAAATTTATTTTGGTGGTGGGTAGCACAAATACCTATCACAGCTCACGTCTGTTCCCTGCCAACCTCAGGTGTGGTATGTATCRCTGGCACTCTCCAAGGATCTCACACTCCTGTGGATCAAGCAGATCAAAGACATTTTGTGGTTTTGCTGTGAATTTCTCAAGCAACTTAAGGTAAAAATAAATTTTGCTCTGTTTTGTTCCCCTACATCTAATAGTTCTGTAGCTTGGCACAGAAMTAGCTTCATTTATTAACACTGATGTTTGTTATTGCAGCCTGACATCTTACAGGACTCCAAGCTGGTCAATTTGCACCTCACGATGCTTGTCACCTTCACGGACACATCTACATGGAAAATCCTTCGGGGAAAAGGTGCGTTCGTCCAATGTGTCATTTCARTGATGCATTATCTTTTAGTCACTGATTTGGGACTTACTTTTAAAACTTGCCGAGTCCTTTTTCTGCACCCTGCSTTCTCCCCATGCTTTCCACAAAGATTCATTGTGCTTCTGTGTGTGCACAAAGCCCAGAGCAGGCAGTAAGGYGCCCTTTGACGTTAGGGAGCACAGAACAGCAGCAGCTCGATGTTCTCATAGCTCCCCAAAGTCACCCACACCAGTGTGTTCAGAGTATCATGTAACRTGGCTTTAGCTCTGAGGCTTTTGTGGGAAATGCACATAGAGTTAGATATGTATAGTGAAGAAATATAACTTACAGTTTATGTGATGTGTTCTCCTGGAACTTGCTGTGATACAGTTTTGGTAACATCACTGTTTTATCCTTGAAGGAGAAACGCTGAGGCCTGCCATGAACCACATCTGTGCAAACATCATGGGACACCTCAATCAGAAGGGATTTTATTCTGTGCTGCAGGTCAGTCCATGGCTGATGCAGTTAGTGCTCCTGTTTGTCCAGAGCAAACCTGATCCTGTGATGCTGCTGCCCTAAGAATTTCTGTGATTTCTCAGGGCACATGTCAGGCAGAAGGTGTATATGGAGCTTCAGTGATTTGTGCTTTTTTTAATGTGGTTTCTGTTATGCTGCTATTAGCATGAAGCCTTTCTGGTGCTGGCAAATGGCTTGTAGCTACTTTGTTGTTTCTTTGTTKGCTGGTTGGTTGTTTTCTCAGCTCTGAAGATGAGCATGAAGTTCTTCATGAGTAGTCATAAACTTTTTTTTTTTTCTGAGCTCTGCAGTCTTTTTATTGTTCTTTTTGTTTTGTTTTCCAGATTTTGCTAACTAATGGCTTGGCAAGATCCAGRCCATCCTTGTCCAAAGGCTCTTTAACTGCCATCTTCTCTCTTGCATTGCGGTAAGACGGCCAGAGCTKCTTGGGGTGATGTGCAGCCAAAGCTGGGGTTTATGTGTGTGTTTCTGAAGGTTTTCTTAYTCTGCCAGGCTCTCTTGGTGCCTTTGAGTGTATTAACTGAATGAAAGAAGCTGCTTTAAGCAGACAACCCACTCTGCTCTAGTCATTTTGGGTGTCACCCTGTGCCCTTGCTGTAGGTGTTCCTGCTTGAGCAGGGAGGGTTGGACTAGATGATCTCTAGAGGTTCCTTCCAACCTCAACACTGTTCTATGATTCTGTGACTTTTCCATTTCAAAAYGCTGTATGTCAGTAACGAGTGTTAGTGTAAGCCTAGGCATTGGAGCACGCTCCCAGGATGGGGAGTGCCCCTCTGTGGAACCACTGAACAAGACCAATGGTCTTGGCATGAGAATGGTTGGACCACTTCACAGTGGGCTGGTGATACAGATGTGCCCCTTGCTGAATTCCCAGGAGCAAATTTAGGCCCTGAATTGGTTGTAAATCCTTTTAATGATCCAGTCCTTCCCCTTTTAAAGGAGAAGRGGAGAAAAACAAAACAAAACCAGAAAAGAAGGGGAGGAAAAAAAAGCAAACTGTTACTCTGACCTCGTTGCTGCATGGCTCATGTGTCTTCATTTTAGAAACGTGCAGCCAGTAATGAGATTTCTTTAAGCCTGCCGTGGTTAATTCCCTGTGACTTTCCTTCCAATACTTGTCACTGCTGGGATCATGAGTATGTGCTGCTCAGTGACATAACAATGGATGTCCTTGAATAAGTCACTGAACTTCTGCCTAATGAAAATGGCTGCTTAATTACTGACTTGATGACAGTGGGGAAAGGGGAAACTTCAGAGATAACTGGATAACATTTAAGGTGCTCTGGGTAGGATGGATGCTCTTGCAAGAGTAATGTGCTTTGAGCTTTGGCTTACGTTCCCTTGAGTCGCAATTCATTTTTTATGAACTTGTGATGATAGCAGAAACGTTCAGAAAGTTTTTCTCCAACGGGTCCTCATGAGGATAGAGTCATTGGCCAGTCCAAATAACCTGGTTAGAGTGACTCTTTCATACGCTGCTAGGGCAGACTGTTTGCACTAAAGTATTTTTCTCCCTGTAGCCCTGTGGTTGCTGCACAGTTTTCAGACAATCTGCTGAGATCCTTTCTGATACATATCATGTCTGTGCCTGCTATCATGACTCATCTTGCTACGCTAACACCTGAGGTAAGTGCATGACGTGATAGTACCAGAAGTCTGTTGAATATCACATTAGGCCACTGATTATTCTGGTTTATCAGCTCTTAAAATAGAGCATTAACATATCTGTAATTTTCAGTTTCAACTCTCTCTTTTGGAAATGTTTGATCCTTCTACCCTCAGTATTGTCTAGTTTTCTAGTACTGCAGAAGTTATTAACACCACAGAGCTGATAGGCCAGACAGCCCATGCTGATAATAATATTAGAAAAAAATATTTCCAGTATTAGACATGTCCTTCAACTSCCTTAGCATAGTGAGGGGGACTGCTCTTTGGGTTAACTTTGAAAGTCAAGGTTCTTCCCTTTTTCCCCAGMCTGCTCCCTGTGGCTTGGGGAGGGTCTTTTAAAGCACTCTTCAGTTTCCCCCACTATAAAATGCAAGCGATGCCCTTTGCAGTGTGAYGGAAGTCACAAATTTGCTTTCTGCTTGAGTAGATACGGTGGTGACTACAAGTTAATACTAGGAGGACTGGATGGACAGACATAAAAGTGGGATATTGTTACAGAAGCTTTGACTTGGATGCTTCTACAGTGAGGGTGTCAAGAGAGCTGCAGTTTCCATTTTAGACCCAAMCTATTATTTCAGCGGTTACTTCCAGTGTGCCCATCCTTAAGTCTTATGTGTCACTCAGCTGGAATTTTGCATGCTTTTGTACTTCTGTCTCTGTTAGCAGCCAAAGCAGAAGTCAGTCTGTCCTATGGAAAAGGATTGTGGCTGTAAATAGCAGGTTAATGTAATTAAATGCCTCTTCTCTGTGTAGCTCAGTGTAGGCAGAGGTGAGCGTTGTGCAAAATGTGCGTGTTTTTGTAGGCTAACAGCTGAAGCTTTGTCTACCACTCAAACATGCCATATTYACCTCTGAGGGCTTTTTCTGGTTAGCATGGACTCCCATTTGCCTGTGATAGTAGAAATCTCTTTTTCACATCAAAGTCCGTCCCTCTTCAGTGCAACAGTTACAAGTTGCTGCTTTGTTTGGAAGGAACAGGCAATCCAAATAGCTAGTGGCAGCTCCGGTTGCATTGTTTTCTGTGAGGCACCTCAATTTCACTTGCAGTTTGTTAAATTCTGTCTTTCAGCGTCTGGCAGTGATAGAATCTCACGARCTTTTCCGCAAGTTCATCCTATTTTTAAGTCGCGAGGCCCATTGCCGAGATGTGTGTGTGTGCTTAGAGGGGAGCCACACGCTCTGCTTGCTAGGTAAGCACCTGGGAGACTTCTTTCTTATTGGGCTTGGAGGAGAGCCTTGAGTTGAATCTTCCTTCTCCATGCTCAGAGTTGCCTCTCGTCCACTGTTTTCTGTTTGTCTTTATCCTGACTTAGTTGCTTTCTAAAAAAAAACAAATGAAGTTTATTTTAGGATGCTGCGAGTATGATTTAGCATTAAGCAATTAAAAAGGTACTTGCAAATGGCAGCAAGGTCAGAGACCTGTTCTCATAGACATGTCATCATGTCCACCTGTGAGCATTATCTCCCCTAGTATTTCCCTTGGGCTCCAAGTGAATCTGGCAGCGTGGCAGATCTGAACCTAAGCTTCTTAGATAGATGTGCTGCTAAAATACTTGCGTTCAAGGAACAAGAGGAACACTTGGAACATGGGAAATAAATAACCATTGATTTTTATATAGCTTGGATGCAGCTTAGAGCTGCAGGAGGGTGCCAAAGTGACACATCTCCTTGGTGGTTGGTATGTACTGGAAATGGGCTGCTGTGGGGTAGCCTCCAATAGTCATTATTCCCAGTAATCCTTCTGCAGACTTGAAAAGAGGTACTTACTGTCCTGCAGCATCTGTTCCCCCTAAGCCTTTCTGTGCTGGTTATTCCTCCAGGTAATCTTGTGTACTTGGGCTCCTTGAACGATAAAGTTCTTGAGGAGGAGACTGCTCATTTTGTTGGTGTGCTCATTCACATGCTCTCCTACTGCCAGAAATACGTTTCACAAAAGAAATCCAACCTCACTCACTGGCATCCCGTTCTGGGCTGGTTTTCCCAGACTGTGGATTATGGGTAAGTGGTGATAGATGAGCTTTAAGTCTCTCTTCCTCCTTCTCTCCCCACCCCTGTCTGTCTCTCCCCTCCCACCTTGTTTCTCTCTATGTGCACATACGTGGATATATATATATTTTAAACTGCAATGTGTTTGATGTTTTATGAGGGGCAGAGTGTGACCCTTGGCAGAATAACCATAGGCACTTCAGGTTGTGTGTGTGTGTGTGTGTATATATATATATATATATATATCAGACACTGTTTAAGTTGCTGCATTCATTCACAGACTATTACAGGAGGAAACTCAGTAAAGTGTGGTTAGACTGCTTGAATAGTGGCAATAGTGACACACTCAGTATAGGTCTGTATGTCAGCTCTTCCTCTGAAAACCAACTGCAGGGTGGGTGCTTTGACTGACTAAATGTGTCCAGATGCCACCATGTCGTGTTTTATTCCAGCCTCCCTTCTAACCTGTGTCTCCAACTTGTCTTTCAGATTGAACGAGTCCATGCCTCTGCTGACCAAACAACTGCAGCATCTCTGGGGAGTCCACATGATCCGCATCCTGTTCAGTGATGTGCTCAGCAAGAAGCTGCTGGAGAGTCAGGAGGCGACTCAGCCGCCAGCACAGCCACTCTCCCCTCAGAACAGCCTGCCCATGAAGAGTCAGTTTGGGAGGGTTGCTTGTGTGTTTGTGAATGTGCGTCTCTTGTGCACATGTGTCTGGCAGTTTGACTTTTCCACTGGTCTGAAAGCTTTGGGTAGTTTCTTGCAGCAGATGCTGGTACTCAGGGAAGGGAGGTGATCTCTGCTATTTGTAATTCCTGTTCAAATTGTGCTGTTTGTGTGATCTGGGGCAAGTCTCTGGTGCCATGAAAACATTTACTTATTTTAGTGTTTGGTTTTTTTCTCCTGTTCTTTCCCAAGTAGCTGAACTGCTTGCTGCATGGGTTCTTGTCTCTGATGCAAAATGGGGAGGCCACCTTCCAGGTGGAAGCAGGGTGAAGCTGGTTTGTGGGTCTGCCTGTGGTTCTGCAGAAAAGTACCTGGAGTAAACAGCCAGATTACAGCTGTGTTTCCAGCGGCTTCACACAAGACTAAATCCTGTGGCCAGAACTGTGTGCAGTTCTGGTAGGGTTTTAAGCTGGGGATTATTGGTTCCCTCGTAACCACCTTCTGCATTGCTACCAACTATACAGCATTCTGCCAAAAAAACCATCCATGAAAGCCCACTGAACACGGGGTGACCTGTTCACTGAAATCCCCCTCAGTGTAGGGCTGCCAAGCAGCTGGGGGAAATAAAGGGTTTGGAATAGAGCTTTTGTCTCCCGGGCCAAKGTTGTGTGCACTTCTCTCCTACCAGATCTTTTCAAGCGAGCGTTCCAGAAGTCCGCCTCTGTCCGCAACATTCTCAAGCCTGTTGGGGGCAAGCGGGTGGATTCGGCAGAGGTGCAGAAGGTGTGCAGCATCTGTGTGCTGTACCAGACCACGCTCACAACGCTGACCCAGATCCGCCTTCAGATCCTCACAGGTCAGGGCACATAACAGCTTTTCAACTCGCTTAAAATGGGGAGGAAAAAATTGATTTTTCCTATTAAATTCTCTTGATTTTGTTGGTGGKTTTATTACTGACAACATTTTATTGACTGTCTGGGTGGAAAGCTTGTTCCGTCCTGAATCGTACATCTGATCAATAACATTCATCATTTCTTTATCAAACATTAACTCTCCAGAATATGAATTGAAGCAAGTTTTCCTATAATGAAACCTTGCTTATTCCAKATCAGCCTTAAGACTGAGTCAGTGTTTTTGAGAAGGCTAGCAATATTAATCTTTATGTGCAAACACCTTCATACATCTTAAGAACAAATTACCTGTCTTAAGAATGGATGGAGGTGGAGATAAGCACTCTTTGCTCTAGTGGCTAGAATAGAGGAGCGAGTCCACAGCTCTGGACGTTCTGTTTCTGTTTGTAGGGCCGACCACGGGTACAACCTGTCCTATGTGTTTGCATTTTCAGAGGGCTGTAATGATGATTAGGTCACAGAATTTAATTTTCCTCTAAAATTACAGAATAACTGATGGGAAGGAGCTCCAGATAGGCATGCCATTACTGCCCCGTTAAAAGCCTTCTTTTGTTTTCCATAGGAATGTACAACTCCTGTTAATGGCGGCAAGTTTGTGAGCCTGGGGTGTGTGTGTTCCCTTCAGAAAAAATGTTGCTCTGCCGAAGAATCTCTCTGTTCCAGAACATATCTGTGCTTTATATTGTTCTGTCACTAGGCCTCACTTACCTGGATGACCTGCTACCCAAATTATGGGCTTTTATCTGCGAGCTGGGACCACAGGGTGGGTTAAAGCTCTTCTTGGAGTGCCTGAATAATGACACGGAGGAGTCTAAGAGGCTGCTGGCCATGCTGATGCTCTTCTGTGACTGCTCCCGCCACCTTATCACGTAGGTAGAAAGCAGAGGTTGCTCTTCAGATTCGGAATGTGAAGCTCCTGTGTGTTCCTTAGGTTTCAAGAGGAATAGCTAAAAGCATTACTGCCTTTGCATAGAGATAGCTAGGCAAGACAGAGTAAAAAGAGAAGGCTTACCTAATGAAATCCTAAGAACAGAAAGGGACCTCAGAAGGGTTATCTCATCTGCCTTTCACTGCTGCTTAATGGTTATCTAGTTGCCTGACCCAGTAATGAATACTACAGAATTGGCTAGGGAGGGGGGAAGGAAGACTTATGAAGGAAGACTGACTGCTTATGGGCAGTGGTTGCATCGGTCCAGAGCAAACGCTTTGAAGGCTGMTGGGCCGTGAGGAGCCGTGGCACAAGTGCTGCTGCAGGAACGTGCCCAGCTTCCTTGCACGACTCCTTCGCCGTCTTGTGCATTGACTTGCATAGCACAAAGGGCAGGGGGATTTGGCCTTGCTTGTCAGGAGAGAGAGTTTTTCTTAGCTTGGCTGATGAAAAAGCTTTCTCTGGGGACTAGTGCATGGTTCTTTTTGCTATGAAGTATTAGCTTGGCTCATATCTCAGACCTTTCATACTGTCTTTTGTTAGGATCAGATATTGATCAAACCAATAAATAAGGTTTAGTTTTTTATGACTCTGGTTCCTCCTGAGTGTCAGTCATCACAGAAATAAGAGCTGCTGAAGGATAATATGCCCTTATGATATTTTCAAAAGGGAATTAAATTGACATTTGCATATCTGGGTTTGTTTTTTTTGGTAGGATTCTTGATGACATAGAAGTCTATGAAGAGCAGATTTCATTCAAACTGGAAGAGCTTGTTACCATCTCATCTTTTCTGAATTCTTTTGTGTTTAAGATGATCTGGGATGGAATCGTGGGTAAGTACTTTTGATTTGAGGATGCAGCTGAACAATAAACTGCATTAATTTTGGAATTTGAAGCTTCTAGTAGTTAATACTTTATACAAAAACATAATGAAGTGTGTGTGGCTTAGAAATATGTTCTGGTGTTTTGATGTTCAGATACTGCTATCATATTTGGCACTACAGGCAATGCACTGTTCTATTTCAAATGAGAATTTGTGTACCAGACACAATGAGAAYGTTGGTTTTGCCATTCAGAGACTTAAATCTCACATGACTAGACCATGTGTTGGAAAAGAACATAATGKAGTCCTCTGAGAGCAGGCTTGCTGCAGCCGCCCTGGATGTATAGGCTGTACGTCAGACTAATTGAGGGTGGAAGGGACCTATGGATTTATATGYTCACATAATTTGAGCACATTGCAGTTCTGACAGTTGACTGATACAGTCCATTTCTGGCGGAGCTGACTGAGATGGCTTTGTGTGGCTGAGAGTTTCTCGTTTGTTTTCTGGGGGACACACGATTCCTTCCTTCCTCTGAAAGCTGCGYGGGTTAGGAGAAGCATGGCTTTGCTACTGGTGTTAGACTGACAAGTAGTGTGTTGCTTCTGGCCCTCCTGTTGTGTGAAGAGTCCTAGACACTGCCACTCTGTCCCTTCTGTTCAGAGAATGCCCGAGGGGAGACCCTGGAGCTCTTCCATTCTGTCCACGGCTGGCTCATGGTCCTGTACGAACGGGACTGCCGCAGGCGCTTTGCTCCGGACGACCACTGGTTACGAAAGTGAGTGTCTCGGCCCGAGGCAGGGCCATGCGTGCCCGTGTGCTAGTCTTAGTGCGTCAGCTTCCTTTCACGTGGCTCTTTTGGGATCGCTTGCTTTAAATTGTGCTCTCTCTCACCCCTTGCATGAGATCAAGATTGGAACTGCTCCCTACACTGTTTTCCTTTAAGGACTCCCTCTCCTGTTCTGCTTCTGTTCTGTGGTGTAATTAGCTGCTGCTTGTAGGGAGCCATGCTCTGAAAAGTACTCAGCACCTAACAGCCTGAGTGTCTCTGGTTTTCTTGATGAACGCTCCAAGCTCAGGTCGTTCTTGGGTGCATTGTAGGTTTCCCCTGTCTTGCCGCTGGCAGTTTACCACGCTTGGGTATCTCTCGGGGGGTCTCTGAATCTGTGCCTTTCTTTGTAAGGGACCTGAAGCCCAGCGTGCTGTTCCAGGAGCTGGACAAGGACAAGAAGCGAGCCCAGCTGCTCCTGCAGTACATCCCTCACGTCATCCCCCACAAGAATGTGAGTGGGACGGGGCAGAGGATGGTGGTTGAAAGCCAGTGACCTAGGCGGTCCTGGCACAAAAGGGGACGTGTCTTCAGTGCTGGAGATTGTGTTTGAAAGGCCAGTTAGGCAGGGGTCTGTGCTTTGCTTTTTGTGCTTTTTCTTTTTTTTCCCCTCTCGCACATCTCTAAACTGTCCTGCTTTCTTGCATTGGGGGAGAGCTCATTTGTCTGGAGAGCAGCTTAACCTCAGCCARCAGTGTCTGCTGTGACCTCGGAAGGGGTCTGCGTGCAGAAGGCTGCTGGTTTAGTAAGTCTGCGGACGTGAGGCTTTTTTATGTGGTGACAGGAGAGGAGCTTTTCCCTTGCAGGATTGTGAGGTACGCTGTCTCCCAGAGCAGGGCTTCTTCAGGAAGCACATTCTACTACTGCTAGTGAGTAGGTAATAGTGGTGTCAGTGAGTCTACTTGGGAGCGGGACAACCAATAGCTGGTTTGGGTATGCGTGAGGAGCTGCTGAAAGCCTTGCTGTGCTAGAGGATGGGGCTCACTGTAGATGAAGACTTACCAATCATTTTTATTTTTAAGAGAGTGCTTCTTTTCCGGAACATGGTTACAAAGGAGAAGGAGAAGCTTGGGCTTGTTGAAACCAGCTCTGCATCACCTCAYGTCACGCACATCACTATCCGTCGCTCACGGATGTTGGAGGTAAGTGACTTGGCTTGCAGAAGCTGACTAGCAAGCCTCTAATGTGGCCTGACAAGGATGTGCTGTGAATATTTTTATTATCTTCTCTCTGGGTGCTGAGGAATCCACTGCCGGTTCTGTCTCTGGTGACAGTTTCAAGTTCAGTTGGACRTGGCTGCTGCTGGCAGCCCTGGGTAGGGAGGTCATTCCTGAATGCTTTGTTGGAAGTTATTCAGAGCTGAGACAGGCACGGTGCAAAGCTTGGAGAGGGAAGGGACTGAAAGACACAGTCAGCCTTTCTTTGGTTTATTCATACTGTAGCTAATTCTCTGTGGCATTTAGCTTGCTGCTCATCTCATTCAGAATCCTTCAAAAGACACTCTTCTCCTGGTGGAGACTGAAGGCATGGTTGTTGCTTTGCCATTAWGCTATGACAAGCTGGGAAAGTTTCCCTTTTATGTTTTGATCAGACCCTAGGATTTGACATCCATCTGTGTTACATGCACACACCATTCCTTTGCCAAATGATCTTGCATATGTTGACATGTCTGCATCTAAATGTCAAAGTTTGATAAGTGTGAAAGAATAAACATGCCCACTTACTCATGCAGAAGCATCTGAATCTGTGCATTCAAGGATTTGCCAGGCTCTGAAGGGCTTTTCCTCCTTGCTTTAGCTGCACAAGCGTGCTGGGCTCTCTTCAGCTCAAGAACTCTAGAACTCCTTTCTCAACAGAAGATGCTTTTTTTTTTTTAATGTCAGTTTTAATTGCTGCTCTTCATCTTGCTGCTAATGGAAAATTCTCCCCTGTTCATAGGCTGGGCCCTGCTTTCCAGTCAAGATGAAACTCAAGGGCAGAAGATACGCACTGAGTGCGTGTGCTGCCAGGCGAGGGGGCCGTGGTGAATGCATGTGTCCTCAGCCACCTGCAGGGTCTGGCTGCATTGTTTCCTTGCTCTGTGTTCTTTTGAACTGGCAGTTTTCTTTTGGGTAGTACAAGATTTTTGTTTGCCAAAGAATTTAATCAGCCAAATTGCACCATTTTCTGCAAGACACAGCAGTCTGTTTACTGTAGTACTTAAACAAAAGGCAGCTTGTGATTTGTATTCTTAAAATATCACTGTATCAATCAGAAGATGTACTTCTACTAAAAACTCCTTTGTGCCACTGACAAATTTTAATGCAGCTGTTGAATAAGCACCTCAGTCTTTCTCTTCCTGCTTTTTGTTCCTTTTAAATCTCAGCTTGTCCCTTTCAGATTCAGAAATGTCACAGGATGGGTATGTAGTTGTAACTCTTGGCTGGCCAGCCCTGCCTGCTTGTTCTAGCCTCAGCTGCAGGGTGATGCCTTAGCAATAGYGCTGGAATTATTTTCCACAGCATGTGGTTCCCAGTCTCTGCTGCCCTGCCTCAGAAGGGAGCCTGCTCCTGAGAAAACCTGGCTCTGCCTTCGGTTCCTGTTGGAAGCATGCTACGGGAAAATGATGGGCCTTTGCACAGTTCATACTGCTACAGGCCCGGAGCTTTGTCTCATGGAAAGGGCAGTCTTTTCAGAGATAAATTTCAGTGGCAAATGCAGATCTGCTGCGTGTCTCTTTCCATCTCTCTCAGCTGTATGTTCTGCATGAGTGTTGGACTCTTCCTGCATGACTGACCTATGGCTCTTCTGCTCCATGTAGGATGGATATGAACAGCTACGGCAGCTTTCCCAGAATGCCATGAAGGGAGTGATCCGGGTGAAGTTTGTGAATGATCTGGGTGTTGATGAGGCTGGTATTGATCAGGAYGGAGTCTTCAAAGAGTTTCTGGAGGAGATAATAAAGAAGGTGTTTGATCCTGCACTCAACTTGTTCAAGGTATGATGCAGGGCTGCAGGTGCTGACCTCGATGGCTGCTCCAAGCAGCTGCGTGCTGCTTCATGCTGCCTTTATCTCTGCCTGTGTAGACAACCAGCGGTGATGAGAGGCTGTATCCATCCCCTACATCCTACATTCACGAGAACTACTTGCAGCTCTTTGAGTTTGTGGGGAAGATGCTTGGGAAGGCTGTGTATGAGGTGAGACAGAAGTGCTGCATTTGTATACTGTCCCGGCCGCTATAGCACTGTCCAGGTGCAGCTCAGAGAGCGTCGGTTCTGTCCTTGGGGAAGTGTTAACAGAGGAGGAGAGGCTGAAAAAAAAACAACGTGGGTAAATATACTGATGTGTATACTGTAGTGCAGCCTGGTGCTCATTCAAGGATACATTATAAAGCATTTTGGAGGCATGACCTGGGACGTAGTTGATTTGTGCTCCCTGGTGCTGCAGACACCAGCTGGAGTGCTTCACTGTTTTGGTGTTATATCTTAAAAACATCCAATTGCCATATGTTATTTAAGTGGTATGTGGCTAGAAGGAGGGTGGAAAAGCAGAATGATCCTTTCTGYSTAAGGTAGGTCTTTAAAGGAACCTTGGAGTTCCCATTTGTGGTTGTCTTTTTGCACCTGCTCCACAAACTGGTGGATTTTAAKAGGATGTGATTTTTGTTAGTGAATTCCAACATGTTTCATCTTTATAGTACTTCCACAAATAGTAGAGGATGGCCTGTCCTGGTGATGTTGCAACAGTGACTATATAGAGACTTATACATGCAATCTTGTCTTTAGGGAATAGTTGTGGATGTGCCATTTGCTTCCTTCTTCTTGAGTCAGCTGCTCGGACACCACCACAGTGTCTTCTACAGCTCTGTGGATGAACTTCCATCCTTGGACTCGGAGTTCTATAAAAATCTCACTTCAATTAAGGTTTGAGCATTATTTYTCCTGTTCTTTCAAACCCTTACTGCAGGCTGCTCTTAAAAATACTGGGCTTGTAAATGCCTTTGGGATACTGAGTATCTTTAAAGACACGTGCTCTGACAGTAATTGTGTTAGCAGAACTGCATGCTAATTCTGGAGCAGGCTGGAGGGTGGCTGTCCTGTGTCATTACTGGGGCAAGCAGGGACGAGGRGAGAGCCTGGAGGTGTAAACCTAGAGCTGGGAGTCCCAAAGTCTTGTGTGAYCCGTAACCTTGAGCAAGTTGTGTATTTGTTCTGCATTGTTGCCTAGTGCCTGCTGGGGAGCAGTCAGAGGGAGAACAACACAAAARCACAGAGATGCTGCTCCTGCCTCTAAATACTGACCTTTTTCCTATTTTCTGTTGTTCTTGCCAGCGTTACGATGGTGATATCAGTGACTTAGGCTTAACGCTGTCCTATGATGAAGATGTGATGGGTCAGGTAGGCTTTTATTTGGTTTCTCTATTGATATTGTCCCTGTTTTTTGTTTTGTTTCTAAATGCCTTCCTTATGTTGGCTGGTGAGCAGCAAGAGCCCCCTGCCAAGAGGGGAGTTGAGGATCGCTGCCCATTGCTGTGGGGAAGCTGGTGATGCCAGAAGGGACAAACTGGMCATAAGCAGCTGGCAGAGGAACTAGGTTTGACCTCTGAGCCCGGGTGCCTTAGTTCTCATAAGGTGCCTTTARAGTAGAGATGCCTGCAGTTGGCCTTGCCAGCAGGATGCAATATTTTCTCTGCTGAGCTTTGGGAGCTGGTCTGGAGCTTCTAAAGGCCAGCCAGTTTGTCCAGACACAAGTTAATGGAGTGCTTTTTGCTTTGAGCTTCTGGTAGGTGCCTGGATGTTCTGTGTGGCCCTTCTGGTTGAGAATCCTGAGGAGGCTGATAAATAACCTCAGCCTTGCTTGTGGTGAGGGCCTGGCTCTGGTCTCCTCTTACACAAAATGCCTGTGCTCTAAGACAGGCTTCAGCTTGAGAGGCTCCCTGTACTCACCCACGGTTCTGTGGTTTGACTCAGTATTTAGCTGTGGGTAGAGACCAGCTCTTTCTACAAAGAGGTTGCTGTCTGTCTCTCAATTTTCTAGGACTASGATCTTTTTTTCTAGTTAAAAATTGTCTGTGCTTTCCCTGCATACCTGGTTTTCCACTCCTTTAAGAAATGCCTGTGGTAGTGGAAAGGTACTTTTCTTTGAACATAGCGGTTTCTCTTGCAGAAACTTGAAATGTGGCCGAAAGCTGCTTGGCCTTGAGAAGAAAAGGCTGTTTGTCACAGTCCTCTGCAGAGACTTAAACCTGCTTRCACTTGTGCCCTGTGGTCACTAAGATAACTGCTCAGCCATGGGTGTTACGATGGTATCGTGTGCGYGTAGCTGTAAAACACACATGGATGGGAATGTAGATGAGCCTTGGCTGCTGGTGGGTGCCGTTGTTGCTGCCAGCTCCAGGGGTGGGCCTGAGCTGGCGTGGAGCGAGCCAGCCGGGGCACTGCAGCACGCTAGGCCCCGTGTCACTGCTCGGAGGCCACCRAATCACCACGCGCTTCCCTGGGGCAGCCCGTCCTTGTGGTCCGGGTTGTGTTCTCACTGCCCTGTGCTCCGGCTGGTGAGCCTGAGCTGTGGTAGGTGCTGTTTGGGCGCAGAGCTGAGCAGGCACCCAGGCTGGCACAGCCCTGCTGAGGGGCAGAGCGGGAGGCAGCGGCACTACCCACYGCGCCGGGCGCTGCGCTGCTGCCCCTGGAGAGCCGAGGTTTCAGCTCGGAGGGATTTTCCACCTTAAAGCTGCAAATGCCACGAGAGCCCTTAGCAGCATGTTGAAGGCTGCAGCACTCGGAGCTTCTAAATAAACGAGATAAACCTGGGGGTTCCTGTTTGCTGCAGCCTTTGCTGCACTGAAGCAGCCAGGTGGGGAAGTCCCTGTGCTTCCGCAGGGAAAGGAGCCTCCTCCGTTTGGTGTGGGGCCGGCAGAGCTGAGCTCTGTCCTCTGCTGGGCTCTCCCTGGCCTTGGGGAGCTGGGGCCCCGCTGCAGCATGTGAGTAACGCTCTTGTGCTTCCCGGGGCTGCTGCAGAGATGAGTCACGGCCCCGCCACTGCTGTGACGAGCGGCAGGGTCCCCRCCGGTGCCTTCGAGCCGGGCTCTGCCCTGCGCCGAGGCGGGAGCTGCGGGGAGCTCGGGATGCCACCTGTGGGCAGATCACCTTGGAGGGCAGTGAGGGGCCTCTGGGTCGCTCAGCCGCTGGCCTTGCTYGTGTGACAGTCCCCAGGGTGCTCCGGAGTGACCCGTGTGCAGGGCAGCAGCCGGGCTCGGAGCACAGAGRAGGTTCCTCCATCAGGCTGGCTCCTCTTGTGGCAGCCACGCAGTTCCCAACTGTTCAAATACTGTCTTAACCGTTAAGCGAAACTGGTTCAAGGCAGGAGCAGGATTTTACTTTATTTTAAAATTGCACTGTTTTATAGTAAAAATGAATGTTTTATGGGGAGGTATTGGCTTAGTGTGGCATTTCTCCCATTGTGGTTCCAGGCAGTAATTAGCAATACAATCATTTCTTCCCTCAGCTTGTTTGCCATGAACTTGTTCCTGGAGGGAAGACCATTCCCGTTACCAATGAAAATAAGTAAGTACAGCAATTAGATTTTTAAGGTCACCACTGTAAAATACTTTATTCTGGTTCCTTGGGCTTGCATCTGGAATGAATTGAGATAGATTGGAGCAGAAGGAGCCCATAAATATCTTAATAGAATTTACTGGTTACAGTTCATMGGCAGAAATTGTATTAAATTCGATTTGCAAAATAAAAATTGACAATTTACTWCTTGAAACAGCGCTTCTGAGGTCAAAGGCACACAGTCTGTGAGATTCTGCAGGATTTAATGATGGTGATAGATACAGACAGATGGATTCAAAGCAATTCAGGCACACAGTTGTGAACATAGAGGGCACAGATGCTCAAAGACACCTTGGAGCAGACAGATCTTCTCAGAATGATAACATGTGGCAGTTGTATAAAGCACTCTTCTTCAGAAGAGACAGTGGTGAATTCAAATGTAGTCGGCAGTCSTACTTTAGACACAGGAAATCAGAGGAGACACTGAGCCCTGCAGCTATTTTCACAGATAACCGCCTTTTAGATAGTTATCGTAAATGTCAACTCTGGAGCCTGAAAACCAAACCCACCTTTTTGTTCCCTTCATTTTTTTTCTTTGCTATCCCCTCCAGTGATCATGAAGGCAGGATAAAATCTCTATTAAGCAGGTGTGTGTTTGAACTGGTAATCTGAGGGTTGTTGGCTTTGATGGCAAATGGAAGCTGGGTCCTACCTGGAGATCCATGTGCTTAGCTGTGCTCTGCAGTGTGGTGCTCCCAGTCCCTCCCCCTCCAGAGCTCCAGGTTTGCATTTGAAAGGGGTCCTTCTGTGGCTCCTCAGAAGCCAGTCCCGGGAGACATGGGGAAGTCCAGGGGAGACATGGGGAAGTCCCGGGAGACATGGGGAAGTCCCGCCAGTTGCTCTGCTTGGTCCTGGGAGGAGCTGCAGGAGCTCTGGGGCACAGAAGGCACTTGGGAGGGAGGGCGAGGTGGGGCGGTCGGGAAGCACTCCTGTCTCCTGACGTGGTTGGGCTGCCTAGCTGCGACCCGCTCAGTGTGACCATGGTAGTGTGTGCCCAGGAGCTGACGAAGAAGAATTAGCAGCTTGGATCGGTGCGRCTGTTGAGAAGTGGAGGAAATCTCATGTTGGCTCCCTCTGATAAGCAGCSCACCTTTCCCTCCCCTGGGAGGAAGGTGGAAATCTGAGTGTTTTTTAATCAGTTGATTCCAGCTCCAGTGAGGGTTCTGCAGGGCTTGGCTTGTTAATCCTGTGGAATTGGAAATGGCCTGTGTTTTCCCAAGGCATTTCATGCTCTGCGCTCGCGTGCTGCGTAGCGGCTCACGTGTTCCAGGCTTGTCTGAAAGATGAGGATCTGCAGCGAGATGGAAGCGCGGCCGGCGCGCGGTGCTGACAGCCTCAGTCTGCAGAGCTGCACGCGGCAGGGTCAGGCTGKTCTCTGACGTTGGGTTGGTCTGAAGGACTCGTGGGAGACCGTACAGAATGATCCGCAGAGCCGCTCCGGGCCGGCCGCCCCCGCGTGCTGGCTGCCTGGGGGCAGTGGTCCTCTCCCTCCTGGGTGGATCGGACGCGGGCTTCGTCGCAGGCAGCGTCAGGGCTCTGGCGATCGCTCCTCAGACCCGGAGCRCTGCCTGTCCCTGGGGATCTGCTCCCTTAGAGGGCAGCTGGGCGCAGGTTCCCCTCCCCGCCAGCGGCCGTCGGGGCAGGGCTGATCCCTGGCTGTTAAAGCAGCGCTGCCAGCCGTGGGGAGGGAGCCGGCAGGCCCGGGGCAGGAGGGGAAGCGCCGGGGACGAGCGGCGCTCTCCGCTGCGCTGGAGCGGCCTCCTGGAGCAGGGCATGCCGCGGGTGCCCTCACGGCCGCCCTCCGTGTCGCGCGCAGGATCAGCTACATCCACCTCATGGCCCACTTCCGGATGCACACGCAGATCAAGAGTCAGACGGCGGCGCTCATCGGCGGCTTCAGGTCCATCATTAAGYCCGAGTGGATCCGTATGTTCTCCGCGCCAGAGCTGCAGCGCCTCATCTCTGGTGACAACGCCGAGATCGACCTCGAGGACTTGAAGTAAGTGAGCGGCTGGGGCTGCTGGGCCCCTTGCTCTGCACACCAGCCCGCCGCCTTGCACGTGGCTCAGAGGCTTGCAGCAAAGAGACCCTCCCACCTTTCTGCTCCTCCCGATGGAAACCTGAGGAGGCAGAAACTGGGGGAGCTGAAGAGTGTTGCTCCAAGCGAAGCTGGACAAAGCTGTAGTGGCARGGAAGGTCCTTCCTGCCCTCACTCGTCCTGTCTCTGGGAGCAGAGGTTCTCCCTGCCCTTCCATCACTCCCATCAGTGYCTGGCAGGCGCTGCTGGGGAGGCAGTGCTGGCTCCCCTGCCCCTGCAGTGAGCCCTGACTCGTGGCAGCAGCTCTTGGGCCTTCAGGACACGGGAGCTGGTGGGGGACCCTCCTGCTGCTGCAGGGAGGGACACGCGTGTCCTTTCTTCTCCCAGGAAACACACCGTGTACTACGGGGGCTTCCACGGGAGCCATCGGGTCATCATCTGGCTCTGGGACATCTTAGCCAATGACTTCAGCCCTGAGGAAAGAGCTATGTTTCTCAAGGTAAATAATAACATTCTAATAATAGGGAAATATACATAAATAGTAAATCGCCGCCCCGCCTGGGCTTTGGGGGTGGTTGGCAGGGCTGTTCTCTTGCTGTTACCCGTGTGCCATCCTCTCTGGTGCAGCAYGCCTTGCCCAGCACCTCGCAGTTCAGCCCGTGCTCCCTCAGAGCAGCCCGGGGAGCAGCGGCCCTGCAAACACCCTCCGTAGCCCCGTCCCGTGAGGCSGGCCGTGGTGCCGGGTCGCAGGGCTGAGCGTGCCGGTGCTGTGCAGGGGGTGCCTGGGTGCAGCCGCAGGGACCGGCGGCGGCCGCCGCGCGTCTCCGGCCGGGCCGTTCCCGCTCCCGCCGCTGCCTCTCSCTCTCCGTTGCTTCCTTTAGTTCGTGACCAGCTGCTCCAGGCCGCCGCTGCTGGGCTTCGCCTACCTCAAGCCGCCGTTTTCSATCCGCTGTGTGGAGGTCTCTGATGATCAGGTAGGCAGCCTGCTCGTCCTGCCCGGCTGGGCGTTTGGCCTCCCCCTGCTCGGCCTGCTCATCTCACTGGCTGTGGGAGCTGTGAGGCACAGGGAGGGGTGCGCTGTGGGGCAAGGCAAAAGCCCCCTTGCACGTGGGGCTGCGTCTGCTTCCTCCCACGCTGTCTCCAGCTCCTCTTTTCTCCTTTTTCTCCCCGTGTTCTCTGTGAACAGCCCCTGCTCGAAGTTCCTTTCTAGCCRTCTCGGGAGGAGGGCTCTTGGGTTTGCCTCTTCCCAGCAAGCAGGCCGCGAGCCAGCCCTCTGCCCTGCGCTCGGCTCCGTGCTCGGGAGAGCGCAGGGCTGCAGGCGTGCTGCCTTTGTGCCCCTTGCAGGACACGGGCGACACRCTGGGCAGCGTCTTACGGGGCTTCTTCACCATCCGCAAGAAGGAGCCCGGCGGGCGCCTGCCCACCTCCTCGACGTGCTTCAACCTCCTCAAGCTTCCCAACTACAGCAAGAAGAGCATCCTGCGGGAGAAGCTGCGCTACGCCATCAGCATGAACACGGGCTTCGAGCTGTCGTAGCGACCACGGCCCTGGCGCTCTGAGCTGCTGCCAGAGGCGTGGGCCCCGTGCACGGAGGGTGGACCTGGCTGCTCCCCGGGCCGTGGAGATGCAGCCGGTGCTGGAGGTTCACGGCGAGAGCTGCTGGGCTCGGCGGGGCTGGCTCCGCTTGGGCGCTCCTCCAGGACGGAGGCGACGAGCCTGCCCCCGTGCACGTCGCTTGTCAACYGTGTAAACCATCTTTAGCAGCAAACCCCGGGGAAGCACGAAAGGAAGAGTGGAAGTGCCAGTCACATCAGTGACGGTAACAGCCCCGGCCGGCGGCGCGCCCTGGGCAGAGGGTTTCCCTTCCCTGCCTGGGAGCTGCCCTGGATGTTCGTGGGCGGCAGCCAGGCTGTGGAGAGGCGGAAGGGTGGCCGAGCCTGGAGGGCGCGTGATGCGGCGGCTGGGCCGTCGCCGTGCACCCTGCTCGGGTGAGGGCGGCGCGGGGCCCTCGCGCTCGGCCCGGAGGACCAGCCCTCGCTGGAGCGGCGCGTTGGRCACGCGGCGTTGCTGGGGTTTGCTCGGGGCTGAGAAGCTTTGGTGGATTGTTGTTCCTGGAGCACGGGAGCTGGCCCCGGCTCCGCGCCCTGCGCCGTGCCTGCCGCGGGGCGGGGGGACGTCGGGCCGCCGTGAGCCCCACGCAGGCTCCGCGGGCAGCGCTGCTCGTGCTTGGCCGGAGCTGCGGTTCAGCCCTGCGGCCCCTCTCCGTGGGTGGCGGGCTGACCCGAGCCCAGCCCGCCTCTGCCCGGCAGCCCCGCGGCGCTGCTGCCACGCTGGTTAGTCCCAGTGCTCCGTCCCTCTCCGGCCTCCTTATCACGGTTGATGTTTGCCTGTAGCAGGCTGGTTTTTCACGTGGTTCTGGAGGCTCTGTGTGTGTGTGTGTGTGTGAGCACAAGTGTCTGGTGTCCTCAGGGAAGGCGAGGACCCTTTCTGCAGTCGCTAATGAAGCGCAGGGCCTGTTTCTTGCAGCGTGTCCCTCGTGTCCTGCCTTGCCTGGCTCCAGTCATCCCCGTGGCACAAGAAGGCCTTAGAAATTCCCCTGTGTGGGCGGGAGGAAGAGGCAGACGCCTTCCTCCCCGCCTGCGGCCGCTCGCTGTGGGAGGAAGCACAGGGGAGGCCACAGCTACCKGCCTCTGCCCTCAGCCCCCTTCCTGCGCTGGGCACCGCAGCTGGACACGGCCCCGGCCTCATGCTCTGCCCTTGGCCACCAACGGGTCCGTGGGGCTGCCCCTGCCTYGCCCGAGGGCCCCTTCGTGCTGTGCTTTCGCACAGACCCGAGACCCTCGGCACTGTTCAGCACGAGTCCGGCAACGCCCTTCGTTTCTCCTCCCTCCGTTCTGTCAAGAAAAACCCCTTAGGAAGCGGTTGTGGGAAACGTGCCTGGAAGACGGTGGTGCTGGGCCCTTTTTCCTGCACGAACAGTGTTGAAGGGAGCGAGTGGGAGCGCGGGTGGAGGCAGCCGTGCTGCGGGCGGGAATTCCGGCTGCTCTGCGGAGCGAGTCTGGAGAAATGGAAGAGTTCGGGAAACCTTGCTTTGTTTGGTTATGGCGAGAGGGCTGCRCTGTTAGGCCGGGGGGGGTGTGGAGCAGAGAGGCTTCTGCACTGACTTGTCTCAACGAGAGCTGAAGCTGTTGCACAGACTCCCGCTTCCCTCCTGGGCCGGGGCCGTGTCCAAACAGAGCGCGAGGAGACGAGTCACTCGAGGTGGGGAAAGGGGATCTCTGCTCTCCCGCTGGCTCCTCGAGCCCCGCGCCGGCCTCGCCGCCCGCTCCGGCCCCGTGGGAGCCTCCACGCCGTGAGCCGCTGCCCTGGGGCTGGAGCGGGTGCCCGGCCTGCGGCGGGGGCGATGCCGGAGCAGCTCGGGCCCGAGGGCCCCTCTCCTTGGGCGCGGGGGCTGCGGGTCCTTGCCGTGGGAGATTGGTGACGATTTTTTCTATAGTAGAGTTGCTGCTGCAGAGACCTTGGTACATCCCTTGTAGCAGAAACTGCAGGGAAGAGAAAATAAAGCTGGTCTGAGTAAGACAAGGGGCGTCGTGTCTTGCTGGCGCCCAGGCCTCAGAACCAGGGGCCTGTCCCGACACTGTTGGTGGCTCCAGGCYCGTGCAGGGGGACTGTGCGTGCCGGGGAGCGCTGCCATTGTCCCATGGAGGCCTGTGGCACCCTTAGAAACAATGGGAAGAAATGGCAGGGCCTGGGGCTGTCCCGCGTCTCCCTCGCTCCTCGTGGGGCCACCACGTCCCTGGCACTGGGTACAGCAGGAGGGAAGGGGCTGCACGCCCTGGTGCTACCGCGCAGGCCTGGGGTCAGCCACRCTCTTCCTGCCCTTGGGAAAGCCGTGTCCCGGATGGAGCGAGTCCGGCACCGAGAGCGCTGGGAGAGTCCGTGGGGCCCGTGTGTCACCCAGGGCTGCTCCCACCCTCCTCCTCCTCGTGGGAGCGGGGGAACCGCTGCCCCGTGCGCCCTCACCCGCGCGCTGGCGGAGCGGGAGCAGCAGCAGCAGCCGGGGCGCCTGAGCGATGGCGCCGCTCATCTCCTCCCGCAGCTCCTGCAGCGCTAACAGATGTACGGCCGTCTGATCCAATCATGCAGCAAGAGCTTTTGGGGCCAGTTCTTCCAGTTTTGACAGTGTGGAAGCCAGGAGCAGCCATACATTTTACAAACAAGAAGAAACGACCCTTAGCAGCATATGTCTGTGCTGGCAGCTASAGCGTAATCCGAGCTCGGGAGCCCTGCCGGGCAGGAATGGGTCTGGGCTCTGCGCACGGCAGCAGGGCCGCGGCAGCTGCCTCCCTCCCCCGTGGTAATGAGGTGTGGGCGCCGCAGTGCAGCCTGCACGCAGGGGCTTCCTTATCTTAAGGGCTCTGCTTCATTTAAGCCACCCTTTACCCAGGGGATGCTGAGCCRAGGAGCAGCGGAGCCTCTTGTTCCTTGGTGTGCTTGGCTATCTGATCTGTGCCCGTCCCCAGTCTGAGTGTGTTCCTCATCCCAAGAGCAGCCTGGAAAGTGCCGGAGCAGAGGCTTCCCTCAGCTCCCAGCCCTGCCCCTAAGACAGTTAGGGGGACATTAAAATAGAGGAGATAATTTAACTCCTTGCAACCAAAGCCATGGAGCTTTGGTCCCAATACAGCACTGAGATTCCTGTTCAATTAAACCTGAAAAGCCTCGGAGTTCTCCAGGTGAGTGGAAGGGAGGCAGCTGAAGGTGGAGGGCCTGGTTGGAGCCGACCCGAGGCAGCGCCCGCTGTGACATTGGGGCTGAYGGCACCGTCCGAGCAGCAGCGTTCGGCACGGGGATGCGTTACAGGCTAAGGCTCGGAAATTACTCTGTGAAAAATGGGCATTAACAACAGCCATGAAATATGTTAAAAAAAAAAAAGGGGGGTGAATAATGAGACAGCAGCATCGATTAGTGCTGGGCATTCCTCATGCTGCCCCTGCGCTGATTAAAAAGTTAACGCAAAAGCCAGAGCCGCTTTCCAGGAGCAGCTTTAAGGTTGTTCCTACTTGAATAATTGAGGAGAGGAGGCTGCGTGACCTGAAGGCTCCCACCCGAGAGCTGCGCTTGGCGCAGGATGCTTGAGCGCGGAGCCTTCCCCAAGCAGCCCCTTACAGCCAGAGGAATTTGTCTGTAACGCTCCTTCCCCCAAGGGCAAAAGGCTTAAACCAACGTGCCTGACGGATATGCTTCCAAATTCTGTTTCCAGGCTGTAGGAGTCTTGGACCTAACTGTACAAACTGTAATTCTTTGGCTCTTCTGAATGGCTATCAAGGAGTTAGCTCATTAGGCTTGGTGTAATGCACTAATTTACATATCCAGGATGTTTTTCTAGCACTCCTCAATCCATCAGGCAGCTGGAAAAGCTCCTACCAGAGCTATTCTAATGATGCTGAGTTTTAGTTAGCTTGCTCTGTCAAATTACCCAGCCCTGCCGTGGGTTTCTCGTTAGGGGCTCAGGTTGCAGAGCTTGTGCAATGTAGATTGATACACCTGAAGTTCCAKCATTAAAACAGCAAGTGAAGGAATGTTTAAAGAGAAATGCAGCAAAACATCCAGCTGCTCTGCAAGCTGAAGCCGCTGGGGGACCTGGGTGAGCGCTGACGCAGAGGAGTCRTTTCTGTTCAGAAGGGCGTTCTGTGCCGTGGGAAGCAGAGGAACCCCTGGGGTTACCCTCATTTTTGTGAGACCTGACCTACAGCACAAAGGGGATGCTGCGTCCAGGCTGTGCTCAGCGCAGGGCGGGCAGGTCCACCTGGGGTTACCTCCTGCCGCTGCCCACGTGGATCTTGCTTGCATGGGAACTCTCGGACGGAGCCTCTCTTCCTTTAATCTCCCCTTCCTGCACGAGCCCCGTTCCTGGCAGAGGGTACGCTGAGAAATTCCTCACCCGCGTGGAAGAGGCCGCCAGTGCCAGCGAGTGCATTCCTGTAAATGTAGAGAGCTCTTCCAGCTCCGCTCAGGGCTGATGGATTGAAAGCAACTTAACAAAGAAAAGCAAGCTGGGCTCAGCATTAACGCGTGACAGTTAAGGGCCCTTTGGTACAAGTAAATCACATTTATTATTTCAGAGCTGGTGGACACAGTTCCTGAATCTGTGTTCTGTATGCACATTACAACTTAAAGAGGAGCTGATTAGTTTCTCTTCTGCATTCCTCAGAGTCCTGTCAGAGTCTTTTCATGGCACCTGCCACTGCCCGGAGAAACTAAAACATCTCTAGAAATCAGMTGTGATTAGGTGAAGTTCCAGTTTGGGGCAAACATTAATTCTGCAGCTGTGTTCCTTACAGCACTTGGGAACCAGGTCCTGGCTACGTAAATGGGAAGTTTTGGGCCAGTTCACAGTCCCAATCGAGGCTCATTCTCTTTCCTTTCTTGCCTGAGAAAAAAATGGATTTAGCTTTTTGTGATTTAGAAAGCAATAACCCAAGTCCTGGTTATGGTTCAGACTTTATATATATTTTCTCTTCCTTYCCTTCTTTCATTGCAGCATAACGTGCCAAAACGAAGAGGTAGTCGCTTAGTCTGGAAACGAGAAAAGCAGRGAAAATATTTCTGATATCAGAGGAGAACATTTCTCAATCAGAATACAGATTGTATCCAGCAACGTGCAACAAAGCACGTGCRACTATAGCACGAGGAGCTGCAGGGCCAGCCAGGCAGAGAGACCCTGTGAACCAGTGATTCTCAAAGCAGCCTTCAAAAAGGCGGCGGCTGCTCCCTCAGCACCTCAGCCATGGCTGTGCACAAATGCTTTCTAACAGCTGTTTATTAAACCTTTAGAAACGAGAAAGGAAGCTTCTTGAGAGGTAAAACCCTGCAGTTCTTTGCCAAGACAAAAAAACAACACCCAGCAAACACCTCCCTGGACACAACAGGGGTTTGGAGCGGGGACCATTTTGGTTGTTTTTACCTGTTTAAGTATTTGGCCACATTTGGATCTGCTTCTCCTGCTTGCACTAATGGCACCACACTAGAACAAGAGGAGGAAGCTGTGAGYGTATTCAGCTTGCTCTAAACACACAGAGTAATGCAGTTTGCTGGAGCACTAAACTTCATGCACCAGCCTCAGCCAGGCTTCACACAACAAAACTACCCCTTGCACCTCTTGAGGAGGACTACAGTCCCACCCCCCTAGAGAACACTCCTCAGGAACAGGTATCATTGAGCAACAGAGCAGCTCGGAGGTGATTAATACCCTGCAGGATCGTTGTCCTTTACTGCAGGTAAACACCAACCCTTCTTGGAGCTGTTCCTTGTCTTTATTCAAGCTTCCTTTTGACCAGGAAACCCTGATTCTGATGATATTTTTTCTAAGGTGTTCCAGCTCATCTTGGTTCAGCGGTTCAAGGTGCTCTTATGGACCACAGTTACCCCTGGCAGCAGAGCACGTCCACAGAAACGTCCCCCTCCTCGTCAGCAGCTTTGCTGAGGACCCCCCAGCTCCTCGGGTACACTGCCCGTTAGCAGTTTCAAGGTACCACAAGGCATTTTGCATGGAAGTGACTTCTGTGACGAGCAGGCAGGTGTTTCCTTCTGGAGCCTTTACTGGGGGAGCTGTCACCTCTGGAAGAGGTGCAGGACAGGTAACATCTTAAGGTGGGCAGTAACACCCAAAGCTCCTACAAAATTCCTGGCTCTCCTCTGCCGGTGCGCCAGCGGAACACCGAACACGGGGAACAAACGCGGCACTAGAAGGACACATCGACACCCGCTGGCATCAGCAGTCCTGGTGCTTCTGGACTCCTAGGAGGCAGTCGGGGGGGGAAGCCCAGTGCAAACATGCCAAAGCTGACTCGAGTTCTAGCCGAGCGCAGATGGTTCAAGGCCAGCTGCTCTGACTGCAACGCTACGTGGTTCGCAGGTGCAGCAGCCTCGCCAGCTTCCACCCGTTCTACTCGGTTACGTGCAGAGCCCAGCACTCACCACCTCTCGGCTCTGCGGCAGACAGCTCGGGAAACATGGAGCGCGGCGCTGCTTTTACCTCCCGACTGAAACGGTTAAACAGGGGGTTAATGCTGCCGATGCCGGGGAGCCCCCACCTCGCCCACGAACGCAGCACGGCCACGGCACCTCGCACGGGGCAGAGCCTCGTGTTCTGGCGAGGCAGCTCTGAGGAGACACCTAAATGCAGCACTACGTGCACAGTGAGCTCAGTCTGACCCTTCTCTGCTTTCCTGTAGGTCAATGCAGGGACCAAGGGCCATACAAACTGGTTTGTTTTGTTTTCCCCAGTGGTGGGTGGTAGAGTAGATTTGCCCCAAAGCAGCAAGTGGCATAAGAAGCACCTACTGGCAGTATGAAAGCTCTGAGCGGGGGAAGCTCTTCCGAGTATTTATCAATCCACTGCTCCAGCTCCAGAACTGGCTTCTCACTGAAAGATGTTCGCTCTACAGGGGGGAAAGAAGAATAAACTAAAAAAAAAAAAAGAAAAAAGACAATCTAGAAGTGATTCAAGTTGTAGAAGATGAATTTTGACACTACTGGGATCAGTTAGTCACAAAAAAAGGCTCCCTCCACATTCCTGCTGCTGGAGGGGGCTGGCTCCCCATTCAGCAGCTGGGGACAGGCTAGCTTTGGGACAGGGCCCAGGATGGCCCCATCACACAGGTGACACACTCGGGCATCTTGAGGGCCCACATGTGGCTTCCTCGCCCGCAGGGCGGCCCTGACCATCACACGTTATCAGTAACAGTCTCTAGCAGCCAGCGTTCCTTCCAGAGCCGTTATCCCAGGAAAGGCGCCGCGGGGCTTACTGAGGTGGGCCTGCCTGGCCGAGGAGAGCGGCGTCGCGATGTTGGAGCCCACGTCCTGCAGCATGCACTGGACCTGGAGGCAGCAATCGGGGAAAAAAGGCAGCGCTTTCATTATGCAGCCTTTGATGCTCTGGTAAAAGTGCAGCAAGCTCTGGGAGGCGACAGCTGGTTGTGCTGATTAAAGAAGATCCTACCCTTGTTGTTCATCATCCCCCACTCTGCTGGCAGGAGGGATCAGATAAGTGCTCCCTAATTGCTTTATGAGCAGCCAGATTAGCACRTGTACTCATTTTCACTGGCACATTAAACTGCCCTGGCTGACTGTGCAGAGAGAGGAGGGGAGCAGCGCTCATCCCTCTGCGGGCAGAGCACCGCAGCCAGGAGCCCCCAGGGAAAGGAGCAGCTGGACCCAGCTCCGACCCCACGGCACCTCCGTTCCTGCAAGGAGCATCTCTCYGTGGCCTCGGCTGTTTGAGACGCAGTGTCAAAACGCTCCCCAAATTCTCGGATTAGCAACTTCTGAGTCCTTTTGTGCAACAAGGCTAATTTGCAAAACCCCCAGGCTGACGTGGTGGGAGCTGCTTCCCCCCCTCGTGCTCACGTGGCTGCCTTGTTTTGCTTCCAGATTTGAGGCAGACATGAAGCAGCTCGTGTCCATGAGCTCGTGCAGCAACAGGTCTCAATGAACCTCTTGCAGGTACGTTTGCCTGCTCGTAACTGACCTTCTTGGTCCGCTGGTTGACTCCTCAGGCTAAGGAGATGCACTTTGTTACTTATAGTGTAATCAGGGGTAGGATGTTCAAGTATTTGTTAGACGTTCCCTTCATTAGATCCCTGTGTCCAGGGCGCGCCATGGCCCGGCCCGGGCGGGGGATGCAGCTCCAGCAGCGCGCGGGCCGCAGGGCAGGGCGGGCGCCGGCACTCACCCTGTGCAGCTGCTCCACGAACGCGTGGCCCTTCTCGCTGCCCAACTCGCTGGCGAGCCTGGCCCGAGGGGCGCGGGGTCAGCCGGAGCGGCTGCCTCCYTCCCGCGGGGGGAGCCGCTCCCGCGCCGCTTACCCGATGGCCGAGCTCAGCTCGTCGGTGGCTCCCAGCGCCTCGAAGACGCGGTCGCTCTTGGGCCGCCTCTCGCCGGTGAAAGTGCTGGAAAAGCCTTGGGAAAGAGCCCGGGGACGGGAGCGCGGGTCGCGCGGAGCCCGGGGCCGCCCTAGGCCGCGCTGCCGGCCCGGCCCTACCTGCGTCTCCCGTCCGCGTGTAGA
>PTEX01000041.1:1166696-1193532 GCA_003342815.1 Eudromia elegans | reverse complement strand
GGCGGCGGCGCCGTGGCCGTGCGGCTGCCCGGCGTGGGCGTCGAGGCCGCCTGGGACCTGCCGCGGCTCCGCGCCCTGCGCGACGCCTTCCCAGGCAAGTGCGGGCAACGGGAGCAGCCCCGCGGCGCCGGCCCGGGTCCCGTCTGCGCGTGTCCCCGCGGGGCCCTTGCTGTCGCTGTGTCCCCCTGCTCCGGGTCCCAGGGACTCGCTCCAGCTCTGCTGCTGCCCTGGCACATGGGACCCGGACAGGGACATGTTGCTGCCCATGGGGATCTGAAGGGAGCCTCTAAAACCAGTCCGTGTGAGGGCTCTTGGGGAAGCGGGGACACGGGGCCCGTTTTCCCATCTCCGTCCCTGCCAGTCCTTGCTGGGATTTGTGCCGTATCCAGTCCTGGAAAGAACTGCCCGCCGGGCAGCTGTGCCTCGCTCCCCTGGAGGGGCTGGCGTTAATCCCCGCGGYGCTCGCAGGCGCTGTGTGCGCAGCAGAAGGCAGAACAACGTGTCAGCGCGTTGGYAATCTCCCAGCGCAGAGCAGAGCTTGTCCCGTGCCCGTATCTGCTCRTATCCGCTTGGCTTCCCRGCGTCTGCGTGAAGCACATCAGAAYAYTCCTTGTTCTTTTATTAAAGAGTTTTTGGCTTGCCAGGCTCTGTGTAATGATGGATGGGCGTGCTGAGAAGAGCAGGCAAGGGGAGAATTGCTGGAAGAGAGCGTGGGTGTGGGGATGTGGAAACACTGGGTKTTCAGAACGGCTGGTGCAGGTTTTGCTTTTATTTTGTCGTGAGTCTTCGGCTTTGTACACGAGACGTGCTGACTGGCTCAGTCTGCTGTGCTGACTGTAACAGGAGATGTTGTTCTTGTAAATACTGCTTTCAAGTCTAAAAACTCACYGGTTGCTAAGTGTTTAAATTCTGCCCTGCTTGCTTCTGTAGCTGACTTTGATGAATCTAAACCCCCCAGCGCAGAGCAGCTGGATGCACTGAGAGAGTTTGCTGGAATCGCTGCGGAGTCCTCAGCTCCCGAGAGCCTCGCTACTCTTGCCTTTCTCTATATGTGCCTGGCTATTGCAGCTAAGTATGGGTAAGATTACCTTCCTGCACTAAAATAAACAAGCTAGCTTGTGTGTTGTGCATCATTAATTGCCTTTATAATTGCTAATTGCTTCTACAAGGTGAGGTGGAATGGTAAGAGAGACCCGCACTTGGGTTCTGAGGACCCCAGGAGCAACTTGTTAGAGCTGAGCTGTGCTGGGTGGGGCGGGGGAGATGCCAGGCGCCCCCAGTAGCTGCAGGAGACTCTGCTTTAGAAATACTACCTTAGAGGTGCACGAGTCCCACGCCTCTTATACAGCCCACAGAGGCAGAGACAGACAGCCGCCCCGTCCTTGACAGGCAGTTCATCTCTTCTTGAATTAGGTTAGAAAAATTGCCATGGAAACGTACTTTAATTAAACGTCTGAGCTCTGTCTGTTCCCTCTGGTGGGCTGAATCTCTCAAAATGTGGGACCTGGGGGTAGCCGTGGGTTGGGGCTCTCCCAGTGTCTACCCTTGACCAACGATGCTGGTGTTGCTGGACGTTCTTGGGAAGCTGCTGAGGGTAAAGGATGTGAAGGTTTCAGTTTGTAACTGCCTTGGGTTTTGCTTTGCTGTCTCTGAGCACCAGGGCTGTGATCAGCCTGCCCTGAAGCTGAGCCCTTCGTGTCCTTGCCCGGCCAGGGGAGAGCTCCCGCTTTGCTGGTGGGGCCTGCGAGAGCAGGAGCACCCGGGCACAAACACGTGTCCGTGTTTCATTTTCCCAGCAGCTCGTCACGCGAGCGAGACRCGGCCGTGCAGCTCTGGTCATGTTTACAGTGTTTAAAGCAATCTTTGAAGGGTCCCTTTGTGGTGCTGCAGAAGTATTTGGTTACCAAGTGCCCCCGCTAGCAGCCTGACAAGCTGTGCTAATCACAGCGCCGATTCAGCGGGGCTTTGTTCCAGTACAATGGCTTAGCGAGGCCGCTCAGCTGTGCTAACGGGGCGCTGGTGAGGCCCCTGTCTGTCGCATGCTTACGCATGTGCTGAGGTTGCCAATTTTCAACCAGCTTTTCCTGTGATCAGCCCTAATTGGCATCTCTTGCCTTTGAAATGTTGTTTCAAGATGGAATTCAAGGTCACTGTGCCTAGCCCAGTGTGTTTGTGTTTCAGAGACATCCCGAGCGTGGACATAGTCGTGTGGTCTGAGCTGCCCACGGGAGCTGGCCTGGGCTCCAGCGCCGCCTACTCCGTGTGCGTGGCGGCCGCGCTGCTCGCGGCGTGCGGAGCCATCGCCTGCCCGCCCACCGACGGGGCSTCCCCGGCCAGGTAAGGTGTCGGGGGCGCCTCCCCGCCGGGCCGCGCGGCCCTGGGGCGCCTCCTCCCCGAGATGCCCCGCTCGCTGGTGGCAGGAACGGGGCGTTATTCCCCACTGAATGCAGTTCATGGCTGCGGTGCCTGCAGCAGCRTTTTACGCAATTATGCAGGTGCACAGAGATGGGCTCTAAGATTAAGATTATAATTAGCACGGCTCCGGCCGTCAGTGTAATTCGCAGGGAGGTTACGCCAGTTCGTGCGAGGCTGTGACAGGGGCAGGCGCGGACAGCTGTCCTTGCTGGCTGGGCTCCAGCGTGGCCGGTTGGGATGAGCACATCCCAGTGGGTGACTGCTGCGCCCTTGTCTCTTCCCCTAAGCCTGCGCTAGCGTCTCTTGCACTCTCCAGTTTCCCCTGGGCTCAAGATCTGGCTGTGACTCCTCACCACAGTGATAAAAGATACAGTTGGTCTGTTTTGCAAAGAAAATAAAATATGTGCTTTAACTTATGGGGAGAATTTTTTCTTTTTACCTCTGTTTTCTCTCTCTCTGAGGTTCTTGTAGGTTCTGCTTTGTGTCTTTCAAGGATCCTTTTTGGTTTTTTCTGCCTTTACACATCAATTTCTTTCTGCGTGTGGCTCTCTTCCAGTTTCCCGCCTGAGCTTCCTCTTTTCCAGGGGCTGGTGAGAGGAAGGCTCTATCCCGACCTCCACCCGCTTGTGCCCTGTGTAGCTGCTGTCACTTGACGTTGGGGCTTGCAAAACTGATCTGCCCTCCCTGTGTCCAGGGAAGCTGTGTTTAAAGATGCATATCGCAGCTGGAGCGCGCGGCTCCATTGTGTGCTCCGTGCCAGGTGCAGCCTTTTATGCTTGGCTTCTCCGGAGTTTTATTTCGGCCTCAAAGTGCGGCAGYGAGCGAGGGCGGCGACGTTCCCCTTCCAGACGGGCTTTGTAGCTGACCCGCAAACACGTTCCTCGAGTGGGGCTGCTTGCGAGCTGTGCTCAGGCACATCTCCCAGATAGTCACGCTACATGGGAAAGAAAAGGCCAGTTCCAAACCAGACAGCAAGTGGGAAGGAAGCCTCCGGTCCCTGCTCACGCTTCGTAGCTTCAGCTTGAGCACGGCGTAATTTTTTTTCCTTCCAGCTGGCATGCAGAGGGGTAAGTGAGAGATGGGGGTGTCAGACTTCAGAAGGTTTTTGCTTAACATTGCAAGAAAAGAACAGTGTGATATAATGACTCCTGTGTAGAGAAGAATCGCAGCCTCTCAAAGAGGATTAAAAACAAGTGGTTTACAGCAAACTGCGTTACTATTTTGAGGAGCGTTAGTGTGAGCTGTTTTCCTGAATGCTTCAGAGATTAAATACTGGCAAGTGAAATTAAAGGTGTGTGAAGAAGGATGAGGTCATGCAGATGAAGCCCAGGGAGCTGGAGAGTTAAGGGAAGATGCTGCTAAATACCAGGTGGCTCCCAGAGTTTCAGCCTCAGCACCAGTCAGTGACTGTTTTTGTTGTTCCATGTGAGTCTGTGTGATGCTTACCCCAAAATCATCCCTGTGCCTCTGCTCTACCAGGTGGTTCCTGGTCTGGGCCTCGTTCTAAAAMCCTCTTGACTGCACGTTCCCCCTGCACCGAGTATTAGTTGTGATTTCTGTGGGGTGCAGCTGGTACCGGGCATCTAACACCACTGTGTGCTGGTCTGTGTGAACGGTGGCTTGGAATGTGCCCTGCGTGTGACCAAGCCTGTACTGAAGCAGTTTGAAATACGTCTTCTGACCAAATTGTGAGGTTGGAGCAGCTGGCAGTTCGAGGCAGAAGTTTCACGTGTGAACTGCAACCGTCAACATCCTCTTCTCGCATGGTGCTGTCTCCGTCTGTAAATACAGTGTCCTGTGTGGGGGTGAGCAAGGTCACAGGCCAGGAGGTGACACGTAGTGCCAGGGAGGTGCGGAGAGGCCCGGCTTTGCATTCGGGTAGCGTGGCCGTTCCTGTGGTTAGGACCTGCTCCCTGGCTCGCTGCCTCGTGGGGCGCTGGGGCAGAGGTTCTTGCTGCCCCGTGGAGAGGGGCTGCATGCCGTCCCCACGCCGGGAGCGCGGTGGTGGCCGTCACCRACGGCATGCGCGGCACGGGAGCCCTGCAGCTCCTGCGCTTGCCCTGGGTGGGCGGTCGCTGCTGCTGGGGTCTGCCGTGGCCGTTCTCTGTCTCGCTGCATGCACTGCCTTCAGGTGTGCCCTTAAATCATCTTCTTGCCTTGCAGGTGGACGGAAGAAGAGCTGAGTTTGATTAACAGCTGGGCCTTCCAGGGCGAGCGAGTGATCCACGGCAACCCCTCGGGGGTGGATAACGCTGTTGGCACGTGGGGTACGTGTGTTTTGCTGCTCTGCAGCACAGAGCGAGGCCGCCGGGGAGCCCGGCAGAGCAGCAGCGGCGTTTCCAGGCTCCGCCGGCGCAGGCCGCGCGTCGGCTGGAAGGGGCAGCCCGAGCTGCATTTCTGTAGACAACAAAGACCCGCTCGGGGCTGCTGCGGGGCGACTCGATGGAGCAGGTGGCCTCACTGCCCTGAGTGCAGCAAAGGGACCCGAAACTCCCAAATGCAGCAACTCCTTTGACCTGAGGGCAGGGAGTCCTTTTCTGCCGTGGTTCGCCCCACGTAGGCGCTGGGGCTGCTGTTGGGAGAGCGGCTGCCCTGACCTCGCCGAGCTYGGTCTCCCAGGCAAGCGCCGTGGGGCAGAAACCCTGTTGTAAATAACTCAAACTCAAACATTCTGGAGTGAACAGAGAAGCCCAATCCCATTCAAAGGATAATGCAGTAGAAAATGCAGGCGGACAGCTGTTGTTTAGTTTCAATTAGCAGAGACTTCCCATTGTTTTGGAAGTGTCCTCTGAGACTTTTCCTTTTAATAATCTTTCTAATGAGACCTAATCGCAGTGCTTCGGTAAAAATAGGAGCAGAGTGAGACATTCCTTGTGGACAGCAGAATTCCGCGCTGAGGGCTGGCGGGAACGCACGCGTCGGGCCCCCGGGGCGCTCCGACGCCTCTGTGCTCTGCTGTGCCCCAGGGAATCGCGGCCTCGTTCCGTTTTCAGGGAAGATTTAATACTGGCCAAACCCTCTACGGTTAAAAAAGAAATATGCGATCCTGCAGTAGAGGGGAGCAAAGGGAAGGACCCTGGGTTAACTGTGTCCAGGCAGACCCTCTCATTAAAGCAGCGGAGTTAGGCAAATTCGTGCTGTCTGAGAAAATGGTTCATTTAGCTGGTGTTTCTTGCAATTACTGTCATATGCTCTGGGTGAGGTTCGAAAGATGAAAGACCTTCTATTTCTTACAACATTGTGTTATCTTGGGCTCACGGTGTTCTGAGACGATGCATGTATTTTACTTTAGGTGGAGCCCTGAGATACCAATCAGGAAAAATCACATCATTAAAGAGGTAATATTCGAGTTTAAAAATAACGCTCTCATACAGTGGGTGGAATATGTCAAAGATGGGATGGATTTTGTATGGTATGAGATTGATGAGAGATTGCTAACAGCCTGGCRGGAGGGCTTGGTAGCCAGATCTTGCTGTTGGCCATGGGCGTAGGTAGCTTGAGTGTCATCTTGGCTTGGGGCAGATGAGCACAATGAAATGTTTAGTCATTATCTGACATTAGATGAACAGAGCACAAAGGATCAATATTAATTTCATGGCATTATGGGCAGCAGGAACGGGTCTGCTCCTGGCAGCAAATGACATTGTGGGGAGGGGGAGCTTGCTGCTTACCTGGTGTAGAGCCACATGAGAGCCGAGCTGCAAAGAGCAAACCCAGGCCCTGAGTGTTCCCTCTGCCTTCTGCCAATGAAGTATAATCTGACTCCATTAAAATCTTACACAGTGCATGAAATTGCTCTATTAGCAGTTAATGGCTACTGCTGGCTAGTCTCACAGATTGTATTTTAAAGGAAAGGTTTTAGCTGAAAAACATGGATTTCAGTAAATATGTTACAGGCCTATTTATGGAGCTGGAGCAGCTGTTCAGTGTAACTAAGGGGAACACGCCTGAACCCAGAGCCCTTGAGCACCTGCCTGACTTTTTGAAAGCTGGTGGGACTCTTTATGTTGGGCGTCCTGCTCAAACAGGTCTCCCAAGGCGGAATTGGCAGCGCTTGGGTGGTGGTCTCGGCGCCCTCGGAGGGCAGGGGGCTYGGGGATGACGTCTCTGTTGCCCGCAGGGTGCCCACGCTGAGGATCTTGCTCACCAACACGAATGTCCCCCGCAGCACCAAGGTCCTGGTGGCCGGTGTCAAGGACAAGATCCTGAAGGTGCGGGGCCTGCGGGCTGCGAGGCGCCGTGCGGGGAGGTAACCCTGGCGAGCTCAGATCCCCTCCCTTGGGAGCGCAGGGCTCGGAGGGTCTCTGCCTCCTACGAGCTAATCCCTGACCGCCCTGGGAGCGGCAGTTCGGCTTCCCTCCTCCGCCCACCATCGCAGGGCAGGCCACGAAAATCACCGCTCTGCAACCGTGAAGAAGCTGTTCCTTCCCCTGGCCTGTGTCCGTCCCTCGCTCCCAGTTTCTGCAGGCCTGGGCAGTGTAGCATTGCCTTGGTCTGCGGTGGTTTTCTCCATGAACAAGTAGCTCTGGGTCTAGAGGAGCAGCTGTCTCATGTCTTGCCTCTTCCCCCACCTCCTCAGTTCCCTGCTATAATGAACCCCGTGCTGGACTCCATCAACGCAATTTCTGAGGAGTGCCAAAGTGTTCTGGAAGCGATGCCTGGAAATCCATCACCAGAGTACTACCCTGTACTGGAGGTAAGGGGCTCGTTCGCCGGTATTTTTAGACACTGTTATAAGTCGAACATCAAAATGTCATTTAAAGAACATTAGGTCTGAGAGAGTTTGATAGCAGGAAATGTTCAGTTCAGTGTGAACCCATGGCCGTGTTGTTGCTCTCAGCACCCTCCGTGGAGCCGGGGACAGAAGATGCTGCTGGTTTCTTTCCACAGCTGTGCACAGGGAAGGAGGGAAGGGGCCGGCTGCTCTGGGGATTCGGAGCTCTGGAGGTTTTGCTTCCTTTCACTGAGAAACACTGAGTGACTTGGTTGGAGAAGCAGCTTCCCCGAGCCGCTCATTCTGGCAGTGGCTGTTGGTGACGCGCCCGCTTTGTCACTGCCAAGGCTGGAGAGCGGAGCAGAGAACCCAGTAGCCACCAGTTGGCAGCGGGCTGGTCACGAGCCAGTCCCCGCAGCTCTGTGCTCGTCCTGGCTCCAGAGAACAGCAAACAGAGCTGTGCCCAGAGCTGACCTGACAGTGATGCATGAGGTGCATGCAAAGATCTGTGTTTGTTTTGGCTCCGCTCGGGGTGGGAGAGGCTGCTCTGCTGGGGGAGGCTCTCTCAAGTGGAAGGAGCCCTTTGCAGCGCTGAAAGCACCGTGATGTTGGCTCGTGTGGTCGTGGGGTGAGGAGGTGGACGATGTCCCAGCTGAGCAAGCCTGGCCTGGCCCTGGGGTGGTCGGGAGCCCCGCGGAACCGCCGGTGCAGCTCCCGGTTGGTGTCTGGATGCCTCCCTGCGCTCGCACGTGCTCCGCCTGTCCTTGCTCCTGCCTGCTGGAGGTGACGGGACATCGCCGTTGGTGCTGCAGAGGAGCAGGGGCAGGTCTCGGTGCCAGCTCTGCTCCGGGCAGAGGCATCAACCCCATTAAGGGACACCAGGCACAACCTTTTCCCCCTGGCTTTAGGCCCTGACTAGCTCGGCCGTGATCCTGTGGATCTCCTGGGCACCTGCTGACGGGAGGTTCCCATGGGAATTGGAGCAAAGCCCTGCCCTGTCTGCACCGAGAGGGTGGTGGGGTCTGCACGTGAGGTGGGCTGCTCCCGTTACAAGCCGTGGGAGATGCGGGCCCTGCTCCACATCCTCACTGTTTGTAACGCAGCCTCCCCGCTTGGTGCCCCAGCTCTAGGAGGAGGGCCGGAGCAGGCGGCTGCGACGGGGGCTCTCCGCCTCCACGGGGGCTCTCCACCTCGAGGAGCCTCACACGCCCTCGCGGGAGGCGGCGGCCGAGCCTCTGCCTCGTGCTTGCCTGGGGCCTGAGGCACGGCTGATCGTGGGCAGCGTTGTGTGGATCTGGCTGCTCCTGGGGCGTGCGCTCCTGGACAGCGTTGTGTTCAAGCCATGGAGCTCGGGTGCTGGGTCAGGCCATCGCGAGCGGGTTGGGGGCCRGGGGGTGACGGCTGTCTCGGATCCTCACCGCTCCCTGCCGTCGCTCACGCATTTAAAGGGCCTCTGGATGGACATCTGCCCAGTAGGGCACAAAGCCTGATAACCCGCCCTGGCTGCGGCTGCCTCCTCAGCCTCCTGCGTTTGTGTGAAGCAGAGAATAGAAACGCTTCGGAGGGGCTGGAGAGGCTGTTTCTGCCTGGTGGCCTCTGCTGATGGTGCTCCAGGAAGGTGCCCAGTGGCAGGGACTAGCTCGGGGTAGAGGAGGGAGCAGAGGCTCCCGTTAAGGAGCCCATATGGGGCTGGTGCTGTCTCGGCTGCCTCCCTGCGTGTGACATGGTCACAGGAGGGACACAGGAGGGGCCGTAGGGAGACGATGTGGTTGCAGTGCCAGCCAACTTTGTTGAGAGGAAACTTCCTCTGCTGACCATGCCCCTGGGTATGGAGGGCGCTGCTGTCGTCGCTGGCCCTGCTCCAGGTGCCTGTGCGAGCCCTYCCCTCCCTCCCTGATTCCTCTCCCACAATACTAGGGGAGAGCAGCAATAGCTGCCACCCGCGTGTCCCCAGGCCCTTGGGGCCCTGCTGCCTCCTCCAGCGGGCACAGAGGTGCCCGTGCTGCCCTCCCTGGGGAGGGGACCCTCTCGAGCCGCTCGTGCCGCGTTCCCAGCTCCAGCGGTGCCCGTCCTGGCTCCACGCCGTCCCCACTGCCCGGTTTCAGCGAGGCTGGATGGATTGCAGGGCAGGGTGACAGGCGGGACGGTGCTGCTGGCTCGGTGCCCTTCCCACGGCCGCGGGGCRTTTGCACAGTGTCCTGCCGACACCTGCGTGACAGGGGGGACAGCCGGGCCGCGGCGGGGGCTCTGACTTGTCACCTCCTGGAGGTGCCGCGGGCAGCCTGCAGTGTTCCCTGAGCCGAGCAGGGAGCCGCGACACTGCTGTCACTGGGGGGGACGACGCCGGCTTGKGGGACAGGGCGGCCGAGCAGCCCAGGGCCCTCTGCGCGTGCGCTCAGCCCGGTGTCTGCGCTGGCTTGCAGGAGCTCTTCGATATCAACCAGCACCACCTGAACGTGCTGGGGGTCGGCCACCCCTGCCTGGACAGGCTGTGCCGCGTGACGGCCTCGCACGGCCTGCACAGCAAGCTGACCGGGGCCGGCGGCGGCGGCTGCGGCGTCACCCTGCTGCGACCAGGTGCGTCACCAGCTCCGCGGCCCGCCCGGGCGCAGCGGGGTCCCCTGCGCGCGGCACCGGCAGCGCACGGCGCCGCTCCGCGCGGCTCTTCCCATGCGTCCCGTTGAGGGCCCGGGCCCCGCTGCAGGGGCATGTGCGGTGGCCCTGCGGTGGCCTGGCTGGCTGCTCACAGGCCGCACTCACCTTCCCTTGCAGACACCTCCCCGCCGGCCGTGGAAGCAGCCAAGAGGGACCTGCGCGCCTGCGGATTCGAGTGCTGGGAGACCAGCATCGGGGCGCCCGGCGTGAGCCTGCACGCCCCGTCGTCGCTGGGAGCGGACGTGCTGCGCGCGCTCGCCTGGAGCTAGGGCACCGGGCCGTGCCTCTTTGTGCCCTGGCGCCTGGAAACCTCCCCCGACTCTTCCCCTGTGGTTATGGGTCCCTACTCTGGGGTGCAGAGCCTGGTGCTATTGGGAGTGGGAATTACAGTGGGAATTACAAGGAGCAACTGCTGGCACTCGCACTGGTGCAAATTTGACCCAGCCCCTGAAGAGCCAGTTTTGAATTCCCGTGCGGAGCGGCTGCTCCGAGGGCAGGAGCAGGGGCCGGGCAGGAGGGCGGCGGGGGCCGGGGCGCCTCGCTCGGCCCTGCCGCCCCAGCCACCCGCGGTGTCTGCGTGGACCCGGGCCCCACGCGCAGCCCTCCTCACTGCTGCCGGCTCCTAGCGAGCGCCGAGAGAACCTTTAAACACCGCTCTGACTGGCTGCTAATTAAGAGTTTGGGTAATTTAAATGGAAGAAACAGTACAATTGTAATGCAATTATCACTGTTTTCGCTCTCTCCCGTAATCTCTGTTTCCGTCTAGGCTGGTAAAGGGGCTCTGAAACTGGTTGCTRTTCCCAGGGTCTGGTTCAAACCGCTCATCTGCTGGGAGACGGTTAAGGGCGAGGGGATTCCTGAGATTTCTGCCCGCGGAAGCCGTTTCGGGAGCTCTTCTGCTTCAGTCACAAACGAGCACGTTCTTAGCCCCTCCACATTGCTGGGTGAATAAAACGGTCTCTCTCAGGGTAGGGACAAAAGGATGTTTCAACAGAGCAAACACAAATTTCCTTCTGTTTAAAATTGGGGTTTTTTTGAGTAGAATGGGTTTTTATTTCCCTCTTCAAAAGCKGACCTGAATTTGCACCTGGCAAACTGCACAACCTGGCTGTGTTTAAACTGGTTTCACTAATGTAGTCCGTAATTTGGAAATGCTGGTGGGTCGCAGCGCTGAGCTGGAGGGAAGTGGCGGGCGAGGGCCGGCAGCCGGAGGGGCTGGCAGCCACAGGGCAGCTCCGCGGCCCTGGTCCCCCCTGGACCTGCCCAGGAGCCCCTTGTCTTTGTTCTCCTCGGCTGTTTCACAGCTCTGCTCAGGGGGCTGCGCTCSGAGCCGAGTGAGAGGTTGGCAGGAGGGGGAGGCCTCCTCTTCCCGGGAGGAAGGAGCAGGCGGCAGTGAGGCGGTGGGAGCTGCTAGCTCCAGAGCCTTGGCATCGGGATGACCGGCTTTCCTTTGCTGTGCAAGGAGGAAACTGTCTCTGGCTTTAAGAAACTGATGKTTTTTGGGTGTAAAGTGTTCTTTGATAATTATGCTGGATACAAAAGGAGAAAAGTACCTTACACCGCTTCAATAAAAACAGGTTTCAAGTGCTGGTTTTCTACATGTCTAATTACAATTCCAATTTGCATCCACGAACAGCTTTACACTAATCACAAGTCAAAAAGCCTAATAAATAATTTACCATTTTCTAATACAGTGTAATCAATGTGAGTATCTGAGTGCGTGTTGACTGTGAAACTGCTTAGCGGCGTCTCCAGTTTCTCCTGCTTGGCACAAAGAAATGCCAGGTTCCCTGTGAAGAGACTGCGCTTCACAAGCCCGTCGGGGGTTGATCCTCGTTAGGTGTCTGCTGCGGCAGCCGCCCCAGCCGTCGCGCGCAGGGAAGGAGCTGACGGAAGTTTAGGTTTGACGTTTAYGTTATAATTAAAAGGGCTCTTTAACTTTGGCCAGGGCGGTGAAATGAGGCATTGAAGAGCCCCCCGTGAAGATGCTGCTGGTGCCAGGGGCCCGTGACCCCCTTGACCGCCATGTGGGGTGTGCTGCCCTCCCTCCTCGCTGGCTGCTCCTTCCTCCCCGCGGCCCCTGGTCCTTGACTCCGGTGGCCCCTGGGGGCTCCTTGTCCGCCCTGGTCCCTGTGGATGCCCGAGGGGTCGGTGCCGACGGCGCAGGAGCGATTCCTGTAGCCATGGGCTGGGGCCGAGGGGCCCTGGAGCAGCCTCTGCCTCTGGGCTGCGGGTGCGGAGGGGACACGAGGGAGGGACCCCCGCGGCCTCGTCCCTGGGAGCCCCGGGGTGTCCGTGGGCTCGGCCAGGCATGTCGCTTCCTGCCCTTCCCGGGCTTCTGCACGGAGCAGGGGTGCGGAGCTGGTCGCATTGCGGCCGAGGGCCGGTGGAGACGCCGTCCCCTGCTCCGTGTGCCAGCTGCGTCCTGGTCCTGCGCTCTGCCCGCTCCCAGGAGGAGGCTCTGGCCTCACCGGAGCCTCTGCCACGGGGAGCGGAACCACCCCAGCCAGCAGCCGGAGCCGGGCCCGGTGTGCCGGGAACAGCCACGGGTTCCTCCGGCGTGCCGGGAACAGCCACGGGTTCCTCCAGTGCGCCGGGAACAGCCACGGGTTCCTCCGGTGTGCCGGAAACAGCCACGGGTTCCTCCAGTGCGCCGGGAACAGCCACGGGTTCCTCCGGTGTGCCGGGAACAGCCACGGGTTCCTCTGGTGCGCTGGGAAGAGCCGGGGGTTCCTCTGGTGCGCTGGGAACAGCCACGGGTTCCTCTGGTGCGCTGGGAGCAGCCACGGGTTCAGCATGTGCTGGGAGACGCCGGTGTGCCGGGAGACGCCGGTGCGCCGGCTCCCAGCTCCCGCCTCCCTCCCCAGCGCCTCCCGGGCTCCGGCAGCCCCATCCGGGGGGCGGCCGGACCCAGCCCTCGCCTTGGGGGTGAATCAGCCCCAACGCCTCCTCCCACGGCCCCCTCTCCGTCCCCGTGGGCTCCTTCATCCGCTGCCGCCTTCGCCTCCGGCGTGTCCCCGGCCTCCGGCCTCGYGTTATGGATGGGCCGCGGCGCGGCGGGCGCTGCTGAACGATTGCCCTGCTAATTTGGCTAATTTTTCTTGCGCTTCATTTTTCACGTTAGGAGCTTTGCAAAAAGACGGACGATCCCGTTCTGCGCCGGGAGCCGCCCGGGAGCCGGAGGGCAGCGGGTGCCACGCGGCAGCGGGAAGCCCCCGTCCGGGACCGTATCCCTGTGTTCCGGGGCCGGACACCCCTTCCCGCGAGGCATTCCTGGCCTTTCGCTGCCGAGCCCGCGTCGGCACCGGCCTCCTTCTGCTCCGGACAGGCAGTGACATTGGCGGGGAAAACGGGGGAAAAAGTGGGGGAAAAGGGTGACGCCGAGCGGGAAAACGGGAGCGCCCGGCGGTGGCGGGGGGCAGAACCGGACCCCATCCCGCCGGAGCCCCCGGAGCCGCCGGAGCCGCCGCTTTGTTGTTGCCGAAGTGCGACAGACAAATGGAGAAGCAGTTGTCAAAATGTCAGCGCACAACAAATCAACATTCAAAATGAGTCGCGGCGCGCGCGGTGTATAATTAAARAAAAATCCTTTTTAGACGTTTCAGCGAGCGTTGGCTCCGCTTTATATTTGTCTGTGTGATTAATAAAGGCAGCTAATTTTCAGACTTTAAAAACAGCTAGAAAATAGCTCCTAATTACATATTAGGTTCCAGGCAGCCCCCGCTGCGCCAGGCTGGTATTGGTGGGCCACAGAATTTGGCAGGGGCTTAATTACATTCTGAGCATCATCTAATTTTAGTTAAATGTAATGTAATCAGCAGCAGATGTCTGAAATAAAATATGAATTATGAATATGATGAAATTTCATTCTTGGATAAAAAAAGTAATTTGCTATTTAGTTCATTAAAGTCACCGAGGTTTATTAGGGAGCAGGTACGCGGGGCAGCCTGGAAAGGGCGTCTCGGAGCGAGGAGGAAAATTGCATTAAAGGTGCTGGGATATTCCGGGGGACGGGCCGGGATTTGCTTGTTTAGTACTCTGGGTCCCCGCGGGGTTCTGCCCGCCGGGACGGGCTCTCCTGCGTGCCCGTCCCCTCGGCGGCTCCGTGGTGGCCGCAGGGGCAGTCGCGGCTCCTCGTCGCTCCCGGCCGAGCCGGTCCCACACGGTGGCGGCTCCGGCGGCTGCGGAACGGGACGCGGGTCCAGGCGGGCGCCGCCGCCGCCCCGTCCTCTCGGCCCCGCGGTGACGGTGACGGCGGCGCCCGGCCCCGCGCCCGGCGCGCTCGCGTCTCGCGTGGGCCCGCGCTCCTCCCCGCCGCATCCATCAAGGGCCTGACAGCTAAAATTCATTTGAAGATGAAGAAAGTGCCGGCTAATCCTTTCTGCGCGACAGTGATAGACTAGCGGCTCGGGAAGAATTGCACAGCAGTAATGAAATTAGGCTAAAACTGCTGGCGGATAGCAGATAATTGCCCTTGTCTGTCACCAGGAATAACATCTCCCCCAGCCAACGCAGTGATTGCTCCGCTTGCAGGAAGCGCTCGCCTTGGAGTTCCTTTCCCGGGCTTTGCCTTGCCGCGTGTGCGGAGCGCGCCGGGAGCGCGCGGGGACGGGGCGCCCGCCGGGCCTCGTCCCACCGCGGGGACCCGGCGCCCCGCTGTTCACCCACCGCTCACGGCTGTTCAGGGCTGGGGGGCAGATCCAGGCACCCCTGCATGTGAGGACGGGGGCGGCTCCTGCTTCCCGAGGCTCCTGCATCCTTCCCACATTCCAGCATCTCCAGCGGGCACCGGGGCCACACAGGATCCCACCGCAGTCACACCCAGAGCAGCAACTCCAGAGCTGCTGGTGGGTGATTCCTGATTAAGGATTGCKCTGCCATCGGCTGCGGTTTGATTGCAGATGTTTTTAATTATATCGTATAAGATCGTGTTATGTAATTGCATTTATCTGATTGAAGCCTTAATTGTAGGATTTCGTAATGGTATGACTGGGTAAATACACCATTGCCACTGTTGTCCCCCAGTGAAAATTAGGTGCTTCATGTCTTTATTGCATTATCCTGGAGAGGAGTTTGAGTTGGGAGGAAAGAAATTAAAGGAAGGGAAGGAAGCGATGGCGAGAGCCTCTTCCCGGTCCCCAGCCTCTCGCGCGTTGGGGACACGTGGGAGATGTGGCGTGGCCAGGCCACGCTCTGCTGCTGCTGCGGGTCTGTGGAATGTCCCATCCTGGTGAGCACCGCGTCACGGGAGGGCATCACGTCACGAGGGAGCGTCTCGTCACGGGGGAGTGTCTCGTCACGGGGGAGCGTCTCGTCACGGAGAGCGTCATCTCCTGCCCGAGCAGCATCCGCTCCTGGTTGGGCATCACCTCCTGGAGGAACGTCAAGCGTCACCTCCCAGCTCAACGTCACATCTTGGCTGAGCGTCACCTCCYGGCCAAGCGTCACCTCCCGGTGAGCAGCATTGCCCGGCGGAGGACGAACCTCCCCTCCAGGCCGCCTGTGCCCTCGCACCGCGTTAGCGGCGGCTGCAGCGGAGGAGCAGGAGGCTGYGACGGCGCCGGGCTCTCCTTGGCTGGAAGCTGCCGTTGGCCCTAGCGGAGGCTCYGGGCCACCCTCCCGGAATGTCCCCATCCCTGCGGAGTGTCCCGGAGCCCGCGGGGACGGCGGTGGCATCCGGGGAGCCCCGYGCTCCGTGCGCCTCCCGCCTGGCTCCCGCACCTCCCYGGGGAATCCRGGGGAGCTCCGGCTCTTCTWTGAGCCCCTTTCTGCTCCTAATCCRCAACATGTGGCTCATACGGTGTCTCCTCACTAATAGGTTTAGGATTATTGGAGTATGCACAAATCCAGACCGGAGCTGTCACTCYGCCTGGGCGCTAAGGTGATTTCATTAGGATTTGGGTTTAGAGAGCTGCCTTTCTCTCGCTCTCTTTTTAATATTATTTTTATTCAATTACATCAGCAATTCATGAAACTTCAAAGCCGTTTCATCAGCACAACCTAAATGCGCCCGGATTGCATTATTGAAGGGGAGAAGGCAAAAGAAAACATAAGCGACTGCTCTAATGGAATTACTGAAAGGGGCTTTTTAATTAAAAACAAAGGTTGGGGATGAGGTCTATCCATAATTTAGTGCTGCTGGATGTAATATCTGCCGCTGGTTTAATTTTAATAAATGTATGTATTATTCACGGTGTGATCCATATTTCCTCGCCGCCGGAAGGGCTGGCGGCCCCAGGTAGGGCCGGCGTTCCCGGTGCTCTGCRGGTGGCGAGGGCCGGAGTCCGCGGTGTCCGGAGGCCCCGATTCCCGTGTCCCGGTGCCCCGATCCCAGCGCTCCGGCTCCCCACCGCATCCCCCGGGCTCTGCGTTCCCGGGCGCTGATGCAAACAAACCAACTGGTGCGGATGCTCCGGTGGCCAGCGCGGGTCCCRGCCGGGTCCCCAGGGGAGCGCCCCGGGGATGTCCCGGGGACGTCGCTGCTCTCCCGCACGCTTGGCTCCCGTTGCCAGGGAAACCTCCTCCCCCTCCGCGCGCATCCCGGCGCCGCAGGCACCGGCGCCCGCCCAGRCCACCCCGGTGCGGCCGTGACCTCCCTGCGGGGCCGTGGGACCTCCCGGGGCCGTGGGAACCCTCATGAGGCCGGGGAGTACCCAGTGCCCACATGGACACACGGGGCAGGTTCGGAGCAGCGCCGGCTCCGGGGCTCCCAGCGCTGCTCYGGCTGCTTCCCGCACGGACACCTCCTCCCGGCGGGAGAGCCCGGGTGCCCCAGGGCTGCACTCTGAGCCCTGGTCCATCCGACCACCGCTCCCGGGGACGGGACGGGGACATTGCACGGGCTGCTGACAGGGCCTGGGGCTGCCGCGGAGCCTTCGCACCTCCCTTCCTGTAGCTGCAGCCCCATGCGMGAGAGGAGGAGGAGGAGGAAGAGAGGCCACATGCCACCCACCTGGAGGGAGGCGGTGCTCAACCCCATATCAGCCACCAGTGAATCCYCAGCAGCCTCCCTGCTGCTGCAGCCCCCGGGCCCTCATCCCGAGGAGAYGGGGGCCTTGGGCGGGTGTTCCCGGGAGCCCCTGGCTTTCCTCTGCCTGGGGACACGGTGACGGCAGCGGCGGTGCCGCCGGCCCGGCACGGAGAGCACCATAAATCACGGTGACACCACGTGGGGTGGGGCAGTGACCGGGATGGTCCCTCTGCACGGACTGGGAGGGAGGGAGGGGGCACCCGCTGGGGCGGAACAGTGAAATCCCACGGGAAAAGTGTCGGGAGAAACTGCCCTTGGAGAGACCTGAGAGTTTGTTCAAACTCTTTCTGTGTGACTCGTCTCCCAAATGGCCTTGTGGGTGCTTCTGGAGCAAGCCCGGAGTATTCCCATGCTCTTCTTCAGTTTATCAGGAGCCAGGAGCATGGGTTAATGGACCTCCAGCGGATCCCATYGGATCGGGAATCCTTTCCAGAGGGCTCTGTGTTTTCACTGCCGCTTCCCTCTGGTCTCTGCACTACAATGATGGAACAGCCGATGTCGTGGGAATAGCACCRGGATTGTCATGACGCTGCAGGGCAGGGATAAAAGGGCACGGGGGGCGGTGTCAGCCCTGTCATCGCTGCTCCAGGGTGCCCGTGTCGGACAAGGATGCTCCAGCGTGTGGCCTCATGCGCCACTTCCCTCCGGAGCAGCCCCCATCCCGTGCTGGTTCCAGCAGCCACTGCGTCCTGGTCACCCCTCGCATCCCGCTGCTCTTCCCGGCTCTCCCGGCCTGTCCAGGGTGCCAGGAACAGCCCACACTGGCCGTTCTGCCGYGTTTTCCCCTAACGCCATTCCAAAGGCTGCAGGGCTCCATGCTCCCGCCAGCCTCCCACGCGCATCCAAGTGTCCGTCTCATCTCCGGCTGCCACGAGCACCCGACGGGCGGCACGGGCAGGTCCCCGGCGCCTCCACCTGCCCCCGCGCTCCGAGGGGCCGCATGGGGCCAGCGACGCGCGGCACGTGCCRCAGTGCGCGAGCGAGGCGGTAGCGCGGGGAGACAGCGCGCGGGTGGCCCTGGGGGTGGCCGGAGCGTGGGGGCCTGTGCAGGGGACAGGAGCATCGAGGTCACTGGTGCCACCAAGACAGTTATCACGCCCAGGACAGCTCTTGGTTCACTTATTTTSATCGTCCCAAAGTCGCCCCCAGTCTTTGAGCCCCAGGACGGGTGTCACAGCCCCGAGGGCACCATCCCCGTCCCCATCCCATCTTGCAGGTGAGGAAGCAGCCGGGAAGGCCCGGGAGCCATCGGCTGCTCGGGAGCCGGGGCGGCGCCGGGCGCAGCGGGAGCTCTGCAGTTGTCTCGGTCCCGCGCCGCGGTGATTGTAGCCCATGAAATATTTATTCATTTTCATTTCAATTTCATTTCCAACCTGTATTTCCTATAAAATGATGGGGGGGGAAGAAAGACAGGATCGCCCTTGGTGCATTTATCATCCTCAGCAGCTCCCTCCCCACGCGGCCCCCCAGGCAGGACCACACGGGCGATTGCGGCTTGGCCAAGTTTCGGGAATATTCGTCATCCTGCCAGGATGTCGCAGGGTCCTGGTGCTCCCGCCCGGCCTCCCGCTCCTGGGGCTCCCCTGGCGCTCCGGGATGCAGCCCGCTCGGGTTGGAAACGCGGGGCCGCGCATGGGACGGGACGGGACGGGATGAATCTGCACCCAGGGCCCTGTCACCTCCCTCAGAATTGATGGAAACCTCCCGGCCCCGGTTAATATTCCCAGCCCCACCGTAGATGCTGGCTGATAAGCACTTGATTACTTCTCTTCCCAGCCCTYGGCCCCATTTGCATACAATAAATATCGCCGTAGGAAGCGTGCTGGGGCGCGCRGAGCCGCGGCTCATGCCTTATTTATGAGAAATAAACACAAGATCAAGTTTGCATAATCACCACATATTTAATTTGTGAGCTCTCTTCCACTTGGGTCGGCGGCTGCAATCAGGCGTGCGGGTGACAATCAGCTCTAAATGTCTTCATTAAGGCGCCGGCAGATCCCGGCTCCCGTTCGGCATTTCCCGTAGCGCCGTTGGCGGCGGGCGGGCGCGCTCGGCCCGGCCCCGCTGGCGGCRGGACCCGGGAGCGAGGTCCTCTCGAGACGCTCCCCGTCCGGCCCCGCTCCTGTTTCACCGCAATTTGTCGACCCGCGCTTCCCTGCGCATGCTAATGTATGCAAAAAACACTGGGGCTCCTATTAAAATGCCATGCAAATCTAATGAAATTAATGTTGGCAACAAATATTACCTAATGGAAGGAGCCTCCAGGAAAAAAAATGAGTGCAAATATATATTTGCACATATTTAGAGGACTCTGTCAAGCAGTTTAGCTTCACAGTTTAGACTTTATTAGAAAGGAGGGGGAGGAAGCCCAGCCCGTTCACCGAGCCCACCACGAGCAGGGGCCTGGTGTGAATCACGGCGCTGATTTCAGCGGGGCTGCGGCTGCTGCTGCTGCTGCTGCTGCTGCTGCTGCTGCTGCTCCCCGACGCCCTCCCTGTGGGCCTGGGGGCCCGGGCAGGGCTGGGGCTGCACTGCTGCTGGGAGGGGGCGCCGGGGCTGGGGAGCGTCTGGAGCATCCCCTGAGGGGAGTGTCCAGAGCATCCCCTGTGGAGAGCGTCCTGGAGCATCCCCTGTGGAGAGTGTCCAGAGCATCCCCTGTGGAGAGCGTCCTGGAGCATCCCCTGAGGGGAGTGTCCCCTTGGAGCCTCTCTCCTCGTGAGCCTGCTATCCTGCGAGCACCCCATCCCATGGGAATCCTGCCTGACGGGCGTCTCCTGGGTTCTGCATTCCAGGAGCAGCATCCCGTCCGGCGAGCGTTCCCAGCTGGAGAGCAGCCCCTCCAGCAAGCGCCCTGCGAGCGCCCTGCCCTGAGAGCACCCGCCGAGCGCCCCATCCGGTGAGCACCCTGGGAGCATCCCCATCGGTGAGCACCCCCTCCGGCGAGCACCCCAGGAGCACCCCAGGAGCATCCCACCTCCGTGGGGGCCCTGGGGCCCTTCCCGGGYGGAGGCAGCCCGGTCGAGGGGAGACCCCGGCCACGTGTTTATCAACTTAGGCCTTAATGCGCTCGAGCGGCGCGGCCGCGGCGGCTCATTAGGAGCTTGGCCCGCCGGGAGGCCGCCCCTTCGCCCCCGCGCTCACAATAGCTGCCGCTAATTCCTCTTGAAAGGCGGCCTGTCAGGTGSGATCTGCCCCGAAATCCGAGATCTGCAGGAATCAAAACCTCCGGAGACACGTCCCCGGGGGCAGYGGGCCTGGCCGGCCGGCACGGCGCCGCGTTCGGCTGCCACCGGGAGCACCGGGAGGTGCGCGGGGCCGGGGCAGCGCGGGCATGGCGTGGGCACGGCGCGGGCGCACGGGCTGCCCTTTGGGGTGAAGGAWGCCCAGGAAAGTCTTGCGCCAGCTCCAGGGAAGTCGTGCAGTTCAGGGAGTGCTTTGGGAAGGGCTTCCTTTTTTCGGGTAGCTTTTGCAAGGCTTTTGTACATGTAAAGATGAGTGCAGGTCCATAGGTGTGTGTCTGTACATGGAGAGCCCCGTCTGTACATCAGCCCCGTTTTCCAAAAACTGAAGGGAAAAACGGCCCCGTTTCCCCCGGGATGCGCCAGCACGGGGTGGCTTTGGGCCAGCTGCGCCTGGGAGCCTCCCGGGCTCCCCTTCGGGAGGACTCCCAGGTCCCCGGGGAGCGGAGCCGTCAGGAACCGCTGCCGCCTGGGGGGACCCCGCGGCCCCTCTGCGGGATGTGTGTGGGAATGGGATGTGTGGGAACACGGAGGGGCCCCCGTGGCAGCTCCCTCTCGCTCCAGCCTCGGGGAAGAGGTTTTTCCCGTGGGATGGGATAGGACGGGACATCCCGGCTACGCTCTGGGGACTCGGGCTTCCCATGCCAGCCCCACAGGAGAGCCACCACTCCAGAGCCCACGGGGTCCGTCCTGCTTTAACTCCCATCATCTAAACCACCGTCGCTATGGCAACCGCTGCAGGTGAGACTCATTACAGATAATCCTCTAATTACTAACTACCTCTTCAATCAGTTGTAATTACTTTGGGGACACAGTTAACCTCTCATTAGAGACGCCCGGCCACGCTTCCCGGCACGGCGCGCCAGCCGGGCGCGCTCCGCTCGCCTCCGCCGCTCCGGCTCCTCCCTGCCCTGCCCTGCCCTTCCCGGGATCGTTGTCATGACGATTAATCATTCAATCCCTCATCAGCAACTTTTGCCAAATGTCACCCTGCTCTTGATCAAATGAGAGGGGAAAATCTGACGAATCGATTCAGCGCCCTGGCGCTTCCCCGCCGTTGACATTCCGGTTTGGGGGGTTCCCGGCTCCAGAGCGGCCATGTGGCCAGTGCAGGACCCGGCCCGGAGACCTCGGAAAGAGCCCGGCCGCGCTGCTTTGCGCCGGGCCCCATCTCCACGTGCCTCCCGTCCCGAGCTGGGATTAGTCGGAGCCGTTTGCTGCACGGAGACTCCCGTCCTGAACTGCCGGCGCTATCCTTGAGCGGTGCCGGAGCTCCGCAGCCCCAGGACCCCCGCGCCGCAGCCCTGGCCACCGCGGCTCCGCACCCCTGGGTTTAACGCCCGGGAGCAGGAATTCCTTCCCTGCTGGCTCCACGTGCTCCCCAGCATGGGAATTCCCAGCTGCTCGACGCCCTGGTCCGGCACGGCCCCGGCACGGCCCCGGCACGGCCCCGCATCCCCAGCCCCGCACCCAGCCTGGCGGCTGCTCAGGTGCTCCAAGGACGCTCTGGGGATGGAGCCGGATCCTCTGGGAGATGCTGGTTCCCGGCCTGTCCCCAGCGCTCCCACAGCAGCCCGGGGACCCGCAGGGGCCGGGATGGGGCAGCCGGCTCAGGCCCCGCGCCCACCCCGTGCCCGGGCCGTGCCGAGGACTTGTTGATGCGGAGCAACCCGCGCYGCAGCCGGCGCGCTCCCGCTCGCTGCCTCTTCAATTCTTTATGGCCCTGCATCTTTAATAGCTTTACAGAGCCCATTTAATGCGCTCCGAGACATGAAGTGCTGTCTAATCAGCACATTTAGGAGAATTGCCCACATCCTGGTCTCCCTGCCGTAAAGCGGTGCCCACAGAAGCATCTGTAATTAATGCTTCTCTTSGCTCGCTCGCGCTCCCCCTCCCGAATCCATCTACGGCGCCGGGGCTTCCTCCGCGCGGCAGCTTTTAGGCGGCTGCGCCGGGGCGGCCGCGGGGCAATTAGGCAGCTGTGCGTAATGGACGCGGGGCGGGGAGCGCTCCCGCTTCCCAGAAAGGATCAATGCGGGTTTTTCTCACCAAAACCCGCCTGTGCTGGGGCTGCCTCCCCCTGGAGCTGGGGAAGGGGCCACCGGGAAGAAAGGGAAGGTGCAAAAGCTGCTCYCCCCTCCTGGAAAGGTTAAGGATAAAGGGGGGGAGAATCAGGGACAGAGCTAATGACTGTAATCGGCCTAAGGGCCCCGCGCGGGGCGGACCTGCCGGACGTCACCTGGAGCCGGCGGGGGAGACAGACCCGGCAGGACCCGGGGCTCTGGTGCCYGACCCGGTGGGTCCGGTGGGATCGGTGCCGCCGTCCCGGTGTCCTTGGTGCCGCCATCCCGGCCCTGCCGCGGGTTTTCCCTCCCGTCAACCCCACCATTCCAATCTCCATGTGTCCAGCGGCTCCAGGAGTGGCGGGAGGCCGGAGCGTGCCGCAGCTCCCGGGGGAGGGCGAGCGGTGCTGGGGCTGAAACATCCGAATCCTGCAAACCTGGGATGTGTCTCCCCCTTCCCCTCRGCTTCCTATTGGCCCTAATAAACCCTCCCAAGAGCCCCCTAAGGAACCTCATCTGAAAACCCCTGCGGGATTAAGTGGCCCTGGATGGGGGCAGATCCGTCGCGGGGCTGCCCTGGCCTCCCCATCCAGCGCCGGGGAAGCCGGAGCCTCTTCCTGCCTCCGTCGTCGGCCACGCGCCTCGGCTCCGTGAGCGGATTTATGGCTGTGGGCCGGAATCCATCACRTGGGGCCAGCGCCGCTCGTGCCCCGGCCACGTCTTCATTCATCTTCCCAGTGCGCCCGGCTCGGTGGGAATGGATCCAYGTGGACAGCGGGAGAAGGGGCTGGATCCGCTGTTTCCCACGGAGGAGAGGTGGCAGGATGGGGGGTCCCCAAGATGGCCAAGGAAGCCAAAGCCCGTGTCCCTTCCCAAGGCTGGGGACGCTCCCCACCCCATCRAGGGGCAATGCCTCCATCCCGCCATTCCGCGGAGCATCCCAGGCCGAGCTGGGAGCCGGGAGCCGCTGCCGGGGGTCGCGGATCAGCCGTAAGGACTCCTGAAGCCGGAATCTGTTTGCCCGAGGCAGTCTGCCGACAATTAACATGCGCGGTGGCGGGATCCTTCTTATCCGGCACGGGTGTCACTTCAGGAGCGCTTTGAGTGAGGGGAACATAAACCAAAGCTGAGCAGATCTGACACGGGAGCGGCGCGGGAGACAATGCTCTTATCAGAGCCGAGACACCAACAACCGGGCTTTATACATTTTTAATAAATCACTTTAAATTCTTGACTGTCAAGAGAATTAAATCAGGTTTCCGCGGCGGGAAGGCGAGCGCGGCTGCGCGCGGGGCCCCGCGGAGGCTTCGCCGGCCCCTTCCCCAAAAGCGGAGCGCAGGCGCATCCCGGGAGYGAGCCGCTCATTCCCAGGGCCGCGCGCGTCCTCCGGAGACGCGCGCGGGGGGAAAGGGGACGCTGCTGGAACAAGCACGTGGCCGCCCCCCCCTTCTGAACGTCAGCACGTTTGGAGGGGAGAGAGGCCAATAAGTTAAAGGTGGAAATCTCCAGGGCGGCTCCGGCTCGCTCGGATGCCGCTCCTGGATCCCTGCCCTGCACCCGGCTCCTGGGCCCCCATGGGGACCCCTTTAATCCAGTCTGCAAGAGCTGCTCCATGAGTGCCGTTAACTGGGAATGGGGTCGGGTGGGGGAGGACAGCGCTGGTCTCAGAGCAACCGGGGGAAATAGGAAATCGGTGCTGGGGACGGATGCACGATCCCGCCGCCCGCCATGGAGCCGGAGAGCCCGGCCCCGACCATCGATGTTTCCAGGGATCAATACCCGGCCAAGCCAAAAGGCCCCGGCACGGGGGGTGCAAAGTGCTCTGGGACGGCCCCGCGGCCGGGAGGTGACGGGGCCGCAGAGGGGCCTTTGCTCCCGCCGGGTGACCCGTGTGGTGCTGGAAGGGGCTGATCCTGCTGGGTCAGGATCCGCTGCTCCGGGCGCTCCCGCGCTGCGGAACGGCTTTTCCCTGCGCTCTCACAAGGGTTTTCCAGCCAGGCCTTCCCGCCCGGCAAGGGCAGCAGATCCGCTCTGGAGCGAGTCCTGCTCYGCCGCTGCCTTCCTCCCTGCCCGCCTCCTCCTCCTCCCTTCACGCCTGCCTGCCCGCAGTGGTCCCACGTCCCCTCCCCGCTCTCCATTTGCTTCCCCAGCAGATGTTGGTGTCTCTCCCATAGGGATCATTGGAATGCCGGGATCCCTCTCATCCCCGTGACCGGGAGGCACCAAAGCCGCTCGCTGGAGCAGCCCTGCCATGAACTTCTTGTCCCTAACGAGGGGATATTAATTAGCGGGCAGGAGCGGAGCCCCGCCGCCCCAGCGTGTCCTTCAGCCCCGCGCGCGTCCGTGCCCGGCCCCGGGAGGGCTCCGAGCGGGCAGCCCCGGCGGCCCCGGGGATCGACGGCGCGGCCGATCAATGCTATCTCCTTTTTCCATGCCCGTGAGCTCATTGATTTTCGCGTGTGTGTGTGTTGTTGTTACCTCCGTGTTTATGTAATGTCTGAACTTTGCACAACTGAACCGTTTAATGTGCAGAAAAGAGCCCTGTTGCCATGAAAACGGACCTGCAAATGACAGCATGAATGCTGAGATATCCCTGTTTTATTGGACCATACTGAATGTATTTTAACCTTGATAAGTCAATAACTTTTCGTACAAAGGGAACCAAAGCAGATAGGCTTTCAGAGCCTTGAATGCATTTAAACCGGAGAGTAATGGCCCGGTTTTAATCCCCTGGAAATCTTTCTCATTCTGAGGGCCAGTCATTTCCAGAGCAGACTGACATTTTGGTCAAAGAATTACAGCGTGTATTTGTCACAATGAGAGATGAAARCGCTCAGCACTTTGGATTGCTAGCACCAGTCAAAAATAATGATATTAAATTAAGGGGATGTTGTCATCTTAAAGATCACGGGGCTGGAGCCCGCGCCCGGTGAAAACCCAGCACGTCGCCCCTTTGCGAGTGACACGGGCCCCTGAATTCGGCACTCCGGGCTGCATTCCCGGGAGCTGCGCCGGGATCGTCCCCCTTGGCGCCGCGGAGGGTCTGGCCGCTGCATCGCTCGTCTGTGCCGGAGCGGAGGGGGCTGCGCGGAGGCTCCCCCCGCGCGAGGCGCTCGCGCTGGGGGCTCCAGGGCTCCCTTCCCGCCTCTCGGTCCTTAGCGGACCAGGGCTGTTCCCAGCATCCCTGGGTTCCCTAAACCACCAAGTGGTGGAAATCCTTTAAAAAAGAAAAGAAAAATTCTAAACGGGGAGGTCAAACCTGCCTAACAGTGTCTCCTTGAAGGCGGCGTTGGAACACCCACCGTTTGAAGTGAGCTATTCCGAGCCGGATCGCTTCCCCGCGAAAACGCTGCCACCCTTTCAAGTTCCTGTGAGTGACTTCGGGTGCTTAAAACGCTTTCTGAGAAGAATGAGGCTTCCTTTCTTTTTGCACTGAACAAAAAGCAATCTTTCTTCCTACCTTACTAATGGCCTTGATTAAATTATCTTTGAAAAATCTAAGTGCTGTTCACAAATATATAATGGTTTTATTCTTATCACCAGCCCATATTGCAACACGGAGAGCAGATAAATAACCAGGAGAGAACTTAGAAAGCTGCACGAGAACCTGCCAGATATAGGAGCTAAAAATGTTTGAACTGAAGCAAATGAATAGTATGAATAGCCCTGCTCAAAGAGGGAATTTATTCAATACAATGTATTTTCATAGGGAGGATAATGTGTGTTATAATTACACAGAGGGATCGCTCTCCTGAAAGCATATCTTGCTATTATTTTAATTTCTCAACCTTCAGTGCTCACTGAATCAGAAGTGGAGCCTGGAGCATCTCCAGGTACGTTTGTCCCRGGAAAACAGCTCCCAGGGCTTGGATGCCCTGAGGGTGGAGGAGCTGTGGGGGGGCTCCGGGGACGGAGGAGCTCCAGTGGCTCTGGGAATGAACCCGAACGTCTGGAAACCTCCCCCAGCTCCACGAGGAGCCCTCGAGGCTGCCGCTCGCTTAGGGCTCTTTAGTGTCACCGGGACGAGGGCACGACGAGTCCCCGCAGGTCTCCTTGCAGAGCGGGTCCCTGCGCTCCCCGAGGCSCCGCAGGGCTGGACTGCGGTGGGACAGGGTCACGTCTGGGGACAGCGAGGGAAGATTCTGGCACAAGGGGCACGGGGCTCGGAAATGAGCGGCGCTCTCGGGATGCTCCTGGCGATTGTGCCGGGGGAAACGAGGACGTGCTCCGACTCTGCAACCACCAACCTGCACAAACAGCGGGTACAGGCTAGGGAGGGAGAGATGGCGCTTGGGCAGCGAGAGAAGCCCTGTCTGGGGATGCGGGGACATGATGGGACAACGGCAGAGGTGACAAAATGTCTGGCAACGAGCAGATGGTTGAACGGAATTGAGATGTGAGCTGTGAGGAAGGCTGGCGGGGGAACGGTGCACACGCAGGGCCGGGAGGCCGCGGGCACCAAAYCGCGCGGAGGGTCGTGACGGGGCGGGGAGGGCACGGCCTGCCCGGGCTCTTCACAGCGGAGCAGTGGACGCTGGTGTCCCGGGGGGGAACACCGTGCGSGCGCCACAGACGAACCCCCCGCGAGGTCCCCGCCCCGGGGCTCCAGCGAGGCACCGCCCGCGGCCCGGACACCCCGCGGGGGGCAGAGACGCAGCCGCGCCGGCGCGGCGGGCGGGACTACAACTCCCGTGAGGCCCCGCGCCGGAGCGGCGGGCGG
>PTEX01000041.1:1145834-1165931 GCA_003342815.1 Eudromia elegans | reverse complement strand
GGGGACCCCCTCGCACGTGGGGACCCCCCCGGCGTGGGGCCGCGGCGCCGGCTCCTGGCACGCCTGCATGCGGAGACCCCCCCTCGACCGCGGCCCGGGCGCGTCCGGATGCGCCCAGCGCCCGCGGATGGAGGCCCCCGGCCCGGGCGCTGCGGGGACGCGGGGCTCCCTGTGCCCGCGTGGACGTGGTGGGATCCCCCGCTCCGCGGCCCGCACTGAAGGCGCTCCCCGGCTCCCTGCGCACGTGTGGATGCGGAGGGGCCGCTGCCCGCGCCCGCCGCACCGGGACGGACGGCCAGGAACCGGAGCAACTTTGGGCTGAATTTTTTTTTTTTTTGGTGTTGCCTAAATTATAAGTGGAAATAAAATATCCACTGGTGCCTCCACGAGGAAAASTGAGACACTTCCCGGAGTGCGACGCTCCAGTTTTGTGGTTTTGAGCTGCTGGTTCTTCTCTCCGTCCTGGGCTCTCCTTTACCTACGGAAAAGGGGATTTCCTCATCCATCCAAGCCCCGCGGTGGAAAGGAGGCGGCAGCGGGGAAGGAAGCGCCGGAGCCTGCGGAGACKCTGGTCTCGCTGGAGCGCCCTGGAGCAGAGCGAGGGCTGCTGCGGTCCCCAGCGCCGAACCCGCCTCCGTGTGGATATTGCCGGTCACAAAGGAACGGAGCGACGGAGCAACCTGCAGAGCCTCCCAGAGGCACCTCGGGGCCCGCCGGGAATCGGGATGCGCCGGGGGGTGCGCGGCGGCCCCGGAGCGAGCCCGACACRGGATGCATGTCCATGCTGCCTGGAGCTGCAATCGGCGTGCCCGGGATGATGTGGCTGTGTCTGCGCTCTGGAAGGCGCTGGCGACAAAGACTCCGCAGGAGCGTCCGCGTGCGGCCGCGGCGTTGAGCGGCTGCGGCGCGGGGCTCGAGCAGCCGGGGCGCGCGGGGCCACGGGCGCGCCGTCGGTCCTGGGGGCCGCACGAAAGCCCGCAGGGGGAGCGGGGACACGGGTGCGCCGTCGGGCCTGGGGGCCGCACAAAAGCCCGCANCAGACGTGGGGTCCTGCCACCGCGGGGCCCCCCACGGGCCGCGGCCCCGGGGACGTTCCCTGATGAACGCGTGTCTGGAGGCCGTGCTGAGGACGCGGCGCCCGGAGCGGCAAAGGGCCCGGGATGCACGCGGCCGCTCGGCGGGGTTCCTTGGACGGAGCATGCTGGCTCTGGCCGGCGCTATCCAGGCGGGATTGCAAAGTTTGGGAGCTTTGCTGGCCGCGGGGCTTCGCCGTGGGGCTGCGAGCAGGGTGCGTGCGGTGCTGCCGTGTGCGCGGTGCTGCCGTGCACGTGTGGGTCGCCGCCTCCGCGACGCGTGCAGGAGCGTGTGCCCCAGTGCTGCGTGTGAAGGTGTTAGCAGGTCTGAGAGGGCAGCGGCTCCGGCGGAGCTCGCCGGGGGCCGGAATGCCGTGGAATGTTTGTCCTGAGGGCACCGCAGGGAAGCCGTGCGGGAAGCAGGGCCGGGGCCGGCGTCCTCCCGGGCTGCCCTGCGCCGCAGCCCTCGGCTCCGGCAGCGTCCGGTCCCAGACCCGCCGCTTGGCGTCGCTTCCCGGGATGCTCCTGGCTCCCGGGGCTGCCGCGTGCCCGGGACCCCTCTGCCTCGTGCCAGGCCTGGGTGCGAGGCCCCTCGCCCGCGTTAGCTCCKTTTCCTGCCGCCCGGATGGGGTCTGGAGCCGGCATGGAGCGGAGGCCCCGGCCCCCRCCGCGCTCCGGCCCCGCCGGCGCCGCTGCGGCCGCAGCTCCGTCTGCAGCRGGCGCATGCATGCAAAAATAAGACGTTTCTGCTTCCCCTGCCGCTTGCACATTCCTCAAAAAGCTAATATTCATGAAAGGTAATTCAATCAGGCCGCGATGCCTATCAGCTAATGCAGCAAAGCTGGCGCAGGGGTGAGAATGGGAGCCAGGAACACAAAAGCCCTGTTTTATTACCTCCTGCCTGCCTGAGAATTGCTTTTCTCCCTCGAGTGAGCCGGCTAAAGCTGGCTTTATTATGTTAACCTATTTGCGTGTCAAGAGCTATTGTGCCTCTCTTTATCTGTGTTTGTATTTGCTCGATGCGGGGAATAAAAGGACGAGGCGCAAATGGATGGCTGGTCAGTGCTGTGCACTGGGGGCACTGATTGGTTGCTAAGTGATTTGCATCCCCGGTAATCGCTTTTATCTCGGAAGGATGTCGCGTATAATTATAAGCCCACTGACATCTTTTGAAATCTGCCTAATGGGTGTTTTTAATTTACATGGGAAGCAGGGGCTATTTGTGTTGCTCTGATTACAGGTTGCGCGGAGCGGGGAGTTTGGAACATGGGCGCGTTTCCCCGCGCGGCGGGTGGGGGCTCCGCGCTGGAGCGGGCGGCCCCGCGCGTGCCGGGACCCCGCGGGCCCTGTCTGCCCGGAGGGTGCGCGCGGCGCCTCCGGGGCTGCTGCCGGAGCCGGGGTGTCCCCGCCGTGTCCCCCCAGGCCGCGCCGTGTCCCCAGGCCGCGCCGTGCCGCGCTGGGGGCTGCCGGGGGCCGCGGCGGCTCCGCGTGCGGCCGCGCTGGCAGATGGGCCGCGCACCGGGCGGCCCGTTATTAATTTCCGCCGGGGTGAGGCCGGGGCCGCGCCGGGGGCCGCGGGGCTTTGGGCACGTTGCCGCTCCGCGCACGAGGCCGTGGCCGCTTTGCAAACGGGCAGTGCCGAGGCCCGGGAACAGGGTGGGATGGGATGGATGGAGGGAGCAGCAGGTCGCGCGCTCCGCTCCGCGCTAACGAGGGGTCGTGGAGCAGGCGCCCGCGTGCTCCCATGGCCGCGAGCGAGGCGGCGGCGCGCGGATCCGGCTCTCCCGGGGATCCAGCTCCCCCTTGGGTGTGGGAGCGGGGCTGGCTGCTCCCACGGGATGGTCCGGGYGCCCGGAGCGGCTCCGAGGGGCTGGCGGGGCTACTGGGGCGCCGCGTTTGCAGCTCGCTGTAAACAAACTCCCGATGAAAGAAAGTTAATGGCCTGCGACGGCGAGAGCCTGCTGGGAATTCTTATTGCCCGTGGGATTCCTTCCGCTAAAGAGCGAATATAGTGGTGTTTTAACCCAAAACGGCGCCCGTGGTGCCGGGCAGGAAGGCCTTTGAGCCCGGCTCCCTTCCCGGTCCCGCCGCGTCCTCCCTGCTGAAGCGCGGCAGCGGGCGCTGCGCTGAGGGTGTCCCCGGCTWCACTCCCTCTTTGGAAAGGGCCTCTCCAGCCGTGGCTCCCCCTCGGGAAGGGACATGGAGCCGGGATGGGAGCCGGGATGGGCGACACTGCTCCTTGCTTTTGCCGGTGTCCCTGTCCCCAGCCGTCCCCGCGATGCCACCGGCCATCCCTGCATCCCGCAGGAAAACTTGTCCTAGGGAGGATCCTGGCTGCGCGTGAGTGGGATGGCCTGAGCTCGCGGGCGAGTCCCTCGGCCCTCGCGGGGCGCAGACGGAGACGCGGCTTTTCCAGCWGTCCCGGTGCTTGGGGACAGGCGGGGTTAAGGGCAGTGGCTCGGTAGCGGGGAGGGCGAGCGGGAGTGTGCGCTCCGCAGATATAATGAGTTCGCAGCAGTGGCGCTTTCTTGATTTAGCTTCAGCGCGCAGAACAAGACAGGACGTTATACCCAATTAGCGGTAACATAGAGCCCGGCGCGGGGTGAGATAACGAGGCGCTCGCTCCTCGCGCGCGCAGCGCCACCGCGGCCCCGCTCCTGTCACCTGGGAGCCGCCTTCCCGAGCCAGGAATCCCTAACGAGGAAGGGCATGGCGGCCGGCGGAGCTGCAGGCTGGGACCTTCCTGACATCCCGGGAGCTGCAGCTGGAAAACCCGAGCCTGTATCCCGTAGGAGCGTGTTCCCGCTCCTTGGTGCCAGCGGCATTCCCACCGTGCGGAATGGGGCCGGCAGGGTGATAAAACCTGGCACTCCCAAAGGGTGCCCAGCAGCGCCCGCTCTGGCAAAAAGTCCTTGTGGAAAACTGGGATTAGGTTCAATAATCAGCTCTCAAGCCAGCAGCTCTGCCGTGTTCCATCCACAGGCTGATTTTCCCATCYCCTGGTGGCTCCCGGTGCCGCCTTGCCTGTCCCGCTGCCGCTCCCGGCGTGCGGGGCTTCCCGGGGCTCCGTCCTGCGCCGGGATGGGGCCGTGGGTGGCTCGCGGCGGCGGAGCCGCGCGGCGCTCGTCAGCGCTCGGCGCGATCATTAACACTATTAGGGGGAAGCGTTCGCTTGAAGCGAGTGTCGGGCCCCGCGCTCTGCTTTGCAAACGTGCACAATTAATGCCAATCAGCGGCGCTCGCTCACGCGCGTGCCGCGCTCGGCCTGCCCGCGGCCGAGGGGAGCTCCGCGTCTTCCCCGCTCGCTCCCGCCGGCTCCCGAGCCGGGCAGGGGTCGCTCTCGGGACGGCCGCTCCACCGCGGGCACCCTGTGCCCTGCTGGGGCTGCCGCGGGGCGCTCCGCCGCCGGCCGCGGTCTCGGGAAGGCGCTCGGGGAGCGCCGCTCGTCTCCGCCTCGCCGGGAACGGGGCTGGAGGTCTCCCGGGATTGTGCTACCAAATAGACCCCGGGTGCTTGTTCAGTGGTAGAAGGAAGAAGTTGGTTTTTCCTTTCTTCCTGAAAGGAGCAGCGCGGCCGCCCTTGGCTGTGGGGCTGCCGGGGACCCACGGGTGGCTGGATGGGGCGCACAGGGCCGCAATGAGTGAACCGTGGCGTCAGAAGCCTTTGGGGAAGCCGATGGTTACAGCMATTCCGGCAGTGCCACCGGCCCCGGCTCCCTTCCCTCCGGTGGCTTTTGGGGCGCAGGTGCTCGGGGCCTGGAGCGACGGGGCTGGACCGTGTCCATCCTTGGTGCACGATGCCGGAGGACGGGGCGGCCGCGGGGTGCCCGGGACACACGGATGGGACATGAGGGGTTAGGGAGCCGAGAGCTCGTGGGCCGTCCCGTCATGTGCTGCAGCCCCGCTGCACGCGGCCGGTCCTCCTTCCCGCTCCGGGCTGCTCCCAAACCCTCCTGGCCATGGGATTTCCTGCAGCAGCGCCRGGGAGGCGGGGAGGGGAGAGGCTGTGGCAGCGGGAGGCGTTTTAGGGGAGAGCGGGATGCGGGGGGCTTCCCTGCGGGCTCGAGCGGGAAGCGAGGGGGAAACCTTTGCTCCTTGCCCATGGGCGCGGGCTGGAACCGTGGAGAGCGGGAGGACGCCCCCGCGCCCGGATCCCCACCGAGCACCCCGGAACGGGGCCTGCTTCCCAGGTGCGTTTTCCTGGCGGTCGTTGGATGTGAGGGGGAGCAGGGAAGGTGCAGGGCTGCAGACCCGCTGTGCGCCCGCTGGAACGGGAGCAGACGCGTAATCACCTTCAGCACCGTTATCCGCCCGCGACCCGGCTCCGGGTCTAATCAGCGCGCYGGCGGCGCTGGCAGCGCTGCAGGTTTTAAAGATCACAGGCGGGGTTAGAGAAAATTACCCTTGACTCGTACATGCTAATGTAATCTCCAACCAGATCTGCCGCGCCGCAGCTAAAATTGCTTTTTAGATTAACATTTAATTATTAACGGGCCCCCCGGCAGGCCGGGGGCCGGCGCGCCGGGAAGGCCGCRCGCTCCCTGCGCGCCCGCAGCCCGTCCCGCTCCCCGGGGGGTTTTCTCGTCCCTCCGGGCCGGGATTTGCCCCGGGGTGACCTTTCCCGCCGCACCTCGTGCCCCGGCTCGCTTGCAGCGCGAGGCTCCTGTTCCGCCGCAGCCGAAGTCTCCCGCGTTCCCGCCTCCATCCCTCCCTGCTCCGCAGCCCCCGGGGCCCAGCGCCGTTCTGGCCGTCGCCGTCCCCCCAGCCCGTCCCGTTTCCCTTTATCTGCATGCCGGGCCGCGGAGCCTCCGCCGCCGGCTGCGCCCGCCCCTTATCGCGCCGGCGGCACCCGCGGCGCTCCCGCGGGAGATAAGCCCGGCTTATCGGCCCGTGTCGGGCGAGGTGCCGCAGCCACCGGGTCCTTCTGTTTGTTAAAGTCACGGAGACCTTGGGCTTATAAATAGTCTGATGTAGCGATAGGGCTTGGAATGGAGCAGGCGGCGGCGGCGGGAGGACGGGCAGGGCCGCGGGCTCCGCGCGGCCCCTCGTGCCCGCGTGGCAGAGACCTTGCAAACTCGAGGCGGGCTTGGGAAAGTGCTGAGCGCTGCCTTGGCTGCTCTGGAGGAGCCGGAGCAGCTTGTGCTAAAGCAGATCCTGCTGATTGGAATTAGCGGCCGTGCAGATGGAGGTAACTAAGCTCGCGCTAAGCGTCCGAGCAGCGCGGCGCCCGCCGCTGCCACCAGGGCTTCGGAGAGGCGTTGGGGCAGTGTCCCGGGAATCCACGCGTGCCACGTGTCCCCCTGGGCCAGCGGTCCACGCGTGCCCCGTGTCCTGTGTCCCCGTGTGTGCCGGGTGCCCACGCGTGCCCCGTGTCCTGTGTCCCCGTGTGCTGGGTATCCACGCATGCCTTGTGTCCTTGTCCCACATCCACACAGGCTGTGCATCCACGCAGATCCTGGATCCACACACCCCTGCCCCCATCACCACGGTATTCCCGGGCTGGGAAGCATTAATGGAGCAGGTCCGGGAGGCGGGCGGCCCGGCGCAGGCTGCGCCGAGCGGGATCCTCGGGAGTTATTAAGCGTGCACATTAATACAGGGTGAAGCTTAGCTTGGCTGCCTAAAAAATTGTCTCTGCTAAGAGCCGCGTGACACCGGGAGACGGGGGCAGAACTGTGAGCTGAATTAATCGCTGCCTTTATTTAGTCTGGCGTGCGGCTCCCGCGGCTCTGCCGGTGTCACCCGCGCGGCTCCGGGAGCGGCGCCRGCCCTCGGCCCCTTCCCGCGGGGATCCCACGTGGATCCGGTGGGATGCGCGGCAGGAGCGCGGGGTGACGGGGGCGGCGCCGGCGTTAGCGCTGGTGGCCCTGGTGGCCGCTGCCTGCATGGGGAGCGCGCCCGGCCCGGGACGACGCTGAGGTGCCCATGGGGCTGCCCGGGCTGGGCATCTGCGTGGGACGAGTATCCGTGTGGGCCTGGCACTTGTGTGGGTCTTGCATCCGTGTGGAAGATGCGTCTCCGTGTGCCGTGCATCCGTGTGGGCTGTGCATGCACACGTGCTGGGCATCCACACGGTTGTGTGGTGTGCATGCCCTGCATCCGTGCAGCCTGTGCATCCGATCCCCATGGGGCATTCATCCACAGGGATTGTGCATCCATGCATGCTAGGCATCCCCATGGATCCTGCATCCACACACAGTGCCATAGAACTGTGTGCACTGTGCATGCACGCATGCCGTGCCTCCGTGCGGGTCATGCATGCGTGTGCACCCGTGTGCGCCGTGCACCCGTGTGCGCCGTGCATCCACGCGAGCTGCCCCGTCTCCGCGCGGGCTGCGTAGCGAGCCCGGTCCCGGCGGAGAGGCGCACGCCAGCGAGCAGCCGCGTGCGCTCGCTCTCTGAACAAGAAGCACTTCATTCTCTTTTCAAACTGTATAATTTCTGCCTGATTGTAATGGCATATTTTAAAATTACCAGAAATCGAAGCCAGAAAATGGATACGGCTGCTTTTACTGCGAGCTGCATTAACAAAGGATATGTAATGCACGAAATAAAAACACCTCCCTTCCCCCTCCTCTTTTTTTTTTAAGACAGTAATAGGAGAAAATTGGTTTTGAAACTGAATAAAAGTCCCTTTCAGAGGAAATCATTTCTTTCAGGGTACCTTTGCTGAAAGTAAAATAGTGAATAATGAAAGGTGGTTACATGATTGTCTTTCATTTAGCGAGCGCGAGGACAGATGGAATCTCGCAGAAATGCAAGATTGGAATAATTGCATGGTAACAAGGCRCTTGTTGTGAAATTAGTATCTTAAGAAAGTAGTGAAAAAGGCTTTTACTCATGAATACTTCATTATTAGGAGAAAACAGCACAATTTGGGTGCTCCAGACACCTGCTGGGTGCTAAGTGACTTCCTCCTCCGGAGAGGCTCCCGCGTGTTCCCGCGGCGCAGGAAGGGCCGGAGGCGGCGGGAGCGCCCGCGCGGGCCCCGCGTGTCCTGGCGCGTTTGTCAGCCCGGCAGCCGAGCGAGCGCTTCCCAGGAACGTCTGTCCGCTGCACGCGGGAACCYGGGATACTGTTTTAATCGCTCCGACGCGACCATTAAGCAGCGCGCGGCCGTGGGAGCACGCGGGGGTATCGGCGGCGACGGGCAGGCGGGATGCTGCGGGATGCTGCCGCGGCCCCTGCGCGGGAAGGACCCGGGCGGAAGGACCCGGCTGGGCCGGAGGCGCAGGGTRGCACTGGAGCACCGGAGGTGCCTCCTCCAGCGGCACTTGGGCCGCCTTGCAGGGTGTCCTGGTCCTTAGAGGATGCTTGTGGCCCTTGCAGGGTGCYCGTGACCTTTGCAGGATGCTCATGTCGGTGCACGGTGCTCATGGACTTGGAGGAGGCTTTTGACGTTTGCAGGGCACTTGTGGCCTTTACAGGATGCTCGTGGTTCTTGCAGGGTGCTCGTTGTCCTTGTTGGATGCTCATGGACCTTGCAGGATGTTCACGGTCCTTGTAGGGTGCTCATGACCTTTACAGGATGCTCGTGGTCTTTATAGGATGCTCATGGTTTTTACAGGGTGCTTATGGACCTTGCAGGATGCTTGTGGTCCTTGCAGGGTGCTTATGGCCTTTACAGGATGCTCATGGTCCTTGCAGGATGCTCGTGGTCTTTACAGGATGTTCATTGTCTTTACAGAGTACTTATGGTCCTTGCAGGGCGCTCGTGGTCCTTGCAGAGCGCTCATGGTCCTTGCAGGGTGCTCGTGGCCCTTGCAGGTTGCTTGTGGCCCTTGCAGGTTGCTTGTGGCCCTTGCAGGGTGCTCGTGGTCCTTGCAGGGTGCTTATGGTCCTTGCAGGATGCCTATGGTCCTTGCAGGGTGCTCGTGGTCCTTGCAGGGCGCTCGTGGCCGCTCTTGGGACTCGCGTCCTCCCATGGCCGCCTGCCGGATGGAGAGCAGAATGGGAAGGCGCTCGTTTTACTGCAGCAGGAGCAGAAAGCTTTGCAGTCACCACAAATCGCCCACTGAGATGTTCATATTTATTTTATGTGCGTTCATATTTATTTAAGGCCTCAGCAGTTATTTATYTATCTTTCAAGGAGCAAAGGCCGGGCGAGTGCCCAGGCACTCGTGGTTGGTGCGAGGAGCGCCCGGGCTCCCCTTGGCTCCCGCCACCCTCCCGCGGCGGCTGGGGGACAGGGCAGTGTCGCGGGTCCCCCGTGTCGCCCGCGCTCACCCGCCTCTCCTCTCCTCTCCTCTCCCCGCAGCGGCGGCGGCGGCGCGGCCGGCCGGGACACCCGGACCATGTTGGCGTGTCTGCAGCGGACCCAGAACCCGCCGGGCCAGCACCTCGCCTGCGCCACCAAGAGCCTGGAGCCGCGCAAGGGTGAGTGTGCGCATCGTGCAAGCGTGCACATCGTGTAAGCGCTCATGGTGTAAGCGTGCACATCGTGTAAGCGTGCACATCGTGTAAGCGTGCACATTGTGTAAATGTGCACGGTGTAAGTGTGCGCATCGTGCAAGTGTGCACGGTGTAAGCGTGCACATCATGTAAGTGCTCATGGTGTAAGTGCTCACGGTGTAAGCGTGCACAGGACCCAGCAGGGCCGGGGGCTCAGCGCGGCGCCCACCCTCCCTCCCCGCTCGCCTCTTTGATGCTCCTCGTCTTATTGAAAAAGACATTTATTTAACCGATAATTAAAAAGAGCAGGGGAAGCAGGGCGGGGGGAGGAGGGAGGCGGCGAGATAAGCAAATTAAATTGGGTTGCTGCGCTCGATAAGTCGAACTTCACAAAATCCCGCGCAGATGCCGACAAAGAGCGGCGGCAGACAATGCGCCGGCACCTGCTCCGGAGCCTCCCAAACCTCTCCCGCTTTTCCGCCTCCTTCCCTTCCCCCCCGTAATTGCTTCGCCGGCGCTGCCGTTCCCCACGCGCTGGCCTTTCAGATAAGCTGTAAACTAGTTACATTAAAATGGGTTGCAAAAGGTCACTCCAGCAAAGCACCTGTCTCTCCCTGCCTTTGTCTCTCAATCCAAACCATGATTAAATGTATATTTAATGAGGCTGCTTTAGGCAGGCGTGTTTGACCTCCCCGGCTGTGGAAGGCGCATTAAGATTCCCGAGTGATGAATGTGTGTTTTAAAGAGGGGAGTGGATATTTTTCTGCTGGTCTCAGTTGGATTTGGAGCGTTTGGGGCTGCAGCGGATGGGCTGCCGACGCTCTGCTCGTGAGCGCGCCGCGGCCCCGGCGCGGGTCCCGGTTCCGCCGCGCGGATCCTCCCGGGGACGGGATCATGGACGGGATCGCGCCCCGTCYGGGTGCCGCTGCAGGCTGCCGGGCCGGGGGCTGCGGCTGCATTTCCGAAACCGCCCGCGGTTTGTGCTCCGGGAGGGGGTTTCAGGCGTCGACACGACCCGCTCACGCTCCATGCGGGACAGGGGCCCCGAGCGTGCCGGCCCCATGCGGGAACGCCGGTGGCCCTGTGCGGGAATGCCGCATCCGAGCCGGCGGCAGCGGGCTGGGCCCTGGCCGCTCCGCGAGCTCCTGCCCGCCCGTGGCCGGAGCGGATGCGCTCCGTGGGCTCCCGCGCCGGCGCGGCCGCGCTCCCTGCCCACTGCCTCCGGGGCCGCGCGTCCGCGGGGAGGAGGACGGGGCCAGGGCCGGCGCACGCGGAGCGAGGGCGTTCTCTTAGGGCGAGACGCAGTTTAGAAGTGCCTCTGATTGCTTCGTTTGCTCCTGAGTATCTCAGTAATTATCTTTATGGGTCTTATTCCCGTCCTCCGGCATTGGGGCCGTCGGTTTTAAATGAGTCTGGCTCCCGGCGCTTTGGCCGTCTGGCCCGGCACCGCTGTGAAATCCCATTATCCTGCCCACGCCGCTGATTAATTTTTGTATTAATTTCACCTAAAAGGTGRGAACACGGAGCCGCCTGGGATCTCCGGCCCCGGGGTCCGGCCCTTTGCGGTGACTTTGCCCCTCGGTCAGCGCTCCCTTTCCCCCTTCCCCCGGTGCGTCTCCCGTGGGATCTGCTCTGCCCAGCGCTGCTCCTGTTCCCAGCGCTTGCCAGATCCGCTGGAAAAAGAAGCATCCTCAGGAAAACATCACATCCAATTAGCTCCGGCAGGCTGGTCCCTTTTGATTTTATTCCGTGTGCGTTACAGGAATCCTGAGCTTTATTTAAATTATAAATCAAATAACACCGGGCTCAGCTCGCCCAGCTCGTTGCTGCCGCTCGGCACAGCGGAGGTTTGTACGTCGTCACGCGTCACCTCCTCTGCGCCCTCCTCCCGGCTCGCGGTGCTCGCGGTGCCCGCGGTGCTCTCGGTGCCCGCGGGGCCGCGGCGAYGGCTGCTCCGCGCGGGGCGATGCCTGCGCCCAGCCCACGGCCCCCTGGCACAACGGGCCTGGTAACGGGCGCAGGAGGTTGCCCCACACCGGGTTTTTGGCTAAGCGGCTCCATTTCCTCCCATCACCAGCTCCTCGAACGGTGCAAAACAAGCCCAAGATCCCRACCTGCTTCTTCCCGCATGGATGGGAAAGGCCCCCATGTGTGGGAACGGGCTTCTTGCTCACCAGTTCCRTGGATGAGTTTTCATGGAGCAGGGCCAAACTCCAGGCCTGGAGAGCCTGGCCCCAGGACAGAGGGGTCACCACCAGCTGCTGCGCTCGCAAACCTGCGCCCTGGGAGCCGGGCGGGCGCCTGGGCACCGGCTCCGTGCGGACGGATCCCGAGCGTTGCTCGGTGCCAGCGGAGCCGAGCGCTGGTCTGCGCTGCCCTGGGTCGCTCATTCCCTGCGGCCCGCATGCTCCAGGCTGGTGCAGCCTCTCCCCAGCCCTCCCGTGCGCTCCTTAGGGTCTTCCCAAGATCCACGCAGGGGCATGGATGCAGCGCGGGAACCAGCTGAGCTCGTTAGGCACTGGGAAAGGAGCAGGGAGTGGGAATTAGCGGCGCTGCTCCTGCCTGGATTTGTTCCACCAGTGCTTCCCGCGAGCAGCTTGTTTGTGGGAGCCGTGACAGCGGGAGCCTCGCTGGGCAATTCCCAGTTGTTCTATTACTGCTGGAGAGGGGAGCGCCGCGCTGCACCGGGCGGGGCGGTCGAGGAGCCGGGAACGGCGCTCGACAAATGAGGCGCATCCCGGCRGGCAGGGGCGTGTTTGACATTCCCGCTCCCGCCTCTGCCGTGGAGCCGACCTGCTCCGGGGGATGAGCACAGGYGGCCCTGTCCCTGCTGTGCTGCTCRTGCCGGRCGCTCCGTGCRGAGCATCCCCGAGCRTCGCGGCGGGAACCGCTGGAACCCTGTGGGCCTGTGGATTTGGCCGGAATGGAAACCTGCTGTGCCTGGAGCTGAGTGTTTCCAGTTGGGAAGAGCTGGGCAGGACCGTGTGATGCTGYSAGYGGGATGCACGKCTGCAGGGACAGGGTGKCCCRTGCCGGGCAGGACCGTGTGATGCTGCGAGCGGGATGCATGTCTGCARGGACAGGGTGTCYCRTGCCGGGCAGGATGAGCGCTGGCCAGTCCCCGTGCATGGGGACACGGATCCATGTGGCCTCCGCACGTGGCTTTCCGGTGGCCCGGCTGCACCCGGGCGCTCCGGGGCTTTGAGGGCTCCGTGGGCAGCTGCCGGGAGCGCTGACCCGGGAGCCGGGCGAGCGGATTAGGGCCCTGCACGTCTGCAGGCGGCTCCGCGAAGCCCTTTGGCCGCAGYGGGATGGCGGGAGGCCGAGCTCGGCCGTGCTGCGCACGCGGCTCTGCCCCGCGGCGCCAGGTCGGGCACGGGGGCACCGGCTCGGCGGGTGCTCTGCGCAGCCGGGGTCTCCTCCTCCTCCTCTCCCGCCCCGGTTTGTCTGTTACTAGCGTTCTTGCCGGGACGTTTTGGGCACAGGGGCAACACGGGCCCTTTGTCTGGCAGAGCCTGCGGGAGCCGAGGGGAGCCGGGGGGTCCGAGGGGCTGGGGGCCGTCGCTGCCTTGCCCCACTCGGGTGTKGGGCTGATGCCGCGTCCCGCAGGGTGTTCCAGACACAAGGGAGGGCCCCTGGCCCGAGCCCTCCTTGGCCCCGGCTCCGCTTTGGCGGCTGCTCTCGGGAGTGCGCCGGGTCGGGGCGAGCGGGGCCGGGGCTCGCGCTGCCGGCGCCCCACCACGCAGCTCGTTAGTTGCGGGCGGGCTGGAACCGCCTTTAATGGCTGCTCATTACGCAACCCGACTGATTCCAAGGGCATTTTCATTAACGGAGCTGCGGCAAAAGCCCTGCTTTGTACACACCCATAAAATATCATTTTAATTTCATGAGGGGTTACACRTGAGCGAAATAAGATTAATTCTTTCATTTCCCGTTTCTGGAAGGGATCTGTTAGTGCCGGGCCCCTGTATTAATGTGTGTGCCATAAAGAGTTCGACTGACTCCCATGCCCAAAGCGTGCCGCGGAGCAGGACGTTCCGGCCGGGAAACGCGGCCTTTCCTCCGGCCACGTGCACGGGGGAGRCCTGGCAGGGCGCAACCCTTCCCGATGCCTTTGGAACGTGGGGTTCGGCGTCGGAGCTTCCCCTCGGCACCCGGGCGGTCCAGGTGTCRGTTCTGGGCTGCCGGTGCTGGAGCTGGGGCTGCGCCGGGGCCCGGGCAGGACCCCGYGTGGGCCTATCCCGGCAGGAGCGGCTGTGCTGCAGCGGGGGCATCCCGGCGCTTCCTTGGCGTCCGCGCCCATTCCCGGTGCTCTGCGCCGGGAAAGGCGCCTGGGGCCAGCGGCGCCTCCGCCCCGCGCGCCGCCGATGCTCCCGAGCAGCTCCACTTTCCCGTGCGGCCGACGTTCCTGTGCGGAGCGCGCGCTCCCGCCCCCGCCCCGCGGCTCCGGCGGCGCTAATACCTCGCCGGGGAGACAAATGGGAAGTGACACGTGTGTGTGTAGAATGGTATTTGCGGTGACGCTTTGACTGCAGATAATAAAGTGCTCGCCGGAGGTGCTCCGGGAGGGGCGGCACCGCGCGCACGTGGGCTCCGCTCCCGCCGCCAACGTGCGCGCGGATTTGGCGGCTCCCCTTTAGCGCCGGYGGGTCAGTGCCCGCGTGGGGCTCCCCCCTCGCGCCCCGGCACCTTCCAGGCCACGGCAGCCCCTCCGTTCCTGCAGGGCTAAGTCGCTGGGGCAGGGGCTGGAATGTGTCCGCAAGGTGCCCGGGATGCAGCGTGCCGCTCCCGGCTGGCGGGAGCCGCTGGGTTTGGATGGAGAGGGCGGCGCTTGGGGTCCGGAGGGCAGCGGGGTCCGGTGGCCTCCCTGCCGGAGCGGCGCCACGGGGCTGGCTCTCGGCATTCCCCACGCGGAGACGCTCGGCAAAGCTCTCCCGGCTGGCGCTCCCCGCTCCCTGAGCAAAGATGGATTCCATGTTGTGCAATGGTTGGGGTSCGGGGTTTAAATCTGTGTCTTGAGCCGAGTTTGGTGGCCAGTTTGCTAAAGTAAAAAGTTGTTTAGCTGGAGGCGTAATCTTATAAGCCTATGCTGCCATTATGATGGCTGCTCGTTTCTGCCGAGCTTTCCAATAATGCTCTGAGCAGAGGCTTGGAGTAATATAAAAAGCCATAGGATTATTACTGCAGGCGATGCATTTTCCATTTACAGTAATAAAATACTGAAGAAACAAAACAATTTAAAATTCCAATAAAATTCAAAACAAATCTTTGGCTGCTGAGCAGATTCAATTATTTAGCTGTTATTGAGTGCAGGCTGGGAAAGCAGAGCAGGTCAGGAGGGGGGAGCCCCGGCGGCCTGCGCTGCCCTCCCCGGGGAGGCGGCGAGCGGGGGGCGAGCGGCCCCTCGCCCGGGACGGGCACAGGAGGCAGGCGGGGACGCGGGGTCCCGCTCAGCGGCTCCGTGCACACGGAGGTGAGTGCGGGATGCGCCGTGCGGGGCTGCCCGGCATCGCGCGGGGCTTGCAGAGCGAAGCCGGCCCGCGGCGCTGCTGCCGCTCCGTGCGATCCCGGCCCTTCCCAGGATCCRGAGCGGCGGGGCTCGCCGGGGGCTGCTCCGGCTGGGAGCCCCCCGTGCACGGGCAGCCAAGCTGTAAAGGCCAAGGCTGGTAAAGGGCAGCGGAGCTGCTCGTTCTGCTCCTGCTCCTGCTCCTCCTCCTCCTCTTCCTCCTCGTCTGGGGGCTGTGTGGAGGCCGCTGTGGCTGTGACAGCTCCCGCTTGGAAGTGGGATGTGGCGGCCCGGGGCTGTCTGTGCCTGACGGCATGGCGGGGACACGGTGGGGACATGGCGAGGACATGGTGGGGATGTGGCGGGGACGTGGCGGGGACACGGTGGGGACGTGGCGGCGCTCGCTCGCGCACTCATTACAGCCCCTTAGAAAGCAGCAGTTACCGGCAGAGGGGCCGGGAGGCTCTCGCGCGGCGGCAGCGCTGTGGGTTTCCCGGTGGGTGCTCGCGGCGTCACCCTCGTGTGTGACAACACGCGGCGCCCGGCGCCTGTCACAGCGGCGGCCTCCCTGCTCCGGCGGGACGCGGCGCTCGGAGCCGGCGCTCGGATCCGTGCTGCTGCGGTGGCCGCTCCGTGTCACCTCCCCGCACTTCGGGGCTGTTTCTGCCCAAACGGAGCGTTTCCCTCCCTCTGCGCCGTGCCTTCATTAGGGATGCTGCGAGTGTCGCCAGCTAATTAGCGTCACGTTAATTGAGCGTTGGCGATGCCGCCACCTCCAAGGGCAGCGGGCTGGCATGAAGGGGAATGCGGATGCAGCGGATGCGCTCCTGGCCCGCGCTCCATCCCGCTCACCTTCCTCRTTAAACCCTCCTCCACGGCCCACTGCTAATTGCCTTAGTGCCCTCGTTAACAGCAGCGCCGCTTGGGACACCTGTATGTGCCGTGATGCAGCGCGTCCACCCGGCAGCCCCCCAGCGCGGCCCGTCCCGGAGCGCGCCCGGCGCCGCCGCCGCCGCCTTAAACACCTAATTTATTCCATCTATTAGATAGATTTTGTAGATTTAATCATTTTCACAGCTGGTGGCTCATTGGATACTCAAGATAAACTCCAAATGAAAGTATAATGGCGACGACAAATGAGTTTTCACACCAGAGTGGCAGAAACTTGCTCGGGAAAGAGTTTGAAAGGAACAAAAATATATACATAGAGGGGTTTTTATCCACGGAGGCTTTTGCTGACTACAGTAGGTTACCACAGTTAATTTCACCAGTTTTGTTCATCTGTAAAATTGCATAAAAGTGACATTTTTGTGCTCATTACGGGAACTGCTGATTTATGGCTGGTAAATGGAAGGCTGCGCCGTTTTTGGTGAGGTTCTCGAAGCAGCGCAAAGCACCCATGAAATTGCTTGTATAATGTAGTTTAAATCCAATCTCGGAGAAAGATTCCCCCGTTGGGTAAAGTGACATTTCCATTCTCCACACTGAGTTTATTTTAGGCCACTTAGAAGTGACTTTACCGGAGCGCGGGGGCAGGTCTGCGCCGCGACCTGGTTTCATGGGCTCAGCGCGGGCTCCCCGGGCTCCGCTTCCCAGCTGGGAGCCACGGAGCGCCCAGGGGGAGGCCGGGAATGCCGGGAACGGTGGGGCGGAGCGGAGGCGGGTCCCTGCTGCCCCGTTGCTGATGCCGCTGCCCCGCAGTGCAGGGCGCTGCTCCCGGTCTGGTGCGTGGGCCGAGGGGAGCGAGAGCAGGGCACAGCGAGAGGCCGGCGCGTGGGGTTGCACTGCTGCCTGTGTGCTGCGGCGGGCGGCTTTGCAGCAGTGCATGCACTGCACGAGGGCACCGACTGACACCAGTGCATGCACTGCACGAGGGCACCGACTGACACCAGTGCATGCAGGTGCACTAGTGCGTATGTTTGCACTGGCACGGGTGTCTGCGCTTGCACTATCCCCATGCATGCGTTTATGCGGGTGCGGGTGTCGGCGCGGGCGCGTGGGGCGCGTGGGGCTGCCGGCCCCGGGCTCACGCTGCGCTCTCTCCGCAGGCGAGCCGGCCGCCTCCATGCATTCCCCGCGCTACCCCAGCCCCGCCGAGCTGGACGCCTACGCACAGAAGGTGGCTCACAGCCCGCTCACCATCAAGATCTTCCCCACCAACATCAGGGTCCCCCAGCACAAGCACCTTAACCGGACGGTCAACGGCTACGACACGACGGGCCAGCGCTACAGCCCCTACCCGCTGCACGCCAGCGGCTACCAGGGGCTGCTGGCCATCGTCAGGGCCTCGGGCAAGAGCGTGGTGAAGAACTCGGAGGGCAAGCGGACTAAGCTCTCGCCCGCGCAGGTCGGCATCGCTCCCTACCCGCCCGCAAGCACTTTAGCCCCRGGGCCGTCGTGCGCGGGGCAGCTGCTCTACCACGGCCACGGCCCCAAGGCCATGGAGGGCCCGGCGGGCGCCTCGGCGCTGCCGCTGGCGTCGCGCGGGCTGGCGCTGCCGCAGCCCAACCTGCCCTCCATCCAGAGCATCATCTACCAGCTGAACCAGCAGTGCCAGGCGCCGCCGGGCTGCGCGGCGGGCGGCAGCCCCGCCAAGCACGGCGCCTTCGCCTACGCCGAGTGCCGCAAGGTAGCCGAGGCCAAGGCGGGCGCCTACGGCGACGGCGCCGACTACCTGCTCTGGCAGCAGAAGGCGCCGCCGCCGCCGGCCCAGCACGCGCGCGGCTACAGCAAGTCCCCCGAGGGCTGCGCGGGCGCCTCGCGCGCCTACGGGCCGCCGGGCGCCGCCGACAAGGTGGGCTCGTCGCCCTTGAACTGCCTGCCGGGCAGCGCGGCGCCCTACGCGGCGCCGCCCTGGAACAGCRTCCTGGTGACCCCCACGAGCGACGGCTACGAGGCGGCGCCGGGCAAGGCGCTGGGCAGCGCCGCGGCGCTCAGCAGCAGCCTGCAGTCCCTCGAGTATCTCATCAACGACATCCGGCCGCCCTGCATCAAGGAGCAGATGCTGGGCAAGGGCTACGAGACCGTGTCTGTGCCAAGGCTCCTGGATCACCAGCACGCGCACATCCGCCTGCCCGTCTACAGATAAGGAGGGCGCGCGCCCGGGGACGCCGCCGGAGCCCGCCGGCCGCCCCGGGGAGGAATGCTTGTTTGTATAGCTCAGAAATCATTTTATTTCCACGAATGTGAACAGGGAATCGCTACCAGTTGCTGCTATCCAGGGAGAGCAGGCTCCGCTCCGCAGGGCCGTGCGGGCGGGCAGCGCGCGGGGCCCGCGAGCCCCGGCCGGCACCGCGCCGCGCGTCCGCGGGGGCCGTAACTTGCACTGCTTTGGTTAAAGCTGAGGACGGGGGACAGTCTGGAGGCTATTTAAGAAAAACACTTGAAAACTTGAACAGATTTCTTTAATTTTATTTTTCCCTCAGTTCGCTGGGCCGTGCGTCCTCGGCGTGCGCTGCCCCCGGGGCCTCCCGGCGCCGGCCTCGATGCTCCGTGCGCGGGGATCCCGCTCCCGGCCGGCGGGCAGGGGCCGGGGCAGCCCCCGCCTTCCCGGGGCGTCCCTGTCTGTCTTTTTGTCCCATGATACCTCGTTTCTGTTCTAGAGGCAACTTGCAGGTGAGGAGGGGCAGACCCTCCCTTCGCCCCGGCCCCGGAGCGGGCTCTGCTCCGCAGACTGCCCTCCTTCCCTTCCCTTTCTTTTCTTTTCCAACAGTTTCAAAACATTCATTAGGGTCCATTATTCAGTGTGTGTAATTATGTGTTTTAATAGATTTATTCATTTTTAAAAAAGGCTCTGCATCACGGAAAAGACAAAGTGTTTGGATGTTGAAAAGAGAAACCCGCCCCAATGAAACCCAAGGTGATTGTGCTGGGAGGAGGTACTGTATCCCTAAAAGGCCTGTTCAAGCACTAAGTGCATTTACAAATCTCTGAGAATGTTTTTTTTTATACTAAAATCGACCATTATATTCTACTGTGAGAAGTGCTGGCTGCACTATATTGTTTTAAAAATGAGAGAAAACAGCAAAAAAAAAGAAAAAAGCCCCCACACGAAACCTGCAGGCTGCGTGTGCGGATGTTGTTTTTCCCAAAGTAAAACCAGGCTGTCATGGACGTGTGCTCCGGGTTTTGTTTGTGCCGCCGCGGGGCCGTCCCGCGCCGCCTCCGCGTCCTCCGCAGCGGGATGCTCCGCGCTCAGCCCCTCCGCGCAGGGAACGGGCCRGGGACGCGCCGGCTCTGCGAAAGCCTCGCCGTGAGACGACCCGATGGTTCCCGAGGGAGTCGCTGGGGGCCCCTCRGAGCCGCCCTCGGAGGGCACCGCAGCACAAACGGCTTTTACGGAGCCGTCTCTCCTCCTGGCTGACAGCGTCTGGGCCGATTAAGCCTCAGATTGGGCTGAAAATCAACATGGGGGGTGGCGAGCACCTCCCCCTGTCCCTGGGTTCGTCCCCTGCCCATGGAGACCGGCCACGAGCCCCGGGGTGCCAGAGCAGAGCCAGAGGCTCCCGTACAACCCGCTCGCACGTGTCCTGCACCGCCTGCATGGGGAAAGTGCTTTATTTGCAGCTGGTGGCGGTGCCGCGGGGCGCTTGTGTCCCCTTCAAACGGGTGGAAACCTGGACAGGCCCTAGGGCAGAGCAAAGCCGCTCGGTTTCCAGCTCCGTCCTGCATGAAGCCGCCCAGGCTGCGGATGGGGCTAACGCAGTGACCGCGTTCGCCCCCGCGCCGGGTCCTGCCCGCGCCGTGCGACATGTGGGTGTAAATCAGGTGTAACGGGCGCCGGGGCCGTGAAGGGTGGCAGCCGTGGGGGTGGCAGCCGTGGGGGTGTTTGCACCCTGCGGTGGGCCTGGCTGGACCCCAGCGCTGCCGCCAGGGGCAGGGGCTCGGGCGGGCCGGCCCTGGGTGAAGCTGGAGCATCAGGACCACGGCCCAGAGCAGGGCCGGGGCCGGCGCTGCCCACAGAGCTCCTGGGCCAGAGCTGGGCCGTGCGCGTGCGGGGCTGCCGGCCTGGGTTGCATGTGGGTTTGTGCGGTGTGTGGTGCCCTCCAGCGGAGCCCGAGCACAGCCACACTGTAGCCCTGCGCCGAGCACAGCCCTGCACCGTGCACAGCCCTGCGCAGCCCTGCAC
>PTEX01000041.1:1108044-1136397 GCA_003342815.1 Eudromia elegans | reverse complement strand
GGAAGGGGCGGTTGGAGCACAAGGGCACCGGGAGCTCCGGGAAGGGGCGGCCGGAGCACGCGGGCACCGGGCAGCGGGTGGAGCGGGCGGGCGCAGGGAGGTGACGGTCGGGCTCAGCGCGGTGCTTTAGCTTCACGCCCAGCTGCAGAGTCCGGGAGAGCCCCCAGGGCTGGCCAGGGCTCTCGGGCCGGGAGAGCGTCGCCCGGGGCGGCCGCGCCGCCACCTCCCAGGGCAAACACGCAGTAAAGGCTGCTTTTTCCAAGGAAAAGTTGGTCCTGGGAGCGCCGCCGCAGCAGGGGCGGCTCCGWCACCCCCCTGCCTCCGGCCACAGAGCTTGGCCCCTTTCCCATCCTCGGGGGCGGATGCGGAGCCTGGAGCAGGGGCAGCCGGCAGCTCCCTGAGGCGCATCCCTGGATCCTAGCACAGGGACAGGGATCCTCGCTGCATTATCCCCACGTGCTCCCCAGCTCGGGGCGCTCCGCGGGCCGGCGCCGCCAGCCCCRGCCGCTCCGGTCTCTCCCCGGGATAATAGCGGACATTGTGGAGGGCGGTGCGAGGGCGCCCGGCGCGGCCCCGACTGCGGCCCCCGGCAAAGGGGCACGTGGTCCCATCTCCCCATGGCCTCTCCACCTTCCGTAACGAGCACGGAAGGGCTCAGCTCCATGGAGCATCAAGGCCAGGAAGGGGGCACTGATCTCAGTCTGTTAGACCCTGCCGAGCCGCATCGCGGAGCACTGGGCAGGCAGGCGGGAGAAGCGGCACCCCCCTGTGGCACCCCGGCCTTTCCCAGCGCGGATCCCCCAGGGATTCCCAGCACAGATCCCTGGCCTTTCCCAACACAGATCTCCAGTGTTTCCCAACGCAGCAGCTCAGCAGGTCGGACGGGCCSTGACACAACCCGGCTGCTCCCATGGGGCACCAAGGCGGGCGGCTCCCGGAGCACCCAGCACCGGGATGGGGTGGGGTGGGATGGGATGAGGGGGCARCCGGGGCTCTAGGGGCACCTGGGGCAGGAAGGGAGTGGGGGGTCAAGAGCTTGGGACCCCCAGTATTGGGATGGGGGAACACAGGACCTTGGGGCTCAGCACCCAGACGGGATGAGGGGAATCCAGGACTTTGGGGTCCCCATCACTGGGATGGGAGGGGGGACCCCAGGAACTCAGGGCCCCCAGGATAGGACATAGGGGAACCAAGGACCTTGGGGTCCCTGGGACAGGCTGAGAGGGGTCCCAGGACTTTGGGTCCTGGCACCAGCACAGGGGGAGCACCCAGGACCTTGGGCTCAGCACCCACACAGGACAGGGGGGTATCCAGGACTCCAGGGCACCCGGCAGTGTTGTGATGGGCAGGACACAGGACCTGGGGAGACCCCGCACTAGGGTGGGGGAGCCCCGGAGTGCCCGTGGTGACACAGGGGGCAGCAGGAGGCCGCGGGCCGGGACCGGGGCCGGGCGGGCGCAGCGGGCGGCTCACCGAAGAAGGGCGGCAGGTGCGCCACGGCCTCCAGGAAGGGCAGCGTCTCGATCTGCTTGTCGGCGGGCAGCGGCCTGAACTCGTGCTCCAGCAGCAGCGCCATGGCCGGCGGTGCCGCTGCCGGTGCCGCTGCCGGTGCCGCTGCCGGTGCCGCTGCCGGGCCTGGGACGCGAACCGGCAGCGCGAGCGGAACCGCCGACGACACCTGCACCGGCCAAGCGCCCGCTGCGGCACCGGCACTGCCGGGAAGGGCGGGGCGCCGCCGGGACACGCCCACGCAGCCCGGCCTGCCCAATGGGCGCTCGCCGCCCGCCGCGCTCCGCCCAATCACGCTGCGGGGGCGGGCCTCGCCCCACGGGCGCTGTCGCGACGGAGGCGGCCGCGCGGCCCCGCGTCGCCYCCGCGCCGGGCGGCCGAGCCCGTCTCGCCGCCCGTTGGTCACTGAGCGCCGTGGGTCTTGCCCGGCGCCGGGGGCTGCCTCGGCGCGCGGCTCCGTGTCGTGTCGCGACGCGTCCTGCCCGCGCCAGAGACCTCCGGCCCGCGGCGAGCCGCTCGCTTGGAGTATCCGTGCCCAAAGCTGGGGAAAAGCACGTGAATTCCTGCCCCGAGAGGCCGGGATTCACCCGGCTCCCGTGTCCCCGCCGCTGGAGACGGAAAAGCGCGTGGAGGAAGAACAGCCCGGGGAGAGGGGATGGGGGGACGCATAGACCGTTCCGCAGAGCGGCCCCGCTGGGTGGTTTTCACCGCGCTGCTCTTGGACAGCAAGTCACGGGGCTGGACCTTTGCTTCTTGGCCAAAGCGGCCGTACGGCGGGAGAGAGCGCACGCGGAGSGGGTGTCGGCGCGGGGCCGGTCAGCGCCGGGGCAGGACCCGCCCGCCCCGCTCCGCTCCGGCTCGCGCTCCCATTAATAATAGAGACCTCGGCTCCGCTGGCCCGCGGCTCCCGCGGCCCGGTGGCGCTRGGCTCGTGCCAGGGCCGGGGCGGACGGAAACATAAACCTTTAACCYGCCTGCAATATTTAGGGCGCCATCAATATTAACGTGCTCGGCGGTGTCGGCTTCCAGCGTGCGCCGAACGCCCKGGCCAGGAGGCATCCAAGGCGTCTCCAATAGCGCCGAGCCCCGAACCGCGCTGGTTTTACCCCGCCGAGGGGCTGGTTCGGGGCCGGTTTTGGGTCGAACCCCCCCATTCCGGGACGCGCAGGGTCCGCAGGTTTCGCAGCCCGCGCGCGGGGCGAAGCCGCTTGTCCCTCGGCGGCGCCCGTAGCGGCCCCGGAAGTGTTGCCATGGCGCCGTGGCCGTTGGCGGCGCGGGCCCGCGATGGCGGCGGCGGGCCGGGCCCTGGCGCGGCAGCGCGCGCGGCGGCGCGAGGCGGCGGCGCGGAGCCGCCTGCAGTGGGAGCGCGCGAGCCGCGACTTCGCCCGCGCCGGCCTCTGCAGCGCCAAGCAGGCCCAGTGGAGCTCGCCCCGCGCTGCGGAGCGCAGGTGCCGCCGGCGGGAGCGGGGAGCGCCGGGGGCCGCGGACTGCGCGGCGGGGAGCGGGGAGCACCGCGCGAGTGGGAAAGCGGGACCGGGAGGTCCAGGGGATGTGGGATGGGGAAAGGGGGGACCGAGGAGCAGGGGCTGGAGACTGGGTAGAACCGGGGAAAGGGGAAGAGCGGGAGGAAGCGTGGGACCGGGAAAACCGAGAGGAGCCGGAGACTGGGGGAACTGGAGGTAGAGSTTGGGAGACGCCTCAGGTAACTGCGGGGAGGCCTGGACGGAGGAGCCAGAACCCGGGAGGATCTTGGGCAGAGGGAACCGGGGCGGGCTGGGACCGGGCGGCACCGGGSCGCAGGGGCCTAGCGGAGGCGGGACCGAGCCCGGCAGCTCCCTGAGGGCCGGGGCACCCCCAGCTCGGCGGCCGCGCGGCAGGAGGCGGCGGAGGCGGCGGCGGCGCAGCTGGAGCGGCGGCGGACGCAGCTGCGGCGGCTGCTGGAGCAGGAGCGGGAGGCGCAGGCGGCCGAGCTGCGGGCGCTGCGGGGGCTGCGGGGCAGCACCGCCGCCATGCACCAGCGGAGCGAGGAGCTGCGCGCGGCCCGCGAGCGGCGGCGGCGCCAGGTGAGCGCGGCGCCACGGGACACGACGCGATGGGATACGACGCGATGGGATACGACACGACGCGACGGGACACGACGCGACGGGACACGACGCGACGGGATACGACATGACGCGACGGGACACGACAGGACATGACGTGACGGGACACGACGCGATGGGATACGACATGACGGGACACGGCACGACGCGACGGGACACGACGCGATGCTCCCGCCGAGCTCACGGCCCTTCTCACACCGCCCGTCTCGTGTCCACAGGTGGCGGAGGGGCTGCTGTACGAGCACTGGAGGAGGAACAACGCTGAGCTCCGGGAGGTGACGTTACTGCCTTCCTGGCCCCCGTCTCACACTTACTGGACCCCATTGGCATGTGTGGACATGTGTAGCTGCTCTTGTGGCTCATTGCAGCTCCACTGCTTGTCACAGGCTCTGATGGGCAAAARGCAAAGCAGCAGTAAAAGGGCTGAACAGTGCAAGCACTTGCTTCCAAGTGTGTACTCTTAAAAAACAGGGAGAAATCTGTTCTTWCCCCGAGAACGGATTTTCTGTGCCTGTGCCTTGTGTGATTGAATCTTCTCAAGGTTCCTGTGCTTTGCAGAGCAAGCCTTGCAGCCAGATTGCTGGGGTTTTGCAGCAGTGCAGCCCCAGCCGCTGCAGAGGGAGATCCCAAGGCGTTCTGGGGCTCGGGCTGTGGCAGGAGGGTCTCCGAGGTGTCCCCGCCACGTCTTGCTGGCACTAACGGTGATGCTGTCTGTGCTGTTCTCTCCAGGTGGAGTCAGAGCTGCACAAGCAGCACGTGAGGGACGCGTGGGGTGAGCAGCTGGTGCAGAAGCAGCAGGTACACAGGGGCTACGTGGGGGCCGCGGGGCCCCTCGGGGGAGCTGGTGCCTGAGCACAGCCGGGTTCCACAGCACGCCCCTGAGCACGACTCATGGGCATCCCACTGTCCTGCAGGGACAGGAATCGGGTGCGCTGGGAACAGCAGGACTCCCCTAGGGCTTCCTTGTCTTCATACCAAATCATGACTCATGTTGCCATGCTCGTTAAAAGGATGCTTTTAATTAAGTCATCATTCCTAGCTAATGAACAGGTACTCTTTGTCTCCTAAAGACGCAGTGATGCTCCACGCAGGGCACACGCTGGGCGGCCCTCTGCTCACCTGCAGGACATGGCCGAGTGCCAAGCTGCAAGAACCCCCTGCGCATATGCTAGATACAGTAATTTTGAATTGAAAGGCTAATGAAGGTCTCCAACTAAAGAAACATTTCAGCTAACTTACAAAAATAATAATGTAGGTCTCTAAGAAACTGAGGGTATCTGTATACAAAACTTCATTAGATTAACACCGCATCACACCTGTGCTTAGCATGAGAGCTCCGTGGGGTCCTGCTGCAGAGCTGTCTAGTCCAACATCCAACATCCATTTCAGACTGCAGTCATCAGGGAGTCTCACTTTGGCCTTATATTCTTTCCTAGTATTTGTTCTACATTCTCCAAATTMATTTCAGCTTGCAGGAATTTGTGATTTGCGGATTTCCTAAGCTAGAGGTTGTTTCTTTGTGTTCAGCCTAACATGCTTTGYTTCCTTTTGGCTTGATAAGCAAGAGGCAGCTGAACGAGAAGAGAAAAAACGATATGAAAATGAATATGAAATTGCGCGGAGGGAAGCACTGGAGAGAATGAGACAAGAGGAAGAAAAGCGCCGGCTGGAAGAGAAGCAGCAAGCAGAAATGTTACTTCAGCAAATAAAAGAACTGAAATTACAGGAGACAGAGGTAACCTCCTTATTTGGGAAGAAAGCTTGCTGTTTTGCTTGCAAACACAGCAGCACTGCCCTGACTCCTTCCTTCCATGTTCTGTTGCATTGCACCAGCAGTGAAGCAAGCTGCGGTAACGTTTCTCTTGGTGACGCAGACCTTTGCCTCAGCATTGCTGTGTTCACTGACATCCGGGAGCCTTTATTTACTCCCCTTTGAACCTGGTCACTGTTTTGTGTTGCATCAGCTGGGGAAGATTGGTGAAAACTTCTAAATGTGGCACTTTACGACTGAAGTTTTGCTCAGCTGGAGCTTTTTGCTGTGTCTGCTGTGCTGTACAYCCAAAAGACAGCAGTGAATTTAAAGTGGGGTATTTACTGCAGTGAGGATTTGGCTGCTTGCAAAGGGGTCGAGTCCTTGGAACCACTCCTGGTGCTGGTGGCAAAACATGGTACAAACACTGGTAAAAAGGCTCCCTCTGGGGTATCTTAGTGCTTTAAAGTGTTATTTTTTGTTTTTAATATTAGGCAACAAAACTGAAGAAAGAACAAGAGAATTTAATAAAGCAGAAGTGGGAGCTGGAGAACTTAGAAGAGGAAAGGAAACGAATGGAAGAGCACCGGAAGAAGCTAGAGCTTGGGTACGGTGTGGCACGTAGTGTGTTTCAGTAGGGCTTGGATAAAATCTATTTCCGTTCSTGTGGCCATAACAGGACTTGCAAAGAGCAGTGGTAGGGTTTAATGCTTTAATATTTTCTCCTTTTTTTGAAGGAAGCACCTAGAACAGCAAATGAGCAAATTACATTGTTGCATTTACTATATTTCTGTTTACTTCAGAACTAGCAGGAACTGCTACTACTTCAGATAATAATAAGGGCTTCAGACTCATTTTTAGTGTTTCTCTTTTTCCTTCTTCAGTCGCTTTTTGAGACATCAGTGCAGCGCCCAGTTGAGGCGGCGCGCCCAGCAGATACAAGAGGAGCTGGTAAGCCTGCCCCGCTGCGCCCCTGGTACTTTTTCCCCAGAGAAGCTTTGCTCACAGCTTGAGGCTGTTGAATTACTGTTAATCTTTGGACTTTTCTTAGGAGACAGACAGGCAAATTTTATTAGCCCTCCTCGAGAAGGAAGATGAGGATCAGCGCCTCCAGTCTGCGAGACGAGAACGGGCTATTGCAGATGCTGCCTGGATGAAACGGGTCATTGAGGAGCAGCTCCAGTTAGAGAAGGAGAGAGAAGCAGAGCTCCAGACTATTTTTAGGTGAGGCAATGCACACGTAAAACAAGTGCCTCTCTAATGTTGACAATGAACTATACATTTTTTTGAGCTCTAAGCTAAACCTTAGAGATAATTTTTTATCTCTTTAGAGAAGAAGCTAAAAAAGTATGGGAAAAGAGGGAAGAAGAATGGGAAAAAGAAAAGAAGGCCAGAGATCGTCTAATGAGTGAGGTACCTTTAAAAAGTGACCTTTTTTAAAAAATGATGTGTCTCCTTTCTCTGAAGCTGTCATTCCAGCTGTAGTGCTTGCTTAAAGCAGCAAGTCCTGAAGACTACAGGCCGCTATCTATTAGTTCAGTACCACGGCCAGAATTTTCCATTTGTCTTTATATATTTTCTGAGAGCTGCTTTAAATGTCTACACTGGGATTTCTTCAGTTTCGCTTCTGCGTTTGACTCTCTTCTTGCCTAACATCTCCCTTGATCTCCTTACTCCCGAAAGGTGCTTGCAGGCAGACAGCGCCAGGTCCAAGAAAAGCTGGAGCTGAACAGACGGGCCCAAGAAGAGTCCGTGAAGTGCCGAGAGCAACTGATCAGAGAACTTGAGGAGGCCAAAGAACTGACTAGGCGCGAGAGAGAGCAGGAAGAGGAACTGAAGTCAGCTCGCAGACAGGAGCTGGACGCTCAGGTACGGTTCAGCCTCCAGGTGTGTGCCCAGGTGCTCTGGCAATACCCTTGCCGAGCTATTGCTTCTGGAAAATACAAGGTGAAGCACGATAGCAGAGAACAGCTTGGCTTCACAGGGGTAACCAAGGGCTTTGCAGAATCTAAGTGAGCAAACAGGCTCTCTAGTCAGTTCTGCTGAAGTTTCCAAGGTGGACTTGTCCCTTATCAGCTAAACCGTATTCAGTGCTCTCATTAAACTTTGTTGGGTTAGAAAACCCCYACTGCTGCAGTGCTGCTTTGAAAGGCAAGTGCAGCTTCCTTGACTCACCTGCATGTCTGACCTAGCCTTAATATCCCCCATTTTTGCTATCCCTAGCTGACAGAACAACATCTACAAGAACAGGAGGAGCAGGAGCGCCAGAGAGAGGAGGAGGAAGAGGAGAGATTAATAAAGCAGCGCCGCGAGGAGCTAGTGCAGCAAGAGGCCAAGCGCATGGCTGAGCAAGGATATCGCAACAGGGTAAAGAGCACTTTGGGAAATTGTGACACTTAAGCAAATCAGAAAGGGTGGCAATCTTCATGCAAGCAGAATTTTTACTTTAAATCATCAATTCTTAGAAGTTACTGATAAGATTTTTCTTGAAAGACTTGTTCTAAGCACTTTCTCTGACCACTTAGTAACACCAGCGTGGARGATTGATTCTAGAGTGCTTAAAATACTTATCATTTCTTTTGTTTTGACCCCATTAGCTCTACGGTCACCCAAAAGCAGCATGGACGTGAGGAATCCTGTCCTGTCTACTTGAGGAAGGAGCACTAAATGAATTTGCATACTACAAGAATATTTTTWAAAAAATCAAGGACTGCTTTAGCTAATAATGTTTTTAGAATAGTCTACAATGACTCCAAGACTAAACAGAAATGGAAAGAAGATATTTGAAAAGTCAGCTGTGGTGTAACTGAACACAAGTCCAAATTTCTGCTGGCTTTGGTCCATTCGGCAGTGGGACCAGGCATTGAGGACTCCACCCTTAATGGCTTCASTTGTTTTCTGTTTGGGAGTTGTGTTTTATTGTAGCACACAGGGCAGCAAGTCAAAGCCTTCAACAGGAAGAACAGCAAAGGAAACAAAAGGTGCCTCCCTGCTGCAGCACAGTAACTCCGAGACGCGAGGGGTGGCGTTTCGTGACCTTGAGACCGCTGCATGGGCCCTAGCTGCCCAGCTCCTGCTTCAAGACAAGCTGCAAATCACTGAAAGATGTTGTTAAGAAGTAGTGCCATGCAACAGTTCAATCCTCTGGAGGGTGTTGAAGACCTCAATAAAGGGTTTTTCTTGTTTTTATAACTAATGAGTAATTGCAAGCTTAGCAACGGTTAGTTTCATTATGGGGAAAGGCTGCTGCAAGCACAGGAGTGAAGGAGTTGTAGCAATATTGCAAACTTGCCTCCCCCTGTCATCGTGGGCAAGGGCAGCTCCAGCTGAGGGCAAGGTCTGCCCCAGTAACGCAGCCCCAATGGGGCAATGYGAGTTCAGGCCTGGAGCCTTTACTCAACCAAGGGAACCTTGCCAAGTTCTGTTCTTCACAAAAGAAGCACTCACATAACCCAGACCAATTCTACACACTGAAAGGATTTTAGGATTTTATAGTAATACAGTAAACAAAAGATTAAGTCTGAATGTACAGCCAGAGTGACACTGATAAATACAAGTTTGTAAAAAGGCATTTTCACTTTCCTATGCAGCATTCTGTAAAGAGGATTTCAGGAGAGCAGGGAAGGGGAGAAAAGAGTTCAAATAATAAAATAAGAATCACCTTGGTTGTTTTAGTATTGCAGTATCCTCTGACCTGCAGTGCTACAGAACTTGAGAGCTCACATACAACTTGGTTTCACAATTATTTTTGATCCATGCTGCCTGGTTTTGAAAAGCCATGATRAAGCACACGAGTATTTGATCAGTCCCTGCTTCTGCTCTACTGTGAGCTAAGGAAATTTCATGTCCCACATGAAGCTCGTGCTGGGGCAACGCGCCATTGGTCATCAGCACAATCTCAAACACACACTTGTCCAGAGAAGCTGGAGTTTCTGGTAAATGGGAATGAAGAGGAAACTGATTACAGTTTGCCCATAAATTATTTTAGAAAATCTGTAGCTAGTGTATCAAGAACCAGGGCTTGCAGTTAAAGTTCACTTGTTTTGGCACAGAGGCAAATTTAAACCACCRATATCTGGAAATCTGAGAAGGATATGTTAAGGAAAAGCATGTAACAAKGTCCTGAGATTTAAATACCATTCTCTGCCTTTCAATTATGCCAGTTTAAAACAAGAAAGGAGATTAGAGACATAGAAGTACATTGATAATTCTTAAACTTTTTTTTTTTTTTTAATTTTTTGTCTTCTACAGTTCTAACCCCAGCCTGGCCACACTCCTGCAAAGCCAGAAACAGTTCCAGGATTCAGAAGGGGCGGAACACAGAGCGGGAAGAGGACTGCTGCACCAGCTTCCCGTCCGATGTCCCCCCACCCCTCCCCTCTTGCACCTGAAGTACCCAGGAAGGCAGCTATTCACAACATTTAAGACTCCAACACTACTGTGGCACTCGGGCAACGTTTGTATGTGTATACAAACACACGTATGATCTTAAGAGGAAAGACTCACTGAAATTTAGGTTTTGKTGTTAACCTACACATGGCAGATTCTCACCAGAAAGCCTTAAGGAACAATGCTGTGCTTGCTAGACCTGCTTAAGGAACAGCAGGCACCACTCTCCAAGCAAGCGTTTCAGTGAAGACTGGCTGAGTAGTCACATATTTAGACCACACTATGATGACATTTATATAGGTACTGCTGGCTAACACCAAGAGGGCAGAGATCACAGCAACACAGGTGTAGTTGGTGGTCCTACAACTTTTGGTGCTAGAGGAAAGACTTGTAAGATTACTTATAACGAGGAAAGGTCACCTATTTGGTGGAATACTTTCACGTTACACAAGCTTTGCCATGTTTATACATAAACAGGCACGGCATGCAGGATATATGAAGTCTCATAGCATCAAAAATATCAATATACTTATCAGTTTGTTTTTTTCTTTAAAAAAAAAAGCAACCACCTACAATTCATCTAGAACTCCCTCATTTCAGTTAACAAATCAAGATCTTTTTCCTCTGAATTCCACAGGTGGCAGCAGCAGGGTCTCTGTCCAGGACGAGCCCTCTGCCGTTCAGCACCGAAATGGCTCAAGGGTCACWCTGGTACCATGAAACCCTTTCCTATATTGACCACTGACACGTGACACCCAGGCAACTGATCTTGAGTTATTCCATATGTAGCTTGTAAAATTTTGAAAGCTTTGCATGAAAGTTCCTGGATATAAAAATCTTTTCACATTTGGATACACTGAGGTACAAAGGCAATATCCTATGGCAGACATCACTTCCTTTGAACTGGCACTCTTCTAATTTCCATTTTGTCCCCATGATTATCACAAAGATGTTCAGTAAAACTGCTTCTCACGAGATACTGAATAATGCTGCTACTAAAAATTTTGCCTTGAAGATGACACTAAAAGGTAAAAAAATTCTGTAGGAAACTTCAGAACGAGTTACTAGGTCAGAAACAAAGGATAATATTTTACCACTAATGCCCTAAAGTAACATCAAATGCATATATTAATGGCATAGTGACAACTAAAAGAAATAACTATTAAATTTAAATTCCTTCCAAAACAGATAAAGTGACGGAAGACCTTGTATAGTTACATTTAATAAGCTCAGATGCCCACAACTACTATTGCTTCAGCGGACTAAAAATGTACTATTGCACAACAGTTGATATGGGAAGAGATAATACTCGGGCTGCTTTCTTTCTGCAGTTTGGAGGTGACGTTCCTGGAGCCTTCAGGGCCTGGTCTCACGTCAAAGGAGGCTCCAGGGCGTACAGAGCTAGGCGAGATTCTGCCCTCCGACTGGTGCAGCCGACACGACGGGAGCCGTGCAAGYGGCATCCGAAAGCAGGACGCGGCCCTACGGAATCTCTTAGGGGACCTTGATACAAGGTGGGTACCTGATACTGGCTCAACAGCTATTTGCAACATGCTATATTATCTGTAACTAAACTGGCAACACAGGCACAAAATAAGGCAGTGGGTTAAATTAAAATTGTTAGAAAACATGCAAAAATAATACTGAATTAAAAAAAGATTGCCCCCTTTAGTTTTCCTTGTAAAAACTTGAATAGTTCCACACCTATATTTGAAATCCAACCTTTGAAAAACAAACAAAACAAAGACACAAGACTGGAAAGCTCAAGCGCGACTCAGTTGTTGTTCTCTTTGGTCGTGATGGTCACCAGTTGTTTAGCAGCCTTGGCGATGTCGTACGCGCACTGGATGACTTGCTGAGTGACCAGCTGGATGTCCGTGGTGGGGCAGGTCTCCACAGGGAGGGTTTTTTTGCACTCAGATTGGAGTCTGTAGGCACTAGATGTCAGCAGGCGCAATGAAGTCCTTACCAGTTCAGATTTGGGTTTCTGGGAAGGGAAAGTAAAAGCTGAAGTAGATGGTACAAAACTGTTTCAGGATCACTTTTCACCAGCCAGCAGTTGTGAMTTAATCCTTTGACACAGGACATTTGCTGCGAGAGCTCCGTGYGGTCCGGGACTTCTCTCGGAGCCGCGTACCAGGTGGAGGGCACAACCTCTGAAACGACTGTGCCAAGAGGACTGCCAAGCAGTGGCCTCAGACTGGAAGGTTGGGGTGATTAGTCTAGCAAAATTCCAGTGTAAGCACATGATTGCTCAGGCTAGAGGAAAGATCCTCCCGTCTTAGGGAACTGCGTGTACTACTTTAATTTTACTTCTGAACTTCCATCTTGAGGCCTGGATTCACAGGTTAACCCTTTCCAATCAGCATGCCAATAAACACAACGATGCAAGATTTGGCAAAAATACCCAGTCACTTCTTCCTACCTTCTGGTTTTGGTTTCCTGATGTAGAATTTACTAACAAAGAACAGAAAGAGGCGAAACTATGTAAAACCCTCAAAGTACTTACTTTGGGAAACAAGGCTGCCATTTCTGTTACTGCCACATGTATTCTCTCGGAGCACGGTATATAGCTGCAAGCAAAATGCAACATGTTATTCTCCAGGTGCAGACACTCTTTCCTTTTCAGTTTCACCCGTCAGTAGCTATTTCCCTCAAACCACCGAGTTACACAAACCCMGACACCCCATGGTGAAGCTGCCTTGCACACTGCCGCACTAGTTTGTATATAACCACACCATACACGCTTTCAGAAGTAGTTATTTCTTCAATTTTGATCTGTCTTTGAAGTTTGTTTGAAGGAATGACTGTCCACACCTGTTACATCAAATATCATCAGAATAAAGTCTCAATTTGTACTCAATTATGGAGACACGTCTACAAATACTAACTGCACATTAATTCATACATTGTCAATGCCCAAAAATGACTCCAATGCTATAATTTGCCTCCAAGTGACCGCAGAAGGTTGCTCAGACTGTTCTGGTCAGCCCACGGAGGCTCAGCATATTACTGTTCTGTACGTGAGGACATGCACAAGTAAACTGATTCATGTAAGTCAGGCAAAGGSAATTAAGATTCTGCAGTCTTGTCTATCCCTCTGAAGCCACACAGGAAACTTTCCTGCACTTGTTTTCCATGGTAAGTTACAAAGTAGAAGTCTTTTCTAAAATAGTTCTTTTGGATTTAGTCTTTTTTGGTAATGTAATACAAAGAAAAGTACGTTCCAAACACTGTGAATTGAAACACAATAAACTAACAATTCACAACGAACAGGGGCTCATACAGCAGCTTCAAAATCCCCACATTGTTAAACCATGAGCTACCTTCACAGAGTATATATTCTAGGCTAAGTTTTTGGTAATCCTGTCGAGCTGATAAGTGATAACAAATCCCATTAGTCCTCACAAATTTCCCATCTTAATCATATACTGAACGAAAATCGGTCTGTTCAAGCCACATCTTAGAACTATTTRCCATAGATTTTGTGAAGCATTCTGTTAGTATGGTCCAAAAAGGCCTAATTTCAAAAGACGCATGTCTGTGCACTGMACACTCAGCTTTGGGTTAGCTAACACAGTGCAGTCTAAAGGTAAAACTCACAAAGCAGTGGCACAGAGAAACACTCAGCGCCTGTGGATGACGACACATCACTGCCCTTGCAAGCACAACRAACGAAAACCCACAATCAGGTGACAGGCAGTTATCTTGCAGTACCAAAGGTGCAAAAATACATCAGTCGCAAACGCACCGAAGCAAACGCACCACGCTGGGGTCATTTGGGCGATGCAGGAAAAACTGCTTTAGGAAGGGAATATTTCCATATGTCTCAAACCACAAGTCCTTTCAACTAACTAAAAGTAGAAGAAAATCTCTTTATACGTCAAGTTCATCGTAACTCCCATTCTGCTACCGAGGTAACAGTTTGGCTCCTGTAAGCCACGTTGAACAGTGCCTTAACTCACATAAAAGTCTGTTTGTTGGTTAAAGCCTCCACCAACAGCACAGAAAGAGCTGCAAGAATTACTTGAATGAAAAGACTTATGTTAGAGATACCTGTTTCATAACATATTCTCTGGCTCTCTGGGTTTGCTGCCAAGTTGTTGGCCCATCTTGGAGGAATGGCATTATTTTTGCCTATACTCTTTAAATAAGCTGACACACTTGATAAGTTTACACACATTTTTCAAGTAGTAACAACTTGGAGGAAAACAAAACCCATCATTAACAATAACTGAAGATTTGAGGTAACCTCTTACTCAGATTTTGATATTTATAGCTGGCAATAATGTTTGGTGTTRAAACTTTTAGAGAATCTTTAAATTTAGTCCCCTTTTAGGCATTAATAAASAATATTTTTGCTCAWGATGCAAGRTACTAGTATAAATATTTCACATATAAGTCTTTGATGCAGGATCAGTGGAGAATGGGCTTATCTTGTTCAACAYGCTCRCTAYATGAACAGCTGAAGACCTATACTGYAAGGTTTGAACGGTGCAAGTTGGGGACCATGAAAATCCTCCTATTTTTGCACCAGTATCAACACCAGCAACAGGATATTGTGCTATTAATTGTCGTAGCTTATACTGACAGACCATAAACAGAACGGAGGGAGGAGAATCTCGGGCTGGGGGCGGCCGCAGTTTGTCCCCCAGCAGAGCCGCAGCGGGCGCCTCCTCCCGCGGGCGCCGACGGGCTCGCCGCTCTCTGCACTCGCTACCTGCGGCCTCTTCGCCCCTGCGAGTGTTTCGTGCATAGCCCCCCACGACCCCTGTGCAGGCAGAGCCCGAGGGAAGGAGCCAGGAGAGAAACGAGAAAGGACACAGTGCCTGGAAGGCAGGGGCAGAGGCCGGGGCACCAGGAGGTGGGATCTGGCGGCTGGATGCTCAGAGGCTGCAGGGAGGCTCTCCCGGCCCAGGGAACCAGCGCGCGGAGGCGGCCGGGGCTGTGTCTGGGCCTGGGCAGCCCTGCCCGCTCTAGCACTCTACCGGGGCGGTTGAGCAGAGAAAAGAACAAGGAAAAGGTGAGAAAGAAAAAAAAAAAGTGTTTCATTAATAAAATGAATACAAGAATATAACCCATTCCTGTCCAGTTACCTACACAGCACAGCACTTTCACTCGTAACATTCCCAGGACAACTTTGGAAGCTGTATCATTACAGCCCTGAGTATCCTGTTTTTCTAAGGAAGCATTCTCCTAATGCTAGAGGGGAATGGTGGAACAAACCTACTCATCCCGCCTCCTATGCTGTGGAATATCCCTTCCATGCTGTGGAATTCCTGGACCACGGAGACAAAGCCAAGGATTAGAAAAATAAAGAACTTTGGTTTCACAGCTCAACTGTCTGTACATCTTGTCATGTAAATACTGGCAAACAACACATGCTATTCATGGTACAGAAGAGAGAAAAAATAARCAGGCTTCTGAAACAATCTAGTCAACAGCAAAAGCCCGGCTATGCTGCATTGCCACTTCTAATGATTTTTCAGTTTGAACTGCACAAGYGGTGACACAGAAACAACCACACCTATTTGGAACTTTGCTTACTATTGCTTCCCACTATGATCTCAGAGGAACAGGCAAGCAAACCTCAAAGGACGTCAGCGAGAAAGTCACGGACAGGGGCAATGTGCTCAAGGGAAASGCACTGGGGCTCTCCATTCACCCTGGAGCGGACTCCGGAGGCCATGCACCGTGCCTTCTAAAAATAGCAGGGTACAAAAACGGAAAGAAACAGAACAAAATAGCCCCATTGTTGTCCATCTTTCTCAATAACACAGGAAATAAGGGTTTAACAAAAACACCAGCCATCTAGCAGGCAAAGAATTGTACGGGCCCTGCAGTCAGAGAGATTGTCACAATTACACAGTGACAATATAAACAGCACTTGCACAGGGATATTCAGCAAAAATAACCATAAGCTTTGGTTACAGATTACAGGAGGGAGCTTGAGCTGAGTGTTAACTGAGGTCTGACAAGCAGTCACCTACTTACCAAGTTATCTCTGTATCTAAACTAAGAGTTCCAAAATAGTTTTGTTGGCACATTATCTGTTTCCTTCTAAAAGGGACAAACAACAAAACCAAACAGCAACACCAACAAAACACCCATTCAAAACAAAAGCCCTCAGGACAGCTGCTCAGAGAGAAGAAATGCAGCCACACTGAGAAGTACTATTTGAATATGAAAGCCAAATTCTCCCTGCCTTTTTTCCCCCCCTGAAACACGCCTGGGTATTGCAATCACACTTCCTTGGGGTGTCCTTACCTAGACCTCCTGCAGTCTGAGGAGCTAAGAAAAACACTGCTCATACCAAGCTCTCTGCGACACTTATGTGACTCAAATCTTAGTYGTGCACCACATGCCTGCATCTTGCGTCCCGCAGTGGCTCTTTCCTAAGACTCTTGCTCCTCAGCCCTGTACCACTTCCTTCCACAGAGGAYAGGCAGGTCAGTACTAAGTGTTCTTTACGTTTTCATAAACTCCAAAACTTTTAAGGACCTCAGCACTTACCTGTCATGCTTGTTCTCTTGTGCTGCCCTCAGTAGCTCCTGAATATTTTTAGTGATCTGTTCAGTCTTCCGAATYACATCCTCTGTACTGGGCAAACTGGAACTGGGGGCTGTATCAGCATCTTCAGGGATAGACCCTTCCCCCTGCCAAATGACACTCCTCTGCCTGCCTTTTCTACCAGACCTGGAAAAGAGTAATATTGACACTGGCAGTGTGGTACAGAATTTCATTATTSCTTAAATAATTCTGTGTCTTTTCAAGCATTAGTTCCACATGTCATCAGACCTACCCTGTCTCATCCAGCTCCAAACTGGTGGTGGGATTATCATAGTCACTTTCAGGCATGCTGTTCTGTTTTTCTAATTTTGAGGCCTACAACAAATAAAGATTTAAGTATTGTGCTTAAAAATAAACAATTATTTTCATGTATAATCTATGCACATTGGTTTGYTTTTGCATGAAAGTTCCTGTACCAGTCTTATTTTTCAAACTCAGTCTCCCCCTATCATTATTCAGTGCTCAATTCTAGGTTACTTATTTACACACTTCAAGCTACTGCTGTTTCAGCTGGAATGTATTTTCTTCCTTTTACCCAATTGACTCGGATCAATACTCTGATCTGTATGCTTACAGCACACACACGACAGCAGCGTTGAAATGAACGCGATACCAGAGGTCATTCCCTTCTTCCAAATCAAGAAATTCACTAGTTCCCTAGTTAAGTATTACCTCCTTAATGAGAAATTCTTCCCTCCAGCACAAACCAGACCTGTGTTAGAGAATATATTTTACCCAAGCTTCTACCAGCAGTTCTAAACAGAAATGGCCTGTCAGCTTTCCCAGAACCCGCCCTCGGTGCAGCAGCCTCTCCTGCCCCTGGCCGTGTCCCTGAGCCATCAGGCCTTTCGGAAGCCCCACRTCAGCGCCAGTTACCTCGGTATCCTCAGCAGGCACATTCTACACTCTCCAGTGCAGAGCCGTGGGCAAGAGGGTGATGCTGCCTTTTTTTTTCTTTAATATCTTCATCATGACTTTTCTCCCCTCCAAAACTTAGCTATAGTAGCTCAAGAACAGCACTGTGCAGGTGTTAAGATAGCCCCTACTTGTCAACAAGCACTTGCTCTGGAGTCTCTCAGCAAGCTTTCCCTAGCAGAGCTAGTCTCCCTTCCCTAACCCTGGCCGCTCTGCTGGCATCGCTGACAGCCCTGCAATACATCCTGGATGATCACATGCCATCCATACCTGCCGTTGGGCCCTTCTCCAGACGTCACATCAGCTKCGAGTTGAAGCCCCTCGGAGGCACATTCCTACCCTAGGCCAGGGACCTTCCACACCTGCGCTAACCGTGCAATTGCACGGCTGTTCGGAGGCGCTGCTACGGCTCGCCCACTCGGCGGCACCCTGCGGCCAGTCCCCCGGCTGAGCTGGGAAGTTCCGGGGTCACATCAGCTTGGGTGGCACCGCTCACCCAACAGGGCCTCCTGCCACCCCAGCGGGAGCGCCACCCTCGGAGCCCTACAGGGGCTCTGCAGTACTGATCAAGGGACACTCAAGGGTTAGACGGGGAAGGCTGCCCTCGGGGAGCATCCCTGACGCATGCAGTCTGCACAGTATTTGTCTTCAGGAACGACAAGCAATGAGAACAGAAAATGCTTTTCACTGGTTAGGCCCATTCCATTTGTTATGCCTTTTTTTTTTTTTTAAAAAAAAAGAATCAAAATAGAACAAAACAGATCTTTGGTCTGAAGCACTTGTAACATGAGCATTTTCCATCCATTTAAAAGTTATTTTGCACAGAAGAAAAAAAAAAAGTTGYATTTTTGAATCATCTGTCGAAGCAGTGAACAAAGACCAGGCGGCAGAAAAACCTGAAGAAACAAAACTACTACACATGAGTTCTGACCCGTCCCTTCTCCCAGACACACAATGGAGAGTAGTACGATGAACAGCCACGCTGTATGTTATGGTCAAAAATACAAACACAACAATGAWCTAGGAAAACGAGATCTTGAAATAGCAGCAAAATCACTGAATGCTCGGAAGCAAAMCAAACCAAACCCCTCCAGTTTCTAGGTTCCATCATAACTTAAAAGCACAGTATTGACACCAGCTGGAGGCAAACCCAGATTTACATCTGCTTATGTGGAAGGGTATTTGCTTAAAACTTGTATCCCTTTGTAGTAAATGGCCTGCTCTGGATCCATTGCAGTCTGATACAAGCCCTTYCACAACCAGAACCTGAAATTATTCCAAAAAAGGCAAAATGCRTTACATTTGCAACTCTAGAATATGTAACTCTAGGACTTCAAGCAAAATATAGCCTAAGAAGCTGCCCATCACAAATGCACTAGTCTAGCAAACTGTTTACCATCCTAGATACACACAACTTGCCCATTTGCAAGGTAACATTTTACGCTAATTTCAAGCAAATGAACCTAAATAAAAATAAGCGTAAATGTCCAACTATTAAAAAGAGAGCAATGTTTAGAAAAGTGTAACAGCTTGGATGATGCTTCTCTAAACAGCTAAAGCTCACGCAGGAGGCTGCAACAAAAACAGTGCCTTTCAGAAAACACRACCATACGGAACGCACTTGATGCTTTCCAGTTACAAGTTTTCTTCCTAAAGTCCATATAGTGACTAACAAAGACCTGAAGAACAAACTTTGGCAAATCCTCACAGAACACCAATATGAACTTTCTTTATATTCTATCACAATGTCTTCAAGTTTAACSTGAAAGGAGTCTTGCTGAAAGCAATTTCCATGCCTTTTTGGTCTTTTGTCTGCCAAGGGGAGCAGAAAGCCGGCCGGCTGACATCAAACTGGCAGGCAATCTGCAGCATTATCTGCTTGGCCCCTTAAAGAACGCACTTCAAACCAACCACTGAACATCTCTAAGACAAACTGTCAATCAGGACCAGCGCGGRTTGGATGCAAACTGACAGCCCCCGGAGAAAGCAGCCGTCGAAGCCGGAGCCCAGGGAGCATTCCTGTGCCTCATGCAATGCATTTTAGTCAGAAGGAAAAGTTACGTATTGGCTTATGAAATATCAGTACAGTGCCTACCAAATTACTTCTTAAACAGCAAACAGYTTGTCCTCTGTGTGTTTTCAGCTCTGTGCAGTCGAACAAGTGATTTGGAGCAACTTTGTGCGTGGTGTTAAATGCTGAAGGTTTTAGCTGTTGTGAAGTTAGAGAGAGGCAAGTATCCACAGAGCGTGGCAGAAGAAACCAAAATGATGAAGTGCTGCTTCATGCAGGCACGAAGGCTGGTTAGCATAGAGGGGAGCGGACAGAGGCATGAGGGCTTTCTGGGTGATTGTCACCTCCTCCAGGTAAARGACTAATTGGGAAGGTACTTAACCCTTCGTGTGCTTTCATCCCTTGACCAGGAAAGCGTGGAGGGGAAGGAAGGTAGAGATGAAGAGGAGGTCACAAACGCACTCCTCCCGATCTAAAAATGGGAAAGAAAAAAACACTCGGGAAAACCAAAAACAAAACACAAATAAATCTGAAGTGAAATAAAGGAACATACTTAAAACCAAGGAGATGGTATAAAGCAARAATGATACTGAGAACTTGGCTGAGCTTGAGTGGATTTAATTCTTTCCAAACACAATTAACTTATTATTGTAACACTGTTATTCTGGAGATGCCAAATTCCTCAGCGAATACAATATATTCACCATCATACCAGGTTAACCAATCTCCATAGAACAAATCAAAGCTTTAGAACCACTGCTGCTAACCAGCCATATTAAAAACCAAATGAGAAACGTGAAAGACTCGTACAAAATCACTATCATGTTTTGCCTGCATTGTCAAGAAAACTAGACTTCTTGCTGCTGGAACCACCTCCATACTGACACACCAGCTGCTTTTGGAATGGTACAGGTTTTATTTTGTTTAGAGTTTTTATTAAATCAATTGAAGGGAAAAAAACTCTACACCAATTGCCTGGTGTGCTCCTGCTGTTGGCATTCACTGTTCTTTTGGGGATGGTTCATGGAGCATTCGCTCTCCTCGACGCCAGGCAAGAAACGTTAACTTCCAAATMCACTTTAAAGGGCTTATATGTTCATGTGGCAGGAGAACACCAGTACTACAAACAGAACACACTAGAACAAATCCCCAAAGGCTAAATACGTGCGGTCAGGAAATACCGTCACATATTCCTTCTCACAAGGCAATTAAAAAAGTTGCCATGAAAATTACTTTTAATAAGCACCAGTGCAGGTTAGGCCACTCATCTGCAGTGTGTCTGCACCTGCAGAACCCTGGCGGCTGATGCAGGCCTCTCTCTTCTCTATCAGTGCATCATAACAAAAAAATGCTCATCCAGAAGAATCTGTTCAACTAACAAGTCTAGACTATCTTCAGCCTCAGGTTTCACAAACTCAGAATAAGGGGGTGGCTGGGGGGAAGTTGCCTTATGAAAAAAAGTTATCTTCAATTTATTTCCTTTTTGAAAGGAGGTTTTAGATTTCCACAAATACACACACGTCTGCGTATCTCTCAAAAGAAACCCAGGAGCTATACCTACCTTCTTGAAAACTACTTTTCCTCCCACACACACTTGGTTTTGAAAAATTCACACAAATATTTGGCAAATACACTGTGATTAAAAGAAAGAGTTGAGCAGAGGCCAAAAAGCTCCAGTTTACATCTCCAGGAATTGTTATGGTTTTTACTCTTAACGTGAAGCTCCTGCAGACATGTTAATACAGCAAACAGTAACCATTCTTACAGTTCAGATTCACTAAGAAGCAAACAGTTTACGCACACAGCTGGAACAGAAAGAAAGCGGAACGCAAGGAGAAATGCAGAAGCATCAGCGATTTTACTTACATGTGGAGGGAAAGGCTGCAGTCTCGTTATGCTCTCTTCGGGGTAGGGGACCTCTCCCATGGGGAGGTAGGGTTTCTGACCTGATCCGGTCTCATACATAGACATGGGTCTGCTACCCCGGGCAGACGGTCGTCGCTTTAAAGAAGAATTGTTGGTAGGGTCTGTGTATTCAGAACCACTTTGGACCTGATATATATTGGTTGTGGCCTGTCTTCTGAGGTTGGTATTTTCACTCTGCAGCGTTTGAAGCTGAAAGAAACGTTTAGCAGTGGGACTTTGTTTTTCTAACAGCAAGCGTCAAAAGCAAACTGAATATACAGGCACACGCTTGTCAGCTTCACTAGTGATTCAGCTACCCGTAGCTGGAGCTCAATTTCGTTTTCAGAAATTACTTGATTTGCTCAGCATAAGCACTGAAACATCTATGCTCCAGACACAGTAAATATTTATGTGCTGATTTGCAGCATCTTAAAATGGCTGTAGTTAAATGTATACAATCAATTTCTTCCAGCCTAACTGTACTTGCACATGAGTCATGTAATGCAATGAGATTGTCTAGGGAGGCAAATTGGGGAAGGCTTGCCARGAAAACAACCTTTTAAGTGGAGCGATCCACTCCAGCAGTCACTACAAGAACTTTAACATAAGGTCCACGAAGTTTGCAAATGCCAAAATTACAGCACAGATGCCAGAGGCAGCGCAAAGGAAACTAGAGCTTGCTCTGCAAAGCAAGAGGAGAGTTTTAGCTTATGAAAATGAAGTATCAGCTACTGCTTTCTACGAAGCCAACAAGAATTAATATTAGCTTTTTATCATGTACACTTGATGGATAGTAAAAATGCCAAAAAAAATCTAATTTTTACGTGGAGTTACTCAGAGTAAGTTTGCTATATTAACACATCATAAAGAAATGGTAACAGCATTAACAATTCTCCAACAACATATTGAGTATATTTCAAACAGCTGACAGCCTTTTACCTAGAAAATGTACATTTATTACTTGTATTCGCTTTGCACCACATGAACTTCCAAGAACATTAATTCTCCTGAAAAAAATTTTTTTTTAAAATGTATTTTGCCTGGAGCACTTCCCAGACCTCTAAATTGAGTGTGCAGACTTCTATCAAGATATTTCATGCTTTTCCACATTCCTTCTGTATACTCTCTAGAAAGCTGCACTGTGTATTAAGGTTTCCGTGTATCAAGCTTCAAGAATCAGCCAGGAACCAAGCTATTTCTTTAAAGTTTGATATCAGGGACAGTTAAATAGATCAATTTTACTGCTTCCTTTTTCTTATCTTCTACCACACTTATAAATCTTTTTGATACAATTTCCAGTGATAACCAAGGCAAATTCAGGCCGAACTCCTTATCACCTCCAGGTACATAAAKGAACGTGCAAGCATTTAAAAAGGTATGCTTTTTCCAATCACAATGTCTATTTTTATTCAGGAAGAATCTATTCGTAAGTAGCATGCATCAAGTGTAGCTTTGCCTCTTCTTTAATTAGCATCTTTCTCAAAATTATTGTCATGCAAAAGATCAGGTATGCAGTTAGCTAATAAAGGTGATGTGTAAAGTGAACAGATTTTTTTGCTTATAAGCTTCTAAGCTTTGTGTTTGGAAAATAACATAATATATATTAAAAAAAAAAATAAAATCTAAGATTCCCCCAGCGCTTGAATGAAGTCTCTTGCTTTAGAACTGCTGAAGCAGGACAGTCCCTTGGTACCTCAGCAGAGCACAGAGGTTCCCAGCAGCCTTACACTGTGAACAGCAGTTCTCCCTTCTTCCCTCTGCAACAGAGCACTGCTATGTCTATCCTTCACTATTAAAATCTAGCTTGCAGAAACCCAATAGCTACCTACACCACCAGGACATAAAATCAGCACAACTGACCTGCAAAAAGACTGAGTCGCAGCCATGCCAGCGCTCAAACCCTATTCTGCTACACAAGAGCAACGATCTCTTCCCACTACATCACAAACACATTAATCCACAGGCCTTAGGAATCTTTCTTTTTCTTGAAAGAGACTGAGTCTATCTAAAGAATCTCAGTATCAGTGAAAAGGTAAATCARCTAATGCAGAAAAATGATTAAGCAGTACAAGTTGTTCAAGCAGTATTGAAAAAAGATTTAATGTTCCTTTCTTTTTCATTCCAATAGGCCTAAGAGGCTAAGAGTTACAACAAAAGGATGGTACTGTACATAAGAGGATATCTGCATTTGCTGGTTTAGCTTGATCTTAGATGCTAATCCCATCCATCACTCTCCAAAGAATAAGAYTCTTTGCTCCAAAACAACAGGGGAAAATACCTGCTTTGGCTTGTGTTCATGTAACCCTCAGCACATGTTCACCTCTGCAGTAGCAAAGCTTGAAGACTCCTAAACACAGTGTCAGCACAGGCAGAGTTTCTGCAGCAGCAATTTGAAGTATTGCAGCCTGGTAATTACTCAGAAACAGAATTTTTAACACTAGTGAAGAAAGTCCCTTCGAGAAAGTAGCCAGCCCTTCCCCAGCTGACATGAGGGACAGGATAGAAAATTCAATAAGATTTAGTCCTCCCTTACCTCACAGAGTAAAAATGTGCCGGGTTTATCTATTTTTATGCTCTTTTATCCCAACTAGTGTCAAAGCTTGCAAAAGTTTCTGAATGGCTTGGTAGCTGATCCTACTTATTAGGGCTCCAGTCACATCCTAGCATCAAGAACTAACTAATAGCCTGCCAGATAAGTATGTGTCCTAAGCAACAATGAAATGGGCCTATCTTCTTTCATTTTCAGCAGTTCTATCTTTTGCAATCAAATTTACACATTGGTAAAAGCTTAGCTTTTAGAATGAAATATACACAATTTAAAATAATCATCTTGTCACCAGGAAAAGTTGTCAAAGTGAGTTAAGGTCATCAACACTACATATTTTTATTGTATCATATCCGATTCCAACAGCTTTATTTCAAGTTTTTCCACTACCCTTGCATTGGTTTATTGAGTGGTTCTATTCCAGTTAACTGAAATTAAAATGTTACTAAACATAAACAAAAAAGAGTTAAATTATTGCGCTTGTTACCTTTTTCTGCATGATTCTCAGCTCATCACTCAGGTTGATGTTCACTTTCATYAGCTGCTGAATCTTTACCTCAGAAGCCACCAAAGCATTTTTAACTTGCATATATTCTTGGGCTGTCACTGGGCCATCTGACAAGTCCGAATCTAGGCTCTACAAAACAGCAAGGGTAAAATGCTCACACTACTGAGAATCAGACTGCTGGAGGAAAACAAAAGACAGCTCAAGAGATTTTTCTTTGGGTACTTTAAAAGAATTGTGGTTTGAACTAAGTTCAAATTAGTAACATTCACTTGTTAAAATAACTTTGGACTATTACAAAAGAAATTGGATGTCAATCAACACAGCTCATCTACACATAAAACACTTGTCTCTTGCATTTCCCTGCAAACAGGCAAATAATACTGTTTCATAATGGTTTAAATGGGCATTAAGGAATACTAAATCCTGACAGACAGATTACCATATGTCCAATGAATCCTAACAGATAGATGACCAGATGTCCAATGGGAACATTAAAGAGAAACTACACTGACAGGGATTTACTGCCTCCCCCACTCTTTTTTTTTCCCCACTATGCTTTATTATTTTCAGAAACGGTTTAAATCACTCTGTCACTATTGTGCTGATCTATATATTTCTTCAGCTCTATTAAGTCTGTAGTTTATACCCAGATGTGCTGAGTTCAAGTTCTGTTTCCCTAAAGGAGCATTTTATCTATWGCAAATTTAAGCCACAACATTTAATTTCCTTAGAAACTTTATAGACTGAGGCATGATTCTGAAATAAAGGTGAAAACTAATTAAAATTGATACTATCTGATCACTTATGCATATCAGATTCCCTTGTAATGGGGAAAATTAGTGACTTTTGATTACCTTTATCAATAAAATTTGGTGCCTGTATAAATACTTTAACCTACCTTCTGTCTGTTTGATTTAGCTGCATTTGTTTCCAGATCTGTATCTTCATCTGAAGCAACACTGTCATAATCAGGTTGATCAATATCCTGGCTCTCACTACTGTGTTGATTGCTGATTGACTTCAGTATCAGTTCCACATTTTCTGTAGAACAAAAATAAAAACTGAAAGCACACACTTAAAAATAAAAACAAACAAACAAAACACACAGAAAAGCACCCAGAGAAGAACTTCGACCACAGTGACAATATAAAACCTCATTGAGTAAAGTATCATGTGATAGCGCAGTCCTAGAAATTAAGAGTTCACAAGTCATCCATAGAGTTTTGCCTAGTAATCATAAAATCCTCAKACTGCTGTCAACAGTCTGCGATCTGTGCATCTGTTTAGTTCTTAGTGTCACTTATAAGACCAGTATACAACTCTTTCTTCATTAATATAAGTACCTTTAAATGATGGCATGGATTAAATCACTGAAATACTGCATATGGAACAGCTGACAACCAAAAGCATATTCACCTTTGGAACCAGTGAGTGGATTCCCATGTTGTCTTCGTTTGGCATCACTTAAAATATCTATAACTAGCGTAGCAAATTCATGGGCATTAAATCGGGCCAATTTCTGTCTACCCTAAATTACAGAATGATAGAGGAAAAAAAAAGTATTATATGAACAGTGGAGTTTTAGAGTAAAACAAAGACTCTAGTATGTACAGACAGTTGACAATTACATTTTCTTGGAAAAATGAGATGTGTGATTTTATTTAAATAACGGAAAGACTCCAAGGCACCATTAATGTGAAGCTCTTTTAACCTCTCTACAAGAATACGCAAACTCTTTCACAGTAATGAAACAGAAGGAATATTATTTTGAACACTTGGYCTATGAAACGAAAATATTTTTATAGTATTGGAAAGATCACACACCTGATTCCTGGTTGAGGAATACTCAGGATTGACAGGAAGGAAGGGGACTACTGTTGTCTCTGTCACAAGCGTACTATGATTCTGAGTAGCAAGCCAAACTGTTTGGAGGAAGGAAGGAAAYAAAAATAAAAGGGTTTTTTAATGTTGTATTTGAAAGAAATTCCTTGTCAAGTGTTAAAAATCAAAACCTGAAACACATTTTTTTCCAGAGTTCTCTACTCTCCAATAAAGAGAAGAAATTTTTTTTTCAATTAACATACACCTTCCAATAACACAATAGATGAACAAATTACCAATAAAAGTAATTTCTGAATACGAAAGCTATTTAAATTTAGTGGTAGTTTATACTAGCATCTTGAATGTAATATATCAGTTCAAATCAATTTTATGCACACTCCAGAAAGCCTCATTCACCTGCATCTGTTTCCCTCCTGTCAACTTCATCATACACATCCATGGCAAGTTCTTCAAATAAGTGGTTGCTTAGCTAAGAATAGAAGAATAATAATTACAGCTTGAAAATAAATTAAACCAAAWAAGACCTCTATATAATCAAAAATGACAGTGTCTAACTTTGCTTAATGTATAGCTTTACTATGCAGTCTAAGAAAAACTAAATAGTCAAAGGAGAGCGGACATGCTCCAAAGTTGAGTGAAAACACCTCCCATCTTAACTTGCACAAAAATTTAGTCAAACACCATAAGAAYACTTGTGAACTCGCATTACTATAAACTAATTCTGTGGCTCACTGTCCTGGCATCCCAGAAGTTAAAAACTGATTACAAAATATAAAACAGCAAGACAAATTATAACATTAAACGTTTTGAAATAGAGACAGATTCATGAATCTGTTATCTTCCTCTCTCCTCCACTTCAGCTTATTTTCATGTCTTTCCCCAGATTTAAATGTTTTGCTACAAAAGGGACATTTACATATGCAGTAATTAATAGCTGCTAAAATAGGCTTGAGAGATGAAGCACAGAGTTTGCCGTGTCAGGAGAAAAGCACATTGCACAGCACACACTGCAGGTTTTACTTACAGACTGAAGCTTTTTCTTAGCTGCTTTTGCGAGTTCTGATAAATCGAGACTGCTATGAAAACAACAACGTGATCATTATATCTACAGCACCAGAAAGCTTGCTAAACACCATTTTTTCCAAACAGGTTTACATTTAATTACTAGAAGAATTCATTTTTACTTGATACTCCTTCATTTAATCTATATTTATTACACTTATATGATTTCTTTAGTTTGTGTAGGCAGTCATCTAGACAAGAGAAAGGAGACAATTGAGGGGAGGAGAGCAGGCAGAGGTGAGACTCTCACATTAAACTGCAGCCTCTGCAACACGAGGAGCATCTTTGAACAAGCCATTTTCTCCGTGCCTCAGCTTTCCTCTCTGTTCAATGAGGCAAACTATACTTGCTCTGCAAAATGCTTTGCAATTAAAATATATTGCATTCTAGCCAATAACTAAACACAAACTAAAAGTTATGTACATCATCACTAAGCATTCTACCAACATATCCTCCCTCTACAATCTTTCACTGTAATTACAGCTTTTTCATTAAAAAATTGMAAAGGAACACAATTTACTTACAGCCGCCTTATTTCCAATTGCATAGCAATAAAAGAAAAATAAGGACTTAGGATTCGTTAATACTTGGTGTTTTTTATACAAAGGCAATTTCACTAACCATGACCAAACAGACAAACACTTGGAAGACTAAAAGTACAAATATTTTAGAAGAAAAATGCAACCATCTTGCAAGTTCTGAAATACTGTATCAAGGCACTAATTCAGGAAATTCTTACGTTATTTACAAAGTCTGTTTCCCAGAAATTCTCATGGGCTTTAATATAACTGTCTCATCTTCCCCATCTATTTTCTTTTTAAAACACATGCAGTAAACTTTTTATTTTTCTGGCTTAAATTCTAATACTCTATTCTGGAGGAAAAAAACAAACTTGATAAGAAGATAAAATTACAATAATCTTAATAGTTACTACAACAAGTAAAGTAAGCTTTACTACTAGATTTTTTTATTCACTTATTTTGATGTTTTGATACAGGTTATGGAATCAGCAACTTACCTGTCTGCCATCTGAGGTATAATAAAGTGCTGTCCATTTTTATGCTCTAGAGTTGAAAATAAATTATATTTTAATACAGTTTTCAATGTTCCCAGGATATACAGTAGGTATCAGATCTAAATGTGCTCTCCCAATTTCCAATAGTAAGACACTAATAAGACCTGAAAGGAGATTCCTACTCCTGTTAGTGTTATCAAAGACTCAAAAAAAAAAAAAAAAAAAAAAAA
>PTEX01000041.1:1079881-1108037 GCA_003342815.1 Eudromia elegans | reverse complement strand
CTATATAAAACTTATGTTCTTTTTTAGGTGCTTTTATAGCTCTTTATGGCTTAGAATTTCAAAATGTACTTATGTTCAAGAAGCACATACTACACTTCAACTTAACTGAGCATCTGCTTGCTTTTGCATTYCAGTGAGACTACTTAACTGCTTCAACAGTATTTTCTGTAGAATATTTAACTTTTACACACTTAACATTTTCCTTGTGATTCACTCTTACATTAAACAATACTCAATTTACAGATGGGTTTCTCCATGCCTACAGAAGTTTTTTACTTACAGAAAACACTTTATTTTGGAAAAATAAAAAACTTACTTTTTAATTTAGGCATACTTAAATTCTGCAATTTTATTTGCATTTTAAATACATTACATCACTAAATTAAGTTTTAGGATTTCATATTTAATCTATTTAATTTAAAAAATTTTAAATGGATATAAAAAAAGTAGCAACATTTTTGCCACCAATGTTACATACTTTAGCTTGAACTGCTCAATAATTAACACTGAAAGACAGACCTCTGGGTGCAGATTTTTTCTGCTTACCTGGTTTCCTGCCACAGAGATAGAAAGCTAACCTGTCGGTGAGTTCATACTGGATTTCCACCAGGCGGTCTGCCAATTCATGATGCCCACCTTGTCTGTTTTACACAAACACACAGGAAAAGGGTGACACTTATTACTTTGAAAAAAAATAAAGGTTTAAAAAAAAAAAAAAAAACCAACCTCAGACAAACAAGTTTAGATTAAGTCATTGTTCATACACTAGGCACTCTTAAGCACACATCTAAGAGTATCAGTGAAAATAAATTCATAGAAGCTCATATGCTCCAGCGGAGCAAGTTTAGTCAAACTAGTATCAGGACTGAAAAACAAAACCAAGCAGGTTCATTAGACAATTTATGAACATGAGTTCATACACGAAAGCACTAAGGATGTCAGAGCCTTCTACCTTGCATAGTCAACTGGAGTTTTTCCACTGGAATCTTGTGTCCCCGGATCAGCACCATAAACTGCTAATAACTCTGCCTGTAAAATCTGCCCAGCCTTAGCAGCAACATGAAGAGGGGTATTTCCTTTCTCCTATAAGTTATTTAAAAAAAAAAAAAAAAGCGCGCATGATTCTACACAGTCAACATATCTGACTGAAATAGGTAGTAGTAGAAACCAGTATAAATATTACAAATTGTAACAACTGATCTAATAAAATAATGGAAAAAAAAGGGCTCATACAGGATGAAAGAAGTTGGCTTGAGCTCCTAAGGACAGTAACCGCAGACACGTCTCCAGATTCCCTGTTCTTACGCTGGAATGCAGTTGCTGCAAAACAAGCAGGATTGTACTTAATAGAATGGCAATAATTTTGAATCAGCATTTTTTTCAATTATGCTTTTAGAAATAGGTATAAAAATTCTTACTATCTCCTTTTTGTGCCAGACTATGTCCCTAAGTTAACGTTAAGTCTGTGGCTCTCAGCCACCCAGTAACCACGCATACTGTTGCAGAGAAAGCTGCCTCGGGTTGAAATTCAGCTGTTATCTTTTACGTAACAGTGCAGAAGAGCAACAATATTTAYCTCACTACTAAGTCAAAAACCAACTAACTTGATCAGATTTCAATGTGCCGTTAGACACGCTGTAGCCTCCGCAGACTGCAAGGAAAAATAAAAAGTTACCTTACTAAGATCTTTGGCAGTAACACTGTCATCATCACGACATGGCAAGCGATGAACAAATGCTAACATCTGATACTTAGCTCTTATGAATTCTGCTTTGTTGGGGCTGTAAAGAGGAAGAAAAGCAACAAAGGTAATGTGCTGATTTCAAAATTGTCAAGTCTTTTTTTTCCTAGAGAAAATAAACACTGCATTAGACTTTTGCCTGTCACTAGCAGCAAAATTTGAGGAATATTTTCATTAAAAAGGTGACTTAATGCATTTTTTGTAACTGTACTTAGTATACTTTACTTTCATTACAAGTCAAAGTAGCTGTAGACTCTATGATGCACTTTATTTTTCTTTGGATTTACAATAATGACAACTTAAGATCTGTGGTTACTACATTCATTTATTTACATTTTAAAATGAAGCTGTATATTCACTGTTGAAGACTTTAGTAACTAGAAGCAGCTAAATTAAATCCTAAGCCAGGTTTTGAAACCAACAGTCTCTTCTATAGAAGCAGCCAAAAAAAGGGAGGGGGCGCATTTCAGCTAACTTTAGCTACTTAGCTAATTTCATTATCCAGTGTACAGCTGAGAAGCTAATCAGAAATCAAAAGAACACGTAGCCCTATTTTCCGTCTCTAGTCTCTGAMTGAAACTAGAGACAAGAAGATGGTGTCTACTGTCCCTAACACCTGATAGACAAGAACACCAAGAAAAACTATAACCAAACCCTCTGAATTGAGTGTTCCAACCAAACGAGACACACATCATAAAACAATTCAGCTAAAAATATATGTATATACACTCATACACAGATATAAAACAAACATACAAATCATTAACTGATTCAGTTCTTAAATTAACTATCTTGAACAGTCCAAATCAAAGGCTTAGTGTATCTCCTGATTCTGAACARTGTTATTAGTTATACTTTGCTTGAACTTTCATGCTCTACAGTGAGAAAACCTGTAAATTTTCCACTTACTGTACTTTATCCTGTGGGTTAGCTTTGCGCCTTCCACTCATAACAGATGCAGGGTCCAGCAAAGAATGTTCCCATATGGAGTTAGCACCATTATTGTACAGTGTTTCAACCATCTGAAATCCAAAAGGCACACAAGCAGGCGGTGAAGAACTGCTGGCTGCACAAACGGACTTACCAAGCAGCTGTGATTTCCAAGCAGAGGGCAAGCAGGCACAAACAGATTAATGTTCCGTGTGCCACTATCCATCACCTAGCGGGATATCAGAACCTTGCACGTTATTAGGGGGAATSTCCTAGGAAGCTCTTTAAAATCCCCACTCTTCACCAACAGCGGTTCTACTAAAAAGAAAGGTTTATTATACACTGAAAATTTATGTTGCATTAACATATTGAGAGAAGCAGACACATTGCAGAAGTCTRATGAGCAAACTGAAGGTGACCTTCCAAATCAAAGATATTAAATTAAAAACGCATAGACAATTCTAGCTTTGGTGACATACTATGTCAAAACAAGAGAAATATAAAAGGAAACTAACTTTAAAGAAAAGAAGCGTTAAAAGGATTACCATGCTCCAAATAAAAGTTCAGCAAATTTTGTAAAAATTGTAAAAGAATATAGGCTTAATGAGGGAAGATGAACATTTACTCTGTACCTGCAGCAGTGTTGGAGGCCATGGTGTATGCTTGAGATGTCTCACTTGAGAAATATGACGCCCCAAACTTCGATGAACACTACAGCACTCATCACAGATCAGAATTCCCCTGTTTATAGATGCCCAACAAGGATCTGAAAACGTAAAACAAAACAAGCACAACACATTAAGGCTTCTTTGTAAAGAAGAGAGTAACATATCTAYGCGTCAAGTTAAAGTTCCAGTAAAAACTGTAATTTGTCAACAAATTAACTTAATCAACTCCAAATGAATCCTGTACTTTTGCTGAAAGACAGTCTTTCTCCCAGGCAGCCACGGTGCAAATTGAGGCCATCTATCTACAAGGCAATATGCAACTGATGGAAGGTAATAGTAGTTGTAAGACACTAAACAACAGATATTAGCTACTATATAACTTCAAATGCCAAAAAATAGAGTGAGAAAGAAAAAGAGGCATGCTGCATCAACCTCAAACTGAGCAAGTGCAAAACAGGACATTAAGCTGAGGTTCCTCCATTGCCTTTAGCTCTKTCCTCAGGGGAAGGAATTCCAGCTTTCCATCACTGACAAGGGATTAAAAGGGCTCTACAATAGCAACACTCTGAGACATAAGACAGCTCTTTAAGGTCTAGCACATTCGGCGGGGCGGGGGGAAAGGGGGATCTAAGACCTCTCCTAATTTGGAAAATTCTCCCTAACACCAAATCCAGAGATAAGGCTGATACTAAAAAATGATGAGTGCAAGAGTAAAAAYGAGTAATAAATGAGTACAACTCAAAGAGAGTATCTAACGAGGTATCTTCTGCATCATCTCAGAAAACACCTGAGCGACTGCACATCACAAAAAACAAAGCTGCAATATATTCTGCAATACATGCACTGAGTCCTCAAAGCACAGCATCTGCTCATTGCTGTGGCTTTCCAGCACAGCTCACGCTATGTGTGTGCTGAGGGCAACGCAGGCAAACGTGTTCAAACCACGGCCCACGAGGGCAGGGAGTCTCTGCTCACAGCTGATAACTATCACACAGCCTGGAGCCAGATTAAAGTGTACAGTTTGGGAAAACATCTAATTTACATTAAAAAATAGAGTAATAACAAGCACWAAACCTCCTTATTAAATCATTCAATTATTTTAACAACTTTCATTTCTTAGAAAGAAAAAAATAACAGTGAAATGAGATGCACTAACAGCAACAATAACCAAAGGCTGCAGGCAGTCTTCCCTATGAACACGTTGGGTCCCTTCTTGCCAGAGGCAACCTCACCACGTGGCTGTTCCCGGGCTACAGGATTTTTCGGAAAGACAAAGTTTCCTGTTTCAGTCTTTGCACTATCCGGCTCTTGCTGAATCCTACTTCTGTTTCAACTAGCAGTCATTATCACATTTTTTCTTTAGATCTGCCTCAAAACTCAGCCAAACCGACTCCCAGCGATCGCCGCTCAGTCTCAATAAAGGTGAGAGTGTTTCACAGCAGAAACAGGGCTTCCAGTCTCCTCTGAAGAAGAGAGCAGAGCCCTTGCTTGCAACTTCATGGAGCATGTTCTACTTAAAGCTTATAGATAAACGAGCCCAGGTATTTGTGTTGAACCTGTCAAAAACTGGCAGCAGGGAAAGATTGGATCGTATCATGCAAAAAATAAAAACTGTAAAAACAGTTCTTAGCTGTTACCAAGTACTAGGGAGACCAGTTAGAGGTTGCATTAACACCTCAGACCCTAGTTTAAAGGTCTGAAAGATGAAAGCAGATTTGACTATGTGAGTGCACTAGAGAACAGACTGACTGAAAGAGGAGTGGGAAGCTTCGAATACAACCTATTGTTGATTTTTTTTAATTAAATTGTACAACGATTAGCAGGCTCTCAATTCAACCCATACCTGACTCAGTATAACTTATCTGTACCCAAGTAACAGGCAGGGATGGGAAAGGAACATGCTGCTAGTCCCAAGACAGCTATCAGGCTACGGCAAAATCAGTAGTTCAGTTTCAATTTAAAGCATCTGTGCTGGAGCCTCCACCAGTTTATCTGACTAACTGTTAAAGGAAACCCAGCTACAGGTATGACCAAAACCAGCCTAAGCTGGCGCCCAGACACAAGAGCAGAACGGCTGGAGGTCGCTGCGTTCTCACAAACACAGCGGGGCAGTTCAGAACAGGAAGCGCGCCATCAACACCGGCCCGGCACGGCGCTCCCACGGCGAGCTCGTGCCCGGGAATAGGAAGCGGGCCGAGACGCAGCGCGCACGAGAGGCGCCCGCGCCSAGGCGCTCCTCGGGGCTGCGTGCTCACCGCTGCAGCCGGCCCGGGCCGCTCCCCCCGAGCGGCTCCCCTCCACGCCGGCACCTGCTGCCTGCCTTGGGGCACGGGCCGGTGTTCGCTTGCCTTTCTGCAGGTTTTTCTCCTCGAGGAGGATGCAGGCAAGGCTCCCTTCATCTGTGTGAAAAATCCWGCAGGTTTTCCACTAGGAGTAGATAAATATCTTGCAGTGCCAYACGTCACGGAAACACAAAGCAAAGGCGGTCGGGCTCGCAAGGTTGCCCCGAGAGCACTTCTCAGCGTGCAGCTCCAGGGAGGAACTCGTCAAGGCCAACCAACGCGAATGCAATAACGCAAGGCTGCAATACCGAGGATTGCAACAAACCCAAAATGCATTTCAACAGACCAGGAAAAAAGAAAAAAAAACGTATATTTGGAGGGATTTTAAGCTCTCCCCACCCCATGTCACATCCTCTCACTGTCCAATGTTACCTGCATTGGAGACCAAGTTTAACTCACGTTGGCTTGCACGCAAACGATGAGATTGAAAGAACTGGTGCAMGGCATAAATAACAAAAACAATAAAGCTGCATACAAGGGAGACGGCAACAAACACGGGCAAGCSCTTAGTAAAGCGGGGGAGGGGGTAACGGGCAGTTTAAAATACAAGGACCGAACTACAGGAGACGAGAAAACGAGACACGGCTGCCTCGGAAAACACGATTCTTCCTCAGTTCGGCTCCGCAAGCCGCTTCCACGCGCGCAGGGCAGTGACGGGGCGCGCGGGGCCCGGCCCGCGGGGCGGCGCGGAGCCCCCGGCCCGCGCTGACAGCGGCCGCGCGGGGAGGACGGGGCCCCGCGGCCGCCCCGCCGCCTGCCCGCGGAGCGCAGCGGGGCGGGGGCCGCTCCGCGCCGCGTACCCACCCTGCGCGCTGCAGTCCGCGCACACCTCGCTGCTCCGCAGCCGCTTCGACATGGCCGGCGGCGCCCCGCGCTTCCTGCCGCTCCGAGCGGGCCCCGCAGCGGCCCCGCCAGGCGCACGGCCCCAGCGCGCAGGCGCGCCGCGGCCCCGCCCTCTCCGCCATCTTCACCCCGGGCACAAGGGCGGAAGATAGTGGCGTGAGGCTGCGCGCGCGGCGCTGTCGGCCATGATTGCTCCTGGCAGGTGGCTTAGGTGACGCTGTGTCGCTCGCTGTCCCCGCGCAGCGGGCTCGTAACGAGCATAGGCGCGGAACCAGCAGAGGAGACGAGGTGCTAAAAGCGCGGTGACCGAGTGGGGCCATGGCAGGACTGGGGGAATTCTGGGCTGGGCTAGGCTATTCTCCCGTACCCTCACCCGGCATGGCGGCTGTGAAGCCGCCCTCATGCAAGATGGTGCCCGGCGCCCAAAGCCTCCGCCGCGCGAGGAGCGACGGGATGGGCGGGCGGGCCGCTCCATCTGCCCGCCCGGTGGAGGGGAGGAGCAGCCGCTTCCTCTTCCGCTGAGCGCGCCGGTGGCGGCGGAGCCCGGGGGAGCAGAGGGGGAGCCCCCCCTCCCGCGCCGGCCGCTGCCCTGGAGGGGAAGGAAGGAAGAGCCGCGGGGCGGGGGTGAGGCCGCRGGCACGCGCGGGGCGGGCGCCCCCCGCCGTGGGGCCGCCCGAGACGTGGGGGGCTCGCGGGGAGGTGTAGCCCTAGACGTGAGGAAGGGGCAGCCCTGCGCGTGTGGGGCTGGAGGGGGCCGGGAGCGGCCCTAGGCGTGGGGCGAGGCTGGGGGGCAGCGGCCCTGGGTGTGGGGCTGGGGAGGGAGCAGGGGAAGCCCTGGATGTGTGGGGCTGGGATAGGGGGAAGGAACCCTAGATGTGTGGGACTGGGGGCGTCCCTTGGATGGGGCTGAGGTGGAGGCTCTGCAGGGTGTCGTGGCCTGGGGACATCCATGAGCTCCCCTCCTCCTGAAGGAGATGGGGGTTGGGATGACAAGGAGTTTGCGGCCCCCTCCAGGGTATTTGGGGCCCCCCGAATGAAGGTGAGGGGTGAGTGAGGGCTGGCACTTGCCCCCCTGTCCTGCCCGTGTGCCGCATGGTGAGTTCCCCTTCCAGGGCCACCAGCAAGTTTCCCCTGCAYGTCCTGGTCTGGAATAATGACTACAGGCGGCTGGACGAGGAGCTGCGAGATAAGGTAACCYGGGCGCCTGTCCCTGCAGCCTTGGTGGCCCCGTGGTGTCACACGGGGCTTCGTGCACCTTCCCACCACCCGYGTGGGGAGAAGGGGTCCTGTGTGTGCACCCAGGCCCCTGCGATACCTGTCCTCTTCATTAGCCAGCTAACTGGGCTTGAGGGAGTGCAATGAGAAGATGCAGATACACCCTCTTTGTTATCTAAGCTGTTTCTTAGACTTTGAGTTCTTATCTGTAACACAACACTCGGAGCGTTCGAGTGTGTTTTTCAAAATAGCTCTATAGAAATTCTCCAGAGTGACTGGAAGAGACCAGAAAGATCAGCTGTGGTGGATGTTAAAGTTTCCTGTGCCAGAAGAGCAGTAAATACTGCTTACCCTGGAGGGAAATGAACATGCAGCAGAGGTGGCTGCTGCTGCCAGGGATGAAACTGGCCCCTGTCTTGCCCGGGATGGGCACCTCTTGTGGCTGTTTTGCTGCCCAGGACTGCAGGGGCAGCAGTTTTACACTTGCTGGAATGTTTTCAGCATCTCCATTTAAAGAACAGATCATTGTTTGATGCTGTGGAGTAGAAGAACACAAAGCCGCGCTGTGTGGGGAGCGATGGCAGTGACGTGAGGGGTCGGAGCGAGGACCCGCGGCGTGCCCGCGCGGGGGAGGCGCTGGCGGGCGCCGCTGGCGGCAGCAGGAGGTGGGTCCTTGGCTGGAGCTGCCGCGCGAGCGCGGGCTCCCGGCTCCGCGCTGACCAGCGCGCAGCGCTCCCGCTCCGCAGCGCGCCGCCCGGCGCACTAACGCTCGCTCGGAGCATGCTCCTCTCCCCTTGGGTGAATCTTTGGAATGCAGCTGMCAGTTAGCAAATTCCCGTAATCTGAGGCCTGCTTAAAATCCCTAGCTTTAATGACATATTGTTTCTTGTACTTATTTTTGTTTCAGTAATGTTCTCATCCCTGAAAAACTGGTTACACGGGGATRATTTTGCTTTTTCTTAGTCTTAAGACCGTGGTTTGGTTAGCGCCTACATCTGTGAAGTGCTGCTGCTTCGTCAAAGAGTTTCACGCTCTAAGGAAATGAGTGGCATTGTAGGATGGAATACGTCTGTGTCTCATTTCCGTTATCTGATTATTTAAAAAAAAAAAAAAAAAAAAGACAAGTTATTTAAAAGTATTCCAAAGATATGCTGCCTCCTGCTTCCTTGGGATAAGCTTCTTGCTGTTGAAGGGATGGGAGAGAGAATCAAGAGAARCTGGCCAGCTGCACGTGCTGTGCAGAGTGGTGAACAGAATGCGTTACCTGTAACAGCAGCAAAGAAAATCGGGAGGGATTTACTTCTGTAAGAGTGCGGTACCTGTCAGTGCCGTAGACATTGGAGCTGTAGGGAGTGGGGAAATAAATTAATAAGTATTTTACCTCAGAAGTGAAAAGAGAATGTTTTCAATGAAGCTTTCCCAASTGTGTGTATGATCTTTCAAACCTGATGCTCTCTGATAACCAGGTTAACTTGCATAATAACTTTCCTTTCTTATTCTGCTATTGACTTTCCCCTTTTCCTTTAGTTATAGATGCTCTTCTGTTTCAAATCTCTAAGCTAATAGTGAAAAATATGTAAGGTATGAGTATGTTGTGCTTGCATGTTTTGGATTTTTACGCCTGTGTAGTTAGTTTTTTCTTTTTTCCTTTTTTTTTATGGCTTGTATAATGCACTCACTCCTCGTTGTGCTGTGTGTGTCAGTCAAACGGATGCTTTGTAAATTACCATTTGCTTCCATACTTTCAAAAAGTGCTATACAAAATGAGAGTTGTATGGCCTGCTGCATTTTCTTTTTTCTTTCTTTCTTTTTTTCCTTCTTGATTTTAATGTGCCCTGTCATACCGTTCTACTCTCTGGTGGTCTCTCAGGCTGTTGACTGTCTTGGTGCAAAACCAAAAGAACAGAACTCCAGTCTATTCGGAGAYGGTTTCTGGAGGGAGGCAGAAGGGGAAATAATATCTGAACTCTTGGTGATGGTTCTCGTTTCTCTTCTTGTAACGTTTTATGGTGATACCAGTTCTCRTCCTGTTAGACTTAGAGGCCCCGTTCTGCTTCACTTTTATTTCAGGAGGGCAGTAGGGAGTGCAGAAGGGCTACACAGCAGCCTTAACAAAAGCTGAGCTGACTAGTTGTCACASACCGATATATGGGAATACTGACTCCTTTTATGATACTGCTGTCAAGCTTTGTTTCAATGACCTTTCCTCAGTGCACTCCAGTTAATTGTATTTGATAGAACAGCTCTAGTTTTATATCTGTCTTGAATACCCAACAGGATGTTGATCAACGTGATCCACGAGGCCGGACCTTGTTGCACCTTGCTGTTTCCTTGGGTTATATAGAATCTGCCAAAGTGCTCCTTCAACACAAGGCAGATGTAACCAAAGAAAATGCACAGGGATGGACAGGTAAAGAGAGCTTGGAGACAGTAAACTGCATGTTTTTTCAATTGTAAATGTTGTATTTTTGAATGCTTTTTTTAATAGCGTGTGTTTTGTTTGAGATGCAAGCTGAAACCCTCTTGTGTCTTGATTTCTTTCAGTTTTGCACGAGGCTGTCAGTACAGGAGATCCAGAGATGGTRCATATGATTTTGCAGCATCGGGACTACCAGCAAACATCTATGACGCTTGGAGGAGTTCCTGAATTACTCCAAAAGATTAATGAGGTAATTATGTAGTTGAGTCAGAATTATAGATTGGAACAAGAAGTTCAAAGTAGWTAGCTTAAGTAAACGGAAACCAGATGAAGAGAGATTAGAACCCAGCTGATCTGAATTTGTCTGACTTTTGTTCTTCAATTTGTATGGCMAATAGTCAGAGTTTATTTCCTTCCCTATTTAGGAATGGTTGGTTATGAACTCCAGCATGAGAGGCTGAATCTTGAAGCTCTTGCTTACTGTTTTTATTGTGGAGAGRAAAAAAAAAAAGTGAAGAATAGTTCAGTAAAAAGCAACTGTGATAGGCCAGTGTCTTTTTTATCTAYTGGTTTCAATTTCATTGTTTTAAGGTTCATGTCTCAAGGTTTTGCTGTGGTTAAAACTATCTGTTTTCTTCTTCTAGACTCCTGACTTTTATGTGGAAATGAAATGGGAATTTACTAGCTGGGGTAAGTATCTTGATCATTGTCACCTCTTCTAAATGGTAGACAGATTTCTCTGTAACAAAAGATGTGCAGAGAGATGTTTTTGGAACCTTCCTCACTTGCCCTTAGTATATGTATTTTTAYTCTCAATATTCAGAGCTTGATTTAACTTAAAATGTTCTTTTCTTTAATGGAAAGTGCAGCCATTGTCAGAGGTGCTRATGGTTTTTCTTTTCCTTAAATAGCAGTGTTTCTTTTCCTTAAGTTCATCATTCTTAAAGGTAAAGAGGATGAGTTTTGCCTCTTTTGGAATAATGATTGGAGTACTTCCTTTATTAGAATTCTTTATTAGTAATTCCTTTATTAGAAATGGAGCTTTTGATTGAGTTCAGATTTCCTGTGCACTTAGTCTCAAAATATTTTATACTTCTCTTTTATAGTCCCCCTTGTTTCTAGAGTGTGTCCAAGCGATGTGTGCCGCATATGGAAGAGTGGTGCCAAGCTACGGGTGGATATCACCTTATTGGGCTTTGAAAATATGAGCTGGGAGAGAGGGAGACGAAGTTTAATTTTCAAGGGAGAAGGTAAATATTCTAGCACGTCTGCATCATTCGTAGCCAAATGCGTTGTAAGCCACAATAAGAARTGCCAGTTCTATTTGAAAAGACCTCTTGAGAATGTGTATATTCAACAAAAGTTTTCTTTGCATCCTTCATGATCTGTAGAGTTGTTATTTTGGAGTTTAAACATAAGAGCTTGATTTCTTTACCTTTTGGGGACAAAATATGGAAGTAAGGTTGCCATTTCCCCTTCCCTTCTGCCCTACTACAAAATCAAAAGAAAGAACCAACAACTTGATTTGGAGATGTGTCAAAAAAACTATCCAATATAATTAAAAAATACAATAAATTAACTACCAGCCTCATTTTCATATAGAGTGTATATACCCTGTTCACTTCCATCTCAAATACTATTGGCAAGTTTGCAGATTGAGATATGTCGTTCTAACAGATACTGGTGGCTGGGCAGAGCTGATCGAGATCAATCATGATGACAAATTTGTTACAACGGAACGTTTTGAGATTTCCCAACACATGAAGCGTTTGACTTTGGGGTCTATGACTCCGAAAAGAAAAGATGTGGAAAGACGCCTTACGTCTCCAATTATTAATACGTGCCTTGATACAAAAAATATTGCTTTTGAAAGGTAAGATATGAAGTTTATAATAGGAAACAGGCTACAAAATTATGGCTGTTAGACAAAGTAATTCAGTAAGTTTTAGATTCCACTCCTGTGGCTCAACCTTCTAGCTCCTAACCTAAAATTTGTGTGACCTTCTTTACTTTGCTCATAAACTGAGTAAGAAGAGAAGGAGCATGGTCTCCTCAGCCTCCTCTTGGCATGTGTGTCTGAGGAGAGATTGTCTTGTGCTTTTGTCTGACGTTGCTAATCAAATAAGTTATTGTTTGCTTAAGGTTTTTTTGCAAAGAAAATGGGCTGGGAACTGTGTAGAAATGCAACTGCACAGACACTTGTGCTCACTTTTTGTCAGAACCACATCTGGATTCTGGGTATGGAGGACGGAGAAAGCAGAAGGTGTGAATGGTTATGAAGCAAAGGTAAAATCTCTTCCATGCAACTAAGAAGTCTTAYGGCTAGCTGAAGTGTGATCATGTAATGCCTTTGTTTCCTGAGTATCTTGGGTTCTAAACTTTCCCCTCAAAGCTTTCTCATTTTGCCAGCAGAACTAGGCAGGAGTGAGAAACTTCAAGAATTCGGTACTTAATTTTTTTTTTTGTTAACAGTAGAGATAGTGCTGAGCAGCTTCACAGATTTATTTGAAGGCTTTTTTCGTTAGACTGTGGGACTCTTCGGTTGGACGCAGGAGTTCATTCATGTTCCAGTATAACTGAACTCCACGGGAAATTTGGAAGACCTTTTGTTTAGAAATTATGTAGTCTGATTCTTCTTCCCCATTCCCCACCTAGGCAGAGATTTTATGAGTCCTTTCAGCAAGAAAGGAAATGCTTGTCTAGTTTTGAAGTTGGTTTGAAGGAAAACAAAGGTCTGTTTAAAAGTACATAAATTTACTTCCCAGCAAACTGTCTGAAAAGCTAAATTCTGTTACCATTGAAATCGGTGACCCAACTYCTTTTTCTTTTTTTCTTTCCCTGGTGTAGGATGCTTGGCAAGTTAACGTTGCCCGGAGGTTCTGTGATGGTTTGCAGTGTTCTGGCTGTGTGCGTTTGTCCAGCAGGTGGCTGTGCAGCGTCAGCCCCCGCACGGGGCTGTCCAGAAAACAGCACCTAGCATTTCCCGTGCTTCAGAGCGAATAGAAGGAACACTGAAGTGCAGTGTTTCTTGCTGATCACCTGTGTGTTTGAGATATTTGGCATAAGAAGGAGAGCAGCTCTTCTTTGTCCTGTCTTTAGTTGTGTATTTGTGATCTTTTACTACCTCTAAAGACAAAGCTGCATTTTAACCTGTGTTGTGCTTTTTATTTTCCCCCCTCTTTCTTTAGGTGTACACTGCAAACAATGTGAACGTAGTCACAAGAATCCGAACAGAACATTTAACAGAAGAGGAAAAGAAAAGATACAAAGGTAATTTTCCTAGAGGATGGATGGAATGAAGTAGAACCTCTCTGATAGCTGCTCTCTGTAGCTGCAGTACTGTGCTGATAAAGTGGAATACTCTGCTTGCTGATCTTGTCCTGCTTTAGCTTCACATTTTGTGGCTGAGAGGGCTCATTGCTTAGCTCCCATCATATGTAAGGGCCATTATTTATCCTAGATATATCTGGATGGAGGAAGGGGGGGGTGGAAACCTTCAAAGCTATTGAAAGCTTTAAGAGTCTATGCTTTTTTTCCATGTTTTCAGCATCTATTTTTAAATGTATTCGTATACACTTAATTTTAGCCATGACTGTAAGATTAATGTGAGTTTTCTTTGTTTGGGCTTTTTGTTTGACTTAAGTTCCCTAAGTTTTTATAGTATTTAAATGGGAGTAAAAAGCAGATGAGGGCAGGTTACCATGCAGGGTTACTGCCTTCATTGATTTACYTTGAGGCCCAGTAGGGAGGCACTGTGAAAAACTAAAGTTTTTTGATGGTAGAAACCACTGCAAACCTTCTCCTGTTCTGTTTCTTGTACCGCTTTTATTCTGTCATCTTTTGGTCCTGGTCTTTTCTGGCAAAGCTGATGGGGAAACTTGAGCTTTCTCTGGAGGTGAACTGTCTCTTTGGGTTAGCAGCCTTGCTTGCTAACTGGGGCATACATGAATTTTAGTGCTGTTCAATAGTAATAGATAACATCTCTTTTTCYCCCGCTTGTCTGAAGCTGACAGGAATCCCCTGGAATCCTTTCTGGGTACAGTGGAGCATGAGTATGGTGCTCAGGTGAGCGACTTTGCCGTTTTCCTAACGGGTCACTGCAGTGTAGACGTGTGTGGATAGGAGATGTGTGTTTGAGCTATTTGTGCAGTTCAGCAGTTTCTGTATTGAGGCTTAAATTTTCCCTAAGGAGATTTTTGCTTGATTTTAGCCCTCCACTGTTCCTTTATGAATAGCAGTTGCTTCTTTGGAAGGTTCCCCAGAGAAGGCCATAGAAGGCATTAGCAAAGCCAGAGCTGGGCATTAACAGTGGTGGTAAATCTGAACAAGCACCATTCTTGGTGGCATCCAAATATAATTTGACCAGAAATATCCCCAAGCAAAGAGCTTCAAACCGACCGAAGCCTTGGTTGGGAAGATGGGGTTGGTGTAGTGWTCATCAGAGATGTGGCACAGTTCTGGTTTGCTGGAGAGCAGCCTGCTAAAGTMCTGTCCTTAATGGCTGTGACATTCRTGTTGCTGATGGTTGCAATATTGCTTYGGGAAACTGCCTTGAGCCTCTGTGTATTACATACAACAGAGAAGACTTGCAGACYTCTGGCTTTGTATCAAGATAGCAGTGTAGATGTTAACATGGATGTAGAGCTCTGGGTTAAAAATACCCCTCAGAGTTTGCCTTTCTTAAAGGGTTGAGAGCCTAGGAGTGGTGTAGCTTGTGTGGGTGTTTCTGAACAGCCCCTACCTTTGAAGTGTTTAATTGGCACATCATAAGTTGGCCTTTAGGTAGATTTGGTTGTCCCTAAAATGCTTGAAGGTTTTTAACTGCTGTGGAAAGTACTTGTTAAGTCYGACTTAAATTGTGCATATGTGTCTGCATGTCACTGATGACTCAAATAGAGGAGKTACTTCACAAGGGGAAACTTAGTTTCGTATAGTAGCCATTGCCTATTCGTTCTGTACTTTTGTTTTCTTGTAGGATCTAACAACAGAGTATGCCACAATTAACAATCCTACTGCTATTACTATGGAGGAGTATTTTGACCCAGAGTTTGACTTGAAAGAGAGAGACATAGGAAGACCGAAAGAAGTCACCATTAGAACACAGAAGTGAGAAATGCTTTTAACTGTTTCCTGTTTTAATGTATCTCAAGTTTCTTTTCTCAGTCATCTAATATTTAGAATACAATTTTGTCCAAATATCTGATGAAATTCTTCTAACTCCCTTTATTAAAAAAATAACTCTTCTGATTATTATTATCTTGAGCTGCTCAACCATCCTCTAATTCTTCTCCTGAGTGAACAGAAGCATGTGGAGTGGTGCTGTAACTTCTAGAAATCCTGTCCTTACCTATTGTCAGGTATTACTTWTAAGGTGTAACTTCTTATACCTCGTCTTTAATCTGACCGGATTGCAATTTGGTTTCTCAGTGCAATTACTCTTCTGTCTCTTGAGATATATGAAGCCAGGGACAGTGCCAGCTATCTTTCTTTGTATTTCTTCCAAAACTGTRCAGTTAGAATGCTTTTATGCAAATTGATCTTATAGATTTAAAGCAACCTTGTGGATGAGTGAAGAGTTTCCCTTGTCTCTCATGGAACAAGTTACTCCAATCATTGATCTGATGGCCAGAACTAGTGCTCATTTTGCCAGACTTAAGGATTTCATCACTTTGGAATTTCCCCCAGGATTTCCTGTCAAAATTGGTAATATTTGGCATATTTTATTTTAACGTCTTCATTTCAGTTCTGTTGGTGCTTGCAACACAYTGGTTGGTTAGCCTCTTTTCAATTTCAAGCTTTTTGTAAATGTCATCTTAACTATCTCTAGAAGCGAGAACCAGGCACRGAAGATATAATCTATGTATATATTTGTGGATCCTTAATTCCTAGTTCTGAAGGGCCAGCAGGGTAATACAATTTTCAAGGTAATATTTCAGTTACAGCTAGCTGTTTGCTCATCTTTTTCTTCTGTCTCCAGTGTCTTAGATTATTAAAATCTGAGAAGACTTAGAAACAGTGAGACTGACCACGTGCAACTTCTAGGCATGGATTATGTTTTGCTTCCTGGTTATGGGATGGTGTTTATAAAATATTCAGGAAACCCATATGGGTTTGATGCGACTGTGAGTGTGGAAATGATTGACAAACTTCTCTTTTTTTATAGAAATTTTGTCCTCTTTCCTGTAGAAATTCCCTTATTTCATGTGCTGAACGCCCGAATTACGTTTGAAAATGTTAATGGCTGCAGGACAGCTGAGAAACCAGCATCACAGATCAGTGGAGGTGCCCAGTGCGAGTCATCAGGTAAGAGGTGGGAAGAGGCAGGGGCTGCGTCGTCTTATATGTGTGTTCTTCCCTACTGCTGTGCTTGGTTGCCATGTGAGTCTTTCAGAGCCTCTGGGTTTCTGTAGCCAGGTGGTTTATAACTTGGGGGATTAATTTAATCGAGCTTAAACATCTATCAGATTTKTTGTTGTTGTTGTTAAAAATGTACTATGCCATCTTTGTAACTGTATTTGTCTTATACAGGTGCTACTTTTGAGGTTGACCAGTCGGTGTTCGAGATCCCTGAATCCTACCATGTCCAAGATGATGGTAGGAACATACACGTGCAGGATGAAGATAATGAGATTATGCAATTTGCTATTCAGCAGAGTTTGTTGGAGTCCAGTGGAAGTAAAGTAAGTGTCTTGCAATCCACTCAGTGCCAAGCTAACAGTTTTGCAGGGACTACAGAGAGGTGGTTGCACCTCTAAATTGTACCAGTGTGTGGGAAAAGTTATGTAGGACCTGCTTTTCTTAACTATCTCAAAGGAGGAAAAATACAGTGGGAAATTTAAAAGARAAAAAAAATTAAAGGAATAAAAGGAGAAGGGGGRAAAAAAAAGAGACTTAAGGGTTTCCTTTCACTGAGTTGCGTGGCAAGTCTGCTACCTACTATGGAATCTTTTCCCCTCTCTCCACTTCTAGGAAATGGGATTGCACTCCAACGGAGCCATTGCGTATTCACAGGACTTCAATTTACAGTATCAGAGGTAACACCTTATTTCTTCCATATCAAGCCATAYTGTGATAAAGCAAAAATATTTCCAACAGTAACATGAATGAATCTTGCTTTTTTAAAAAATGTCTCTTCAGGTAGATGCACAGAACTTGAGGCTCTTTTCCTGTTGTTCTTATAGGTTTTTATTGTTTCGAGAAATAAGAACCTCAAATTAGGCTTCTCTGGTTTATATAACATGAGCCTTTTGCTGAGCTGTAGGAGTGGAAGACACATAGCTGAGATTCTTTGCTCAACAAAATAAGCACAATTCTGAGAACTGTGACTTTGGTCCCTGTAAGTTTAATGTTTATTAGGTACTGAACACTTCAGGGTAGCTCTTGTTTAATTTCAGAATTGTTAGGTAATCGGTAGAAGCTTGGCAACATATTTAATGGACCCTTGAGAATGTCTGGGGGGGTCGTCCTGTGGCTAAGCACAAAGAAATGTTTGTGCTCACTATTGACTRTGTCCTGTTGGTGCTTTGTGTACTTGGGAACGATGGCACCTTTAAACAAGGTGAGGATGCGCTTAGAAGCCTCTGAAAACAAAACTGATAGTATTATACTGTGTGTAAAGTATTCTGAGGAATCTTCAAMCAACCAGTTTTATCTTGAGAACTTCATGGCCATTAAAACCTATTTTGCCCTCATCCTGAGAACTGCTCCRTCCCCCTCGGAACAGGGAGTCCCATTTGCAGTTGGGGACAGTTGCTAGGGAGGAGTGTTGCAGGAAGAGCGATGGGGAATCGATGCCTGAGCTTCCTGGGGCTGTTTTTCTCCCGCAGGGCGCTGCAGGAGAGCTTCCTGGCGAGCTCGGGCACGTCGCGCTGCAGCTCGCCCGGGGAGCCCTCCAGCTTCGAGAAGGACCTGCAGCTGGCCATGGAGCTCTCGGTCCGCGAGCAGGAGGAGCGGGAGCGGCAGCGGCGCGAGGAGGAGGATGCAGAGCTTCAGCAAGTCCTGCAGCTCTCCCTGGTGGAAAAATAACTCCCTAGTGATCTCCTGAGACGAGGATGACCAAAGCTGTGGGAAACTGAAAGCTTTTGGAGCTATCAGCCTGAGGACTACTCCTGGATTGCTGAAGCAAACATCTCACCTGCCTTTTTAATTGTCATCCTTCGCATGAACGAGGGCCAGAGCCTCTGCTGTGGCGTTCCACCTTGATTTGTAGGCTGGAAGGTGATCTGCAAAAACGGACTCCTTAAATGTGAGGGGAGTCTCAGAACACGGACCTGCGTTTGGCTCGGCAGCCAGGCAGTCTCAGCTTTGGAAGCAGGTTTGACGTGAACGCATTTATGGAAGAGCAGATGGAAACTTTGCTTAGCATCAGGATGTAGGATTGCCTTCAAGTCTGAGAACATGATCTGTGGGTAGTGTGGGGGGAGCTTCTTCATTCCTTACCAAAGAATAGTCACCTGCTTAGTCATTTCTGAATAATTCAAAGCCACTGACTGTGCTTCTTGCCGTTGTTACCTGGAGGGATATCTATCTACCTATATATGTACACACACATACATTCATGCAGTAGCCTTTCATGCTGACAGTGTATCATGCTGACAGATGTTTTCTTTTAGGTTTGTTTATACACAACTAAGGATATTTCCTCTCTACTTACCAAGATTTTATCACATGCTTATGCTTAAGAGGGATAATTTTATACTTGAACAGCTAATCCAAGCTCAAGATTAAACTAGTGCTTTCTGAAAAAGGACAAAACAAGCCAGTAACATTTTAGATCCTGAAACGGGGACCATCTGTCTATTAAAGTAGCAGTTTCTGTAGTGATTCAAAACCAGCTAGTTCACATAGTCAGAGGGCAGCAAGAAAATAACCGGTAGATCCAGGTGCTTCTTGAGATGATGCTGTGTGAGTATGTGCATGCGTGYGTGCCTGCGTGTGGGTGCTAAACTCAAAAAATCAGGTGGAATTTTAATGTACACTTATTGAAAAATAAGTTTTAATAATTGTCATCTGAAAGGGAAATGTGTGTATYGCTTTTTAAAATTCAAATGTTCATCCTTCATGTGAATACATATATTTTTTTATYGGAATCTTTTTATTGATTTTAAGCCAATACAAGTACACTCATTAAAAAGGGTATTGTAACAATTCGAAAGTATATTTTAACCAGCTTTCCTCAGGTCTTCAGTCAGGCTCTGTATTTGTAACTGTTTTGTCTGCACTTCTGTCGGTGTTTACAGTATTTAATGCTGTGACTCTAAAGTGCACTCCGCAAGGACACAATGTACATCCCCAGGAAAGCCTTACTGCAGCCAAACGTGAGCAATATTTTATAATCCTGGCTGGCAGAAGTGTAAAGAACCTATGGTACATATGGTCTAATACTGCTATCTAATCCTGCACTTGTTACRTGGGCAAAACAGGGCAGTGCTGTCTGACCAACTCGTAACCAGTGTAAAATCACTATAAAACAGATGATCATAACCAGCGCGGTGGTCGGGTAACCTGGAACACGGTTTTAAACCARTAATCCATTGTTCTACATGAAACAACTGAAACTCCTTTGGTATGCACTAGAACAGGTATGTCTGCACCATATTCCTTCAAAATGATGTGGCTTGTATCCCTAAGTAGCTGATTTGGTACCTGCGGGAAYGCTGGAGGTCGCGGGCTCGGGCAGTGCGCTCTGCTGGAGCCGCCGGGTCCTCKCGGGAAGGGGAATTTCTGTGACTTTCCAGCTGCGCGAAGGGGAGGTCGTGTCGCCTCGAGCTCCCGACGAGGCGGGACGTGTAGAGCGCTGCTTCTGCCTTCAGCGGAAATAAAGAGTGCTGTTGCCTTTGTAAAAGCATCTGTCTGGCGCTGCTTATTCCTACGGAGCGCGTGGAGGGTTGGAGGGAAGTAGAGATTTTTTTATATTCAGAAGGTCGATGCTGCTTCTCTCTGCTCTCGCTTCCTGAAGGGGTAAATGTTTATGCCCTCTTTTGTGCTCTGTGAGTTCAGGTAACTAAGCTATGAACCAGACCAGCTCCTGCTGTGTTTAAGCTGGAAGCTATCGGCACGCTGCTTTGGGCTGACTTTTAATCCAAACGTGCAGTCTTCATAAAGCAAYGGAGTTAACTGAGCTTTGCCTCCGCAGTCGGCACTCGCAGGAGCTGCTTTACCTGAGCTCTGCTTCAGCCCGGCCGCTCCGCTTAAGACAGTGCCCTGGTTAAGAGCTCGCCCTGTCCCTCGKTGCTGGTTTATTTAGCAGCGTTATTACGCTGCTGTTCTCTTGAAGGCTTCTTCAGGACTRTGGGTGAAATCGGTGGCGAAAGGCTCAGCTCCCTTCAGCTCTCTGGCCAAGGCTGCACGCTCGTGTTTTGCTCTTGGGGACAAACTGCCCTTATTTCATCCATTCTGCTACTGTTTCTGCACTGCTGCTGCTCCAGAGCTGAATAACCTGCACAAGGTGACAGCCCCATGGCATAAAATCCAGAATGTGGTAGTGCAGAGCCCCAGGATYGCCCCAGGGTCCTAAAGGAGCTCCAGGAGCTGGTTCTGTTGCYCCCTGCTCCTGCTGTTCCCTTCCTCGGCCCTGTGGATGGTGAATTTATGGCAGCCCCGTCCCGGGCAGCGGAACCGCTGCCCCCTCGGCCCAGCTCGGCAGAGGAAGGGCCGCGCAGGGAGCCCACAAGCAAACCAGGGAGGCCGGGGTGGCTGATGGAGTTTTTTATTTGCACAAGGAGACGGGCAGGGAGCGCGGACGGAGGAAGGGAGCGGGAGCGCCCAGGGCTGCAGCCTCCGGCGCCGCCGGCCTCCCCTCCCGCCCAGCACGYGGCTACGGGCGGCACCTTTCACACCGGACAAGGTCAGGGATCGGGGACTGAACCAGCCAAAACATCCCCAAAAAGCAAATTCATTTTACTAAACTAACCGAGCAGCAAAGGAAATCGCTAGGTCAGTATCCTTTAAACCGAGTCAGAAAACATGTRAGATGCAACACAAGGTTTTAGAGAACATGACAACACAATGGTCCTGGAAGTAAAGCTTTAAAATATTAAAATAAATTACTATCTTTCCCAAAACACCCTATGTTAAATATCAACGTAACACAAAGAAGCAAACTCCAGTTATTAACTATAGCAGTGCAAAAAAAAAGAAACAAAAATAGCAGCATCCACACGTGGGCTCCGTGTGAACACGGGCTGYGGGCTCYGTGTGAACACGGGSTGYGGGCTCCGTGTGAACACRGGGTGCGGGCTCCGTGTGAACACRGGGTGAGGAGGGACCGGGGCCGCAGCTCCGCTGCCGCCCGAGAGCCCCGCGGGCGCCCAGGGCCGGGGCCGACGCGGCCCCTCCGGCGGGACCGGCTCCTTCCACCCTGCGGAGGCTCCTGCCCGTTCCCTGGATCTCAGTGTCCTGCCCCAGAGCCCAGGCCCGTCCGGGGGGTGCTCAGGGCGGCCAGGCCCCGCAGCGGGACGCGGGGGGCATCTGGAGCAGCAGGGCCGGGCACCCCGCAGCAGCAACCCGGGGCACCCGCAGCGGGACGCGGGGGCCCGGGGCGCGGGGACGCGGATGCCGGCAGTGGCCGCGCGCTGTCGCCATCGTCACCGCGGTGCTGCCGTCACCACCGCAGTGCTGCCGTCGCCGTCGCGGTGCCGCTGTCGCCGTCGCCGTCGCCGCCGCGCTGCTGTCCCGTGGCCGCCGCGGCTACCGCCGGCGCAGGGGCTTGTACACGCAGAGGGCCATGAGCAGCATGGCGAGCAGCAGGGCGCTGAGGACGCTGCCCAGCAGCACTGCGGGGGGGGCTCGTGAGCGCGGCCGCCCCCCCGTTCCCACCTCCTTTGCAAAGCGGGGCCGTTTGGGGTCCCGCGGCGCCCCCCGCCCCGCCCCGCCGCTTACCCAGGTTTGGGGTCCCGCGGCGCCCCCCGCCCCGCCCCGCCCCGCCCCGCCGCTTACCCAGGTTCTGCCGCTGCAGAACCGCGTAGGGGCGGCCCGGGCCCAGCGCGGCCGCCAGCGCCCAGCCCCGCAGCGCCGCCATGGCCCGCGCGCCCGCCCCTTCCTCCCGCGCCTCTTCCTCCTCCTCCCGCTCCTCCTCCCGCCCGCCCCGCTTCCCCATCCTCCTTCCCGCCCTCCCTCCTCTCCCCATTCCTGCTCCCTCATTCCGCCCTTTTCACCCCCCTTTTTCCTTCCTCATCCTCCCTCCCTGCTCTCTGAGCCTCCTTCCTTTTCCTTCCTTCCCCRTTTCCCTCCTTTCCCTAATCCCCTTGCCCATTCCCTCCCTCCACTCTTTCCCTGCTCCCCTCCCTTCTCTCTTACCCCTTTCCCTCCTTTCCCGTTTCCCTGGTCTCTCCCAGATTCCTGCCCTCGTGTTTCTCCCTTTCTGCCYTTCCTTCTCCCTCCTTATTTCCACTTCCCTCTCCTCTTCTTTGTTCTTCCCTTYCCCATTCCCTTGCCTTTCCCCTTTCCCATCCCTCTTCCATCCCTAGCCCTCTCCTCTCCCCCTCTCCCTGCTCTTCCCACCCCTCTTCCCTCCTGCACTTCCCGGTGGGTGAACGGCGGGACAGGCTTGGGGATGGGACGGGGCYGTCCTGGGAGCGCTGCTCTGCTCCGCTCTGCTCCGCTGCCTCCTCCTGCCCCTGGGTCCCGCTCAGCCTCCCCGTGGGCGCTGGAGGCCTGAGCTGCGCTCCCGGCTCCGCTGCCRCCCGCCGAGGCGGCCGCTTCCACCACCCCGTGTGCGCCGGGGGCCCCAGGGCTGGGGGTCCCGCGACCACTGCGCTCGTCCCGTCGGGGCAGCCGGGCTGGGCCTGCGGCAGCGGAGGGGAGCGATGCCGCCGGTCCAGCCCCATCCTGGCAGTCACGGGGCGATGCCACCGGTCCAGCCCCATCCCAGTGGTCACGGGGTGATGCTGCCAGTCCAGCCCCATCCCGGTGGTCACGGGGTGATGCTGCCGGTCCAGCCCCATCCTGGCAGTCACGGGGCGATGCCGCCGGTCCAGCCCCATCCCGGCGGTCACGGGGTGATGCTGCCGGTCCAGCCCCATCCCGGTAGTCACAGGGCGATGCCACTGGTCGAGCCCCATCCCGGCAGTCACAGGGTGGTGCCGCCAGTTCAGCCCCATCCCGGTGGTCATGGGGCGATGCCACTGGTCCAGCCCCATCCCGGCGATCACAGGGTGATGCTGCTGGTCCTGTCGCTCCCGGCGGTCACAGCGCTGGGACGCTAAGCCAGGCGTGCGAGGCGCAGGGTGTCCGTGTGCGGCTCATGGGCCGCGCACTCGGGGCGCAGGCAGACGGCCACGCGCTGGGGACACCAGAGCAGAGGCCGCGGGTTACGGCCCGGTGTGGGCAGGAGGCGCCGCTGCCTCCCATGCTGCTCTCCCGGCTGTGCCGGGCTTGGGGAGTGGGATGTGGGGCGCGGCCGGGAGGCCCCTGTGCCCGCAGSCCCCGCTCACCTGCTTGAGGGAGCCGGGCGTGCAGAGCAGCTTGTAGACCATGTAGAGCGGGACGCACGCGAAGGAGGAGGCGCCRATGAGGCAGCCCAGCGAGGAGCTCCACGCCGGGTACCGGTAGTCGAAGAGCACCAGGGGCAGCTGCTCCAGCAGGGAGCTGGCGATGATGAACTGCCGGGTGGCAAGAGGGACGTGTCGGGGACGGAGGGAGCGACAGCGGCAGGGCACGGAGCACGGCGGTGCAGCACGGGTGTACGGGTGCACAGCACGGAGCACGGGGATGCTGTATGGGTGCACAGCATGGAGCACGAGGGTGCAGCACGGGGTACAGCACGGGATGCAGCACGGGTGTAGGAGTGCATAGCACAGAGCACGGGGGTGCAGCAGGGACGTAAAGTGTCCCGCTACACAGAGGGCCYGTCCTGGGGCTCAGTGGCGGTCCCCTTGCCTGCAGCTGCTCTGCACAGTGACATTGTTGGGGCTGCTGCTCCTCGTGCTTGTTTGCCCTTGTGTGACAACAGCCTGCAAAGGCTGCACGTCCCCGCGGCAAAATGAAGCCATCTGCTCTCTGCTTTGGTTGTAAAGCCGCACTCTGAACAACCTAGCGGGGCGCTTGGAGCCGTAGTTAATCCCCACAGGGCTCTGCAGCTGCAGATCCATCGGGATTATCCCCCTGCCCGGYGCAGGTGGCAGCCTTTGAAGTGGGCCCGGGCTGGTGGCGCAGGTGGCCGCCCCGGACGGGCGCTGGGGCCGTGCGCCCAGGGACACCCCGGCCTCGGCACCCGCAGCCCTTGGCACCAGGAGGGGCAACGGGCCACATCCCGCGCAGCTGCCAAAGGGGCTGGAAAATGCACTTGGATCTCCCCTTTCCTGAGAAACCCGCCCTGTCCAAGGCTGCAGCAGCCCAGCATGTTCCCCACCTAGCAGAGGAGCTCCCGGCCACTTTGTGTTGTGGAAAAACGGGATGGAGCAGCCCCAGCAGCCCCCAGGCCTCAAGGGAGGCTGGTGACGTGTGTCCCTCGGGGTGCGGTACTCACGGCCAGCAGGGCYGGGCTGATGGCGACCCAGCAGATCTTCCAGAAGATCCCGGGGGCAAAGCCCAGCATGGCCTTCACGTCGCCGGAGAAGCGCTGGATCCCTGCCGGAGGAGACGGGACGCCGTGGCGGCGTTCCTGGGAAGCGGCGCACTTGGCACGGCCGCGCCGCGTCCTCGCGGCCCTCACCATAGAACCAGGACACGGACACAGCCTCCAGCAGCACCACGGCCAGGATGGAGCAGCCGGCGCCGAACTCCTCCAGCAGCCTCACCACGTAGGCGCCGCCCTGCACCGCAGTGGGGCCGGCATGGAGGCGCCCACGTCCCCACGCGCGGGTCCCGCGCCCTGGCGCGGCCACGGCCCTACTCACGTAGGTGAGGGTGCTCAGGGAGCCCAGGAAGCACAGGGTGATGAGGCYGAGCACCAGGAGCTCCCTGCGCGGCGCCAGCACCCGCGGGTACTCGTCCAGCACGGCCGTGATCACCGCCTCCAGCCCCCCGAACTGCGGCGGGAGCCGCCGCGTGAAGAGGCGCCCAGCGCTGCCCGCCCCAAGTGCCCTGTTGGCCCCAGGGCTGCCCACCCCGAGCACCTCGTTGGCCCCGGTGCTGCCCGGTCCTGCCCACCTCGAGCACCCCGTTGGTCCCAGTCGTTGCCTACCGTGCTGTCCAGCCCCAGGGTTATCAGCATGAGGAAGAAGAGGATAGCRAAGAAGGTGGATCCCACCATGTTGGCTATGGCCTCCGGGTAGGTGATGAAGAGCAGGCTGGGCCCTGCAGGCGTTGGGGACAGGGCCTCTTTGGCGTTGGGGACGGGGCCTCTTTGGCGGCCGCTCCGCCCAGCGCAGCCGGGGCAGGTCCCGCCGCGGGGCCGGGGCGCCGCAGCGACACCCACCCTTGTCCCTGGCCACGTCCTCCACCTCCACGTGCCTCATCTCGGCCATGTAGCCGAGCACGGTGAAGATGACGAAGCCCGAGAGGAAGCTGGTGAGGCAGTTCACGGCGCTGGTGAGCAGCGCGTCCCTGCGAGGCAGACGGGGGATCCCTGTGGGACCTCGGCAGCCGTGGCCCTGCCGTGGCCCCGCACGCGGGCACCCGGCCGTGTCCCGCGGCCGCCCCGCTGCCCCGCACCGGTAGCAGTTGTTGTGGAAGTGGTTGTAACTGGCCAGAGCGAGGAGGACGCCAAAGCCGGGGCCCAGGGAGAAGAAGACCTGAGCGGCGGCGTCGACCCACACCTGGCAGGAGGGAGGCGGGTCGGGGCGTCGGGCCCAGCGTGGGTCCCTGGGCGTCTCGGCCCCGCCGCACCCTCCTTTGCCATGGCGAGGCCGCCCGGCAGAGCCGCGCGGGGCAGGACTCACCGCCGTGCTCAGCAGCTTGCCCCAGTCCGGGCGCAGGTAGAAGACGACCCCCTTCCAGGCGCCGGGCAGGGTGGCGCCGCGCAGCAGCAGGACGAGCAGGACGACGTAGGGCAGCGTGGCCGTGACCCACACCACCTGCGCGGGCGGGCTGGATGCGGCCGCGCGCACCGCGGCGCTCCCGGGCGCCGCCCGCGTGCCGCAGGGCTGTCCCTGCCCCTCACCTTGCCCGAGGTCTTCACTCCCTTCCACAGGCTGAAGTAGACGATGGTGAAGATGAGCACGAGGCAGAGGAGCAGCTCCCAGCGGATCCCACCCACGTCGTGCAGGCCGCTGGACCGGTGAATCTCCAGCACCTTCCTCCTGCAGCCCGGGAGCCCCGCGCGGGGAGGGGACGCGGGCTGGCACAGCGCCCACCTCCAGCAGCGCTGCCCAGGGAGCGCCAAGGACCCCGGGAGCCTCCCGAGCGGAGGGAGGCTGCGGCGCGCCACCGTTCCCGGTGTGCCTGCGCCCCGGCACGGAGCCGGCGCGTCCTCGGGGCCCGCCGCCTGGCAGCGCCGTCCCGCGGGCGCTTACATGTAGAACTCCTCGGCGGGCGAGCGCGACAAGTTGCTCCAGGTGACGTTGCTGCCCCCGAAGTAGTTGGTGCAGTGGGGGGTGTTCCAGGGGTTGTCGCAGCTCGTCCAGGGCAGCGGCCCCGAGAGCGACGAGTACAGGTAGTAGAGCGCCCAGGCCATGACCGTGTTGTAGTAGAAGGAGACGTAGAGGGCGATGATGCAGATGGCGAAGCCGATGCCTGCGGAGGAGGGCAGGGCCGTGGGCCCTGGTGCCRCCCCGGCGCCCACCCGCCCACACCTCTCACCTTTGAAGATGGGGCAGATGCGCTTCCAGATGGGGATGGCGCCGGCCCCGTGGAACTGCCCCAGCGCCAGCTCCATGTAGAAGAGCGGCACGCCGCCGAAGACGGCCATGAGCGTGTAGGGGATGAGGAAGGCTCCTGCGGGCAGGGAGAGCAGCTCCAGGCGCGGGCGCCCGCTCGAGCAGCGCAAGCAGCAACAGCAGGACCCGGGGGCACCGACTCCCCTCGGGGCTGCCGGCGCTCAGGACCCCCCCAGCCTGTGCTGCCACCCCGGCTGGGGATYGTTGGTCTTGGTCTGTATCCTCCACAGCAGTGGCCCCTGCACCGGCACCCGCGGCAGTTCTTGGCAGGGGCTGCTGCCCTCCTCGCTCRTCCCAACGTCTCCGCCGCCACCGCCTGTTTCCTGCCCCGCGGMTCCTCTGAGCCCGCTCCCGGGGGACCCGGCTGGTGCGGGTCCCTCCTGGGCATTGGGGTAGGCACAGGGCTCCTGGTAGCAGCCCCCAAACCCCTTCCCCTTCTATCCCCTTCCTGGCACTCGGTAACCCCGCAGAGCTCTAGGAGCCCCTCTGAGGTTCCAGCTTGGCACTRTTATTCCCTTCCCCTCTCCTCGGTCACTCAGAGGACGTTCTCCAGATGCCTCTGGCTTTGGCAGTTGCATCCCCTGCATCTCTGCAAACTGCCGAGGTCTCTTCCATTCCAGCCCCTCCATGGAAGGGGGTTCTGCTCTCGCCCATTAAAACTGGGCCATTCAGATCTCATCTACTAGAGGCTTTCCAGACGCTGCCCCCAGCACCGAGTTTGGGGTGCAGGAGCCTCCTGCTCTGCTTGTGGCTTTGTTGCTGCGTTCGGTTTGAACCTCCTCGATGTCCCCGTTTCAGTCCCAGCGCTCTGAACAGCACGAGGGCCCAGGGCACCCCGCGGCCGCGGGCTCCCACCCCGATGGTGCAGCCAAGCCGCGGCTGGGAGWGGGGCTTCATGGAACAGGCGCAGAACGGGCTCGTGCGGGGGGGAGCCCCGGGCGGCTGCGCCCTGGGGCCGCCCCGGCCGGAGCGGAGCATGGAGAGGAGCGAGGTTGCGGGTCGGAGGGATGGGAACCCAGCGTCCTCGCTCGAGAGGAGGGCTGAAGTCGCGCCCGAGGTCTCCTTACCGCCTCCGTTCTGGTAGCAGACGTACGGGAAGCGCCAGACGTTGCCCAGGTCCACGGCGAAGCCCACGACGGACAGCAGGAAATCCACTTTCTTGCTCCACTGGTCCCTGGGGCGCGCGGGGGCTGGTGGGGAGGGCGGCCGGGCCATGGTGCGGCCGCTGCGGCGGGGCAGGC
>PTEX01000041.1:1038224-1076029 GCA_003342815.1 Eudromia elegans | reverse complement strand
GGGCGGGCCAAGGCGGGCGGGACCGCGATGGCGCCGGCCTCCGGGCTGCGCTAACCGCGCTCTCCCCTTTCTCCCCACAGAGGCGGAGACCCGGCAGCGGCTGCTGCGCACCGTCAAGAAGGAGGTGGGTGCGGGGGCGCCGGGACCCCCRCTCCGGGGCAGCGCGGCCCGGCTGCGGCCCGCGCTCCCTGCGCGCGCCGTGCTGCGCGGGGGGGCTCCACAGGGGGGCGGGAAGCGGGGCCTCACGCGGGGGTCCCCACGCGCGACCGTCTTCCCCCCCGCGCGCGCCCAGCTCGGGCGGCGGCCCCGTCCCGCGGGCGCCGCGGTCCTGGTTCCCTGCGTGGCAGCCTGGAAGAGGAGGGCAGCGAGCAAGCAGAGCCCGAGGGGCGGCTCTGCCCGCCCGTCCCTGCGCGCTGCGGGCCGCGGGCGCCCGCGCGGGCTCGCTCTGCCCCGCTGCCGGGTGCGTGGGCAGCGGCCTCCCGGGCTCCACGCAGGCTGCTCTGCCCCCGCGTGGGCGCTGCCCCCGCAGAGCCGGGCACGCGGGGCTCGGCTTTCTGCCGGGGAGAAAGGGGGCTCTCGGTTATACTGTGAATGATCTCAGTAAATACTGCCCGCCCGGAGAGCTGGGGCCGGACAGATCCTGCGTTTTGCTGCAAAATGACCTTTAGTGGCCTGGGAGAGAGTGTGGTGTGTGTGGACCCTGTGAGGACGGTGCTTCTGGGTGCAACACCGAGCCAAGGAAACGGGCGGTGGGCACCCGTGCGTTTGTCATTTAAATTCTGCTTATTCCTCTGGTCCCTCGGGCATCTTTGCACCTCCCTAGGGTACAGCTCTTTCGCCAGGCCTCAGCGTGTGCGTTTTCAGGACAGAGGCTGGGGTTTAAAGTACGCGCAGCACGAACCGAGCGAGCGGGCAGCAGGTCAGGGCTGAGGGCTGAGCTCCCCGCAGCCGCCGCCGTGGCGGCTCCCGTGATGGAGCGGGCTGCGTGGCCGGCGCCGGGGAGCTGGGCCGCCCGTGACGGGTGAGGCCGCAGCCGGGGTGTCTGTTACGGGCTCGGGAAAGCGGAGCATCCCTGCGGGAAACCCTGCACGGAGCAGGATGAGCTGAGGCCTTTGGGAGTGGGATGCAGCAGCGTGCCTGGTTACCCTGCACCTCTCCCGCTGTGCTGGGCGTGGTGGTGAGGAATGCCACTTGTTGCCTTGACAACAGCCRTTAACCCCGAAGAAGGCTACGGCGTTTCTCGTAGCGTTGTAGATAACGCTGACGTCCTGTTATGACGGTCTGTCTGCGAGCGCTGCGGCTCGGAGAGGGACGAACCGGCAGCCCGTGCATGCAGGGCCGCTGCAGGACGCGCGGCACGGGCCGCCCGGTGCTCCCGGAGCCGGGGAAGCAGCGCGGCGGCGAGCGGAGCCTCCYGCCGGAGACCCTGCCCTCTGCGTCGCTCCGGAGCCTTTGGGGGCTTCCCTCCCGGGTGCCCGTTGCTCTTCCCYGGGACCTGCCGTTTGCCGGCAGTGCCTCGTACCTGCGTGGGTGCCGTTCGCTTGGGTGGGCGCCCGTGTGCAGCGGGAACGTGCACCCTGTGCCCAGGGAAGAGCCCCAGGGAAGAGCCCCGGCACAGGGAATGCCCTGGTAGTCCGGGTTTCTGTAGGTTAGCCCCGTCGTGCAGTTTGGTGGCAGGGCCGAGGGAAAAGGAAACGTGCGTCGAAGGAGAGGGGGATGCGTGAGCAGACCTCCCACGTTGGTGAAACGCCACCGGCCGACCCGCCGTGGGCTCGTGGCGCAGCGTATGCAGCCCGCGAGCGGCAGCGTTTGCAGCCCGCGAGCCGGCGGGCAGGGCAGGGCTTTCACATCGGCGCACAGTCCTGGGCGCTCCTCGGCACGCTCAGCCCGCGCGGCCGAGATGGGCAGGGAGGCCGTGCTTCAGCCAGCCAGCCACTTGAGTTCCCTGTCAGCCTCCTTCCCTGCACTGCTTTCCGTCTATTTTTTCTCTGTCGGAATTAAAATAGTTGAGGAAGCATGAGCTCRCAGATTATATAGCTGATTATCTAGCAACATCCCTCAAGTAGGGAGTTGTCTGTCCATTTTCTTGCCCCTTGTTCTTTGCTCACTGGGGCCATTTTAGTTGTGCTTTTGCATTGTCTCTTCCTCTCCAGACTTCAGGGTAAAGGGTTTCTAGGAAGTAAAAGAAAGAGCCAAACTGTGTAAATGTCCTTCCTCTTTTACCTGTCCCTGGATTTTTTTCCCTTTCACTAGGCCACGTTTTCTTGTTTCAGACCGTTGCTGGTTGGTTTGTGAGGCGTTTTCTGCTCCAGGGGTTTAGCCACAGCTTTACGTGATCCAGAGGGATCTGCAGGTGCAGACCACTGCGATAGCGGAGGGAGCAAAGCCTGGTGCAGACAAGGTCTGGTTGGGAAAGGTAAATAAACAACCAACGGGTGAAAAAAACCCTCCTAAGGCGGCTGCCCAGAGCACTGCACGAGCAGATGGACTTCAGTCCTCTGTTGTTGCCATGGTTAACGAATCTTAATTTTTAAGAAGTCTTGCTCTGCAGTAGATAGACAGGCTGAAATGAGTCGTGCTGTCACCGTCGCCCTCTTTTTGTTTAGTCCATATGGTTAAAATAAATCAAACTAATCCAGAAGGCTGCAAAACTGACTGTTTGTGAGCAGGCTGTAATGGCAGCAGCAGCTGCACGACTTTCTGAGAAATCTGTGTTGTGTTGCTGTGGAAAGGACACAACCAAATCYGCTCTTTTTTTAATCAAATTAAACAAGACTTATTTCAAACCAAAAAAGCAATCCCCTGAAATGTCCAGGTTTAAAGGGGCGTTGGATTTTCAAATCAAGGTATTTTTCTGTCAACCCGTGCTCCTCCCCTTTTCCTTTTTGCACCTTCATTGCTAGTAGAGGAGAAGCTTGTGAGATGTTTTTGGTCTCCTCTAGGTAATTGCACTGCCTACAAGAATGGGTGGAAAAGCTGGTGCTGCCTTTAAAGTGCAGACTGTACTGCCCTGTGTCTGAAAAACCAGCTCTCTGCAAAGCTGTAGTGCTTCAAATAGTGAAGTGAAATCTGCAAGCTGTAGTTGTCTTGTTCACTTCCGTGTGAAAACGTAGTTTTTATTTAACTTGCTGCTCAGCTAATAGYGTAAAGATTTTCTTTTTTAAAATAACTATTTGATGAGCTTGTGTTCAATATATTCACGGAAGGCAGCTGTTGGTCGACCAGAGCCTGCTCCCTTGCTGCCATCCCACGGTGTCTGTCTGTATCAGATTCAGATTCGCTGCTCCTTTTYCAGTGCTTGAAGGGGGTCCCTGCAGGGCTGTTCACTGATTCTCTCCTGGCTCCCAGGGGCACCAGCCGGTCCTTTCTGCACCTTCAGTGAAGTGCCTGCCCCTGCTCCCCAGCCAGGCAGTCTGGCTTGTGGTTAAGTAAAAGCAGAAGGCCGGGTAATAGGGATGCTTTGGCAGCCTGGCCCTGCGTTTTGAAGCGTGGATGTCTGTCTGCAGTTAGAAAATCCCAGCCCGCAGGTGCCCCTGCCAGCTAGCTCGTTTGGATCGGTAGAAAATTGTAAATTAATTTAACATTATTTGGATGTCCTGAAAAATGAATCTTGATGGCTGTAAATGTTTTCAAGGCCAAATTAAAAAAAGGCCTTTATGTAGCTGTCGAAGCTGTTCAGACAAAATGAAGATGAGGCTGATAGGCTGTTGGTTTGTAATGGAAGTTGCTGTTTGCAGAGGACCTTCTCAAGCACCCAATCAGCCTTTTAAAATATTCTTATATCGAAGGTAAACGGAAGGCTTTAATACAGCGTTTCTGGACTGCCTGCATTGATCTCTGCCTGAAAGGAGTTTTTCTAATCACCAGGGCATCTTCTCTCCTTTTGAAGATAAAAGCAGGAGTGGAGAGGGGCTCTCACACTCTGGCCAGCCCTGACAAGGTCTTTCATACCCTGGACAGGTTTCATGCATGTTTCTTTTTATCCTGCTTCCTCTTGCTCATGGACATGAGATGTGTACTGCAGAGAAGGCTCCTTCCTACCTACCCGCCTCTCTCCTGTGCCACCAAAATACCATCCCGTTGTCTTTGTGGCATCGTGACTGTTGCCATAGAAATTCCAGAAATACCAACCTTTTCACAGAGCCATTTCTTCAGAGCAAGACAGGCCTGGAGGTTGCACTTGGTTGCGGTGCAAATAATGTCAGTCTTTGCCACGTTGGTAATTAAATCCCAAATACTTGCCAAGGTAATGTTTAGCATGTCGGAAGGCTTGTGGTCTGACGGGTGCACAACGAGACAGAATAAAGCTTTCCTGTGGGGCCTGGGAAACCGACACCGGGCTGAAGTTTGTCCTGAAGTATTGCTGCATCTGCCTTGACCATCCCACAGGTTCCTGCACCGGGAGTGCCAGCAGACGGGCATGGACATTTGCATTTGACAAACAAAATGGAATGGAACCTGCTGCAGCATATGCAGTAATCTTCAATTTATACTCCATGCATGGATTTTGGGGCCAGAAGTCAATGCCTGCTGGAGGGGGTCCCTTGCAGGCAGTCTGGTGCAAAATTCTGTCTGCAAATACAATCGATTCCTGTGTTCTTCTCCCTGGAGTACAATGGTGTGTTGCTGACTCCAACTTAATGTGCTTTTGTTTTCTAGCAAACCATCCAAATATTGGGAATTTGTAAWTCAGGAAGATATTATACACAGTATCATCTCCTCCCATCGTCCATAAAACCGCCCACACTCCCAGCTTTGAGTACCCATGGCTCCTGTGTAAGCCTTGCTGGCCAGCCCTAAAATCCCCTGTGCAACACGTGAATGATACCCCAGCTGCAGGCTGTTATATATTTTATTTAGTAAGTGTTGATAAATAATTTAACAAGACTTCTAGAAAAGCCAGAGGTCTCAGTCGGCAGGATTGCAATCGATGTTCCTGTGGCAGCAGCGATATGGAGCTGCCAAAGCGCGTTAAGTGCAGGGCTGCCTAGGAGGCCGGRTGGCTTTGGAGCTGCCCCCGAGCTGCGAGGGCGCCGCGTTCGTCTCGTGGCCAGGGACGACGGCTCCGCTGGGGCCGAGCGATTGGATTCCCGCCTGGGGACACCCGCGCTGAGCGGTGATCTGGGCACTGTGGCACGTGGGGTGTCCCAACCGCTTGTCCAAGGACATCGGGAGAGACGAAGAGCCGGATCCGTCTCGCTGATCGTCAGGYACCTGCAGGTTGCTGCTGGCTCCAGGCCCGGGCGTTCCTGTTCCTCTTCTGGTGTCGGTGACTCTGAGGTGGGGTTTTTTGCTCTACGTTTCATTCTGGCAATTGATTTAGGAAGAAAAAGTTATGTGGAGCCTTTGAACTGAATGTGCCCCGCATTGCTCGGAGTGGTTCAGGAAGGGGCATGCCTGGACGGAGGGTGTCTCTGAGTTTGTTGAAATGTGGTTATTGTGGACATCCAGCCACAGGAACCGAGACTGCGTGTTAACTGCATGTTTCTGCTTGTCCCTGGGCTTGTTTCTGACCTTTGAAATTATGAAGACACTTCAAAACAAAAACTGCCYGTACTTTGCTTAGAAATTAAACTGTGATTGTTGTGCGATGGGCATGAGGGAGCCAATTCATGAAATTCTGCCAAACCGTTCTCTCTTCCATTTAGTGCTTGTGCCAGTATTTCTTTCCAATGRAAGTGCTGTGATTTTACCTTGAACGCTTGTGCGAGAGCCCTGCTTGGCTGCTCCGCTAGACGAGGGGGSTCTGGGAGGGTGCAGGCCCTGCAGCCGCCCTCCCCTGGGCGCAGCACCCTCTGGTCCAGCAGCTCCTCCGCCGTGCCTCCGGAGACACGTGGGCAGAGGCACTGGAAGACATCTTGATTTCTGATGTTTTATTTATTCATTTACTTTTTACTCTTCTCCTTTATACCTTARTTTTGGTTTTTGACCAGAATGTGGGTTACCTGAGGGTTTGGAAGAAACTATGACTGTTTCTCTCAGGGCAAACCAGATTGATAGCAATTTAAAAAAAAAAAAAACCAAACTTCTGCAAAGAGTAAATCAGATGTGCAGAGCGGGGCTGTACGAGGGGAGGTCCATGCCYGTGTCCCGCCTGGAGATGTGCTGGATGCCCTGGTGCAAATGCCGCTGCCTCCAAGGCTGGAGYGCGTCCCTGTGCCCAAGGCTGCCTGGCTTTTCCCGGTCTGTTTGCATCCTGCTGGTGATAAACAACTCAGCAGAGTTATGAGCATGCCCAAACATATGGGAGRTATTGCGCTTCAATACAAATGCCTTGATGACCAGTAAAAGGCTTTGCAAGAGGGATGGCAAAGGAAATTGTGAGTGTAAACATCATCACTTTATAATCTAGAGGACAGATTGTATAGCAAATTGGATGGAAAAATCCAGCCAGGTGAAAAGAGTTGTGGGTAAATATTGCCTTAGACTGATTAAAYGCCGAGTTGCTGCTTTGCTCTCTGCTGCCCCTTGGCTGTTACTGGAACTGCTGTAATATTTGGTTGCTCCACCCGTGTAAGTGCCAGCTGGGACTGGGACCGGTCGGGAGGCGGCTTTCCAGAATGGGCGACACAGAGCGTGGAGGCGCGGCAGATCCCGGGGAGGTTTGTAGCAGGACGCCCCGTCTCCTTGGGGCTCGGATGCTCTAAGCACGCCCTTTACAGCCCTGGAGGTGTGTGTTGCGGGGCGGGTTGAGAGGCTGGGCTGAGCGCGGTGCGTGGAGCAGCGGCCTGTCCCCGTGGCGGGGTGCTCGCTGCACGGCAGCGCGTGGAGAGGAGGAAGGATGAGCCCTGTCCCGCTGCCTGGCCAGTCACCGCGTCCAGGGCTGGGAGGCCTGAAACACCCGAGATCCGAGGGACTGCTGGCTCTCCGCTCCTGAGAGACCTTGCATGCACAGGACAAAGGAAAAGGACTTTGTGTTTCCCCCTGAGTCCTTGAGCAGCCACTGCTGTGTTTAATAGAGTTACTACACAGTGAGACTTGCATACAGCCCTGCAAAGGAGGCAGAGGCTCTCCTGGAGCTAGGGCAAGGAGGGAAGAAAATAATTTCCTTGAAGATCAGCATTGTCTGTGTGGAAGGTGGTGTCCCAGCGTGATTCCCAAGCTGTGTCCGGACGAGCCCGTCTTCCGCCGGGGGTCGGGGCTGCGCGGTGCCCGGCTGCCCTCGGCGCGCAGCGGGCTCTGGGCTCGCCGCTCGGCAGGGGTGCGTGCTGCGTTATTGTCGCGTAGTTACAACGCTCCCTCTTGAGTTTACCTACAGCTAGAGTTATTAGCCACCGTTTTAATTTCCTCTCCAATAACGGAGCAAACATCTCATTTTCCCCGGGCTGGGCGTATTGGAAGGGCGGGCAGCTCGATGGAGGGAGGCTTCCCGTGGCGCTGCTGTCCACGTGCGGAGCGCGGCACCGCGTTGCTCAGGCTCTGCTCCGCGCTGCTCTGGGCCCTGGCACACGGATCCTCCCGTGGGAAGCCCGCACCCCAAGACTTGGGAAACCTTTCCTGCGGAATGCTTGTTTGCTATTAGGAAACCACAGCTGTCTGTGCAGGCCCCAGCGGTCTGAACTCCCTCCTTGTTTAGCTGCTCTCCTTTTCTTCCAGCTCCTCGTTTGTCTGGTGAGTGCCCTTGGTACGATGCCCTTTCCACTTCTGCTGCTCTAAATATCTTTGCTATATGCTGCTTAGCTTGATAACCTCAGTCAATATGGGGCTTTTTTTCTTTTTTCTTTCTTCTTTTAATGGGTAATTTTCCACTGAGCTGCATCTCTTGGAAGGTTTCCTTGGGAATGCAGGTTATTTGTGCYACGCTGGCACAAGATGCCTGGTCAGAGCAGACTCCTGTTGTGCTGGTTGTTGTAGAGGCGCCGAATAAACATCTGCTCCGGCCCCAGAGCTGGGGCAGCCGGGGGAGTCGGGGCTGCGCGCCGGGGCGGGGGGCTGGCGGCTCCCGCGCTCCGAGGGCGCTCCGAGGAGGGGCGGCTCAGAACTGTGTGGACAGAACGTTTCGGCTTGAATACGCATCAGGTTTTAGTCACAAGGTGGTAACAGAGTGTGCGCATTTGTTCCCAAGTGTGTCTGTATGTGTATATATATATATATATATATTTTTTATATATGGGTTGTTGATTTTCACATTTGGGTGATTCATAGAGAAGCTGCAGTTCCCTGTGATAGGTCCTAGTCACAACGTTCTTGAAGAAACTCCAGCTCCACAGAACTGTTTGGAACTCAAAATCCCTGCTCCTTTCTTTCTTGGAGAGGCTTAGGCACCACCGTGCCCGGTGAGCAGCGTGGCCCCGCGCTCAGCCGTGTCCCCTGAGCTGCACGGAGCAGCACGGCGGCAGGAACAGAGCAGCCTTGCCAAGAAGGCACCTTCTATGTCTCKGTGGGTTGATCATTTTCCAATAGACCAGCTCAGTATGTGCGAGATGCCCAGGGCCCTCTGACGAGCAAGGCGGGACGAGAAGGTGAGGGCAGCCTGGGGCTGARAGGAAGCCCTGGAGTGTGGCGAACCTGGGATAAGAACAGTACAGGGGGATGTGCAGGGCTAGTCCTGGGTCGTTTCATGTCTCCGAAGGAGGGAATGATGATTCATTGTTAGCAACTCCTGTGGGACGGAGGAAAAGGAAGAGAGCTGTCGTGCCAAGTGCTCAGGCGCTGCTTCCTGGTGGGTGGGAGGTTGCCCTGTGTTTCCCTTCCCGTGTCTGGTTCTGCRGTGTAGCCAAGGTCAGAGACAGCCTGGGCACCGTGCAGCAAACCAGAGGGCCTCCTGCCTGCTGCTGTCCCTTGGGCTGCCCCCGTTTCTGTTTTGCAGCAATCCCGCTGCTTTATTGAAGTTTCCCATGAGAGCCGGTGGACTCTTCTGGGGCAGCGAAGCGTTAAGGTAGGGGAGGGTGCTGSGGTGGCAGCTCCACTTGGGCATCCTCCTCGCAGCTCCGTGCAAGTCCCGGTGCTCCGAGTGCGGAGTCGTGGTGCAGGAGCTGCGGGCGCTGCTGGGTGCTGTAGCCCCCMGGGCATCTGCCAGCGCTCGGAGCCGCATGTGGTCTCAGTCACCGTGTCCCCGCCGTGGAGTGCCAGGAGGTCAAGCCTGCGGTGTGCGTGGCCATGAGGGTTTAAGGGACTCCCTGTTTCCTGGGCCTGGCAGGACCACGGGTGCTGCGGTGTCACTGTCCCAGCACATAACGCTCTTCCTGGGCCCTCCTGCACACACAGACRCAGTTCTCACCCTCTCCAATTTAAGTGGACCAGAACATCTTCACTGCACATCTCAGTCACGTTCCCGGCTGCAAATTCCTGACTCACGTCAGCTCATCGTGCTGCTGGGGCCACGGGTGGAGTCACCGCGCGAGCCCTGCTCCCGCCTGGGAACAAGAGCAGCCTCCGACAGTCACTGCACGTGCTGGAGCAGAGCTGGCCTCTTTGCCTTGACACCCACAGGGCTCGCTGGGCTTCAGGTGTGACTTTGGCTTAGTGCATATCTGGAAAAGGGGTTTCTTTCACTAAGCCGTCAGCTGTGCGTTATTGACCTTGGTTATAGCTTCCAGAGGGGCTGTGCAGGGAGAGGCTGCCGCGCTCGCCGCGGGGACGGGCAGGGGGACAGAAGATGCTGTGGCTGTTCCTGGGAGCCGGCAGGGCTTGGCCGGTGGGCCCCGGTGTGGAGGGAGCGTCGGGCTGGAGGATGGTGCCTCCCCGTTCCGACATCCCTTCTGTGCCTGCACAAGTCACGCTCCTGTTTTTGTGGGTTTCTTCCCACATATTTTCTTCCCCTTACCRTGCCCCTGATAGGACCGTTTCCTTGTGATTAAGGGAACAGAAATGAATGCCAAGAATGTGTCTCGAGCAGTCCAGCCCAGGAGGGCAGTGCTGGTTGCATTGCTATGCAGGTAACGCTCCTGCTCGCGTTTGGTGAGCAGGTGGTGGTGACTTGGGCATTAACAAGAGGTCAGGGCCGTTTGGGATGGCTGTGTGATGTGAAATTCATCAAATCCTCATAAAACGAAGGAGAATAAAATCACTGTAATAGCATTAAAGAAGATTTAGTGGTCCTGATTAGCTGAATGATGTTTGATTCCTGCAGTTATTAACTCTGCCCAATGTCTCCTGAAGTTTCTCAAAGCAAAACATTTGCTTCTCCCCTTGTTATTCCCCGACTCCTGGAAAGAGCCCACGATGCTTGGCCAGCAAAGGTGCCTCATCCCCAGGGACCTCGTGTGCTGGTGGCTCTGGAGCAGTTGGGCGGTAGAAGAGGCTTCCGTGTGGGGCCGGTGGCTCCGTGGGCACCCAGCCCCGYGCTCCCTCCCTGTGCACGTGGGCCCTGCGGTGGCCTCTTGCCGCCCGAGCGGAGCATCGTGTGCCCGCTCTGCCAGGGGCCTCTCTGGTTTACGGGTGACGTTTGATGTCTTCTCTGCCTCGGGCCTGTCTCCACCAGGTGAAGCAGATCATGGAGGAGGCCGTGACGAGGAAGTTCGTGCACGAGGACAGCAGCCACATCATCTCCTTCTGCGGTGAGTGCCTGGCCGCAGGACGTGGAGGTGCCTTCGCACCGCTGGGGTCCGGGGCGCTGGTGCTGGGCACCTCCCTCCTGGGCCCCAGTGCTCACACGGGCAGGGGGTTGTGCTGGCAGCAAACCAGGGCCCTGACCTTGGCTCTGTACTTCAAACTGACTCGTGCGGGAGCAGGGGAGGACACTGGCAATGTATACAATTGCTTCAGCAATGCTGAAAATGGTCTTTAACCTCCTTGAGAGTTAGTTCAGCAGGAACTGTTAAGTCTAAATGTTTATTTGCTGTTGTAGAATAGGAATCTGTGGAAAGGCGTCTCCAGGTTGGGTGAACGTAGGAAAAGCGAGACTAGCTGCCATGATACTGTGTGCAACGGCATGCGTGGAGGATCTGCTCAGATACCGTGCTGGTTTAGGGCCTGCTTTCTGCCGGCTCTGCCAGACCTGTTGGTTTTTRTTTATTTTCTTCTACTGGTTAATGACAATTTCGTGAATGTGGAAGTATTTAAGAGTTAACCCATCAATATGCTACCAAAACATTTTTCTGAAATAACGTTCTGGTGGACTTCCAGCAAGGACCAAGCAGAGGTCCTAGGGACAGCAGGAGGATTCCTACCTGAAAGGAGCCTTGGGGGCAACAGGAGCAGCCTCGTTGCAGTGCCTCGAGCTGCCCTGCTTGGGACRTGAGGTGTGCGGGACRCGGCCCCGYGCRCCCGCCGCGTGCGGAGGTCGCTGGGAGAAGGTGCTGCTGCCTTAGAGCACGCTGCGGTGCAGCGACGTGCAAAGCGGCCGGCAGGCGCCTGGGCAGGTTTCCTGGGGGCTGGAGCAGCCCTGGGAGCTGCCAGCCCGGCACCTCGGCTGCCCGGCCCTCCTSATGGATGAGCACAGAATCGCTCTGTTCTGAAGCTGCTTTTGCTGATCATCAGGGGACACTCTGTAACCAAGGTGACAAAATCTGGTTGTTTCTGTTGTTTTGGCCTTTCTTGGAAGTTTCGCAGTCATCTGTTTAAACTGGAAAATAAGTGCTTGTCGTGGACACATCAGTGCCCTGGCTAGGGCAGGTTCTTGAGCACCCGGAGGTGTCCAGACTGCCCCAAGCCCTGGCAAAGGGAGGCTGGCGGGCAGGAGGGGAGAGCCGGGCTGGCCCTTGGGGCAGCTGAAGGAGCACGTTGCTGTTGTTGTTTCGGGGCCTGGGCACAGAGGCAGCCCCCGGCACTAGGTGCCACRTGGACCAGAGAAAAATTTGCAGCCCCTTGGGCTCGTTGTGCGGGTGGGATGGAGCTGGAGCCAGGTGGAGGGCTGGTCTCTGCACACCCCGGCAGAGGCTGTGCCTGCCCCCTCCTTCCTCAGAGGGCACCCGAGGCGCCCGTGCTGCCCCCCGCGCTGCGGGCGTCGTGTCGTGAAGGGCGGCAGGGCGGCGCGGCGCCCCCGGCAGGAGCTGTGCCCGCTCCGCGGCCGCTCGGGGCGCGCAGGGCTGGCGTTGGTGCTGTCGCGCAGGCGGATGCGGTGCCGCGGAGCCGAGCGCGGCCGGGCGCTCAGCGGGGCTCCGAGCTGCCGCGGCCGGGACCTTTCTCACTGCTTAGCCCTGTCGCCTGGGCTCGTCCTCCTGCGAGCAGAGGGGACCGTGCAAGCACCGGCAGCCTCCCTGCTGCAGGGCMTCTGCTCTGTGCTGCTGCACCCAGGCTCTGGGAGGGGAACGCGGCTGGAAGCGGCGTCCTAGGCTGAGCAGTCGTCCTTAAAGGGCAAAGCCYGAAGCTTTCTGAAGATGGAAAACCCCGTCGCCTTCGCGCGGCCCGGCCTTGCGACTCGAGCTGCCAAGGACAGCAGCTTAACGGCTGCGGTGAYCCGTCCTCACAGAGTAACTGGAGCTGGAGGTGACCTTGGAGGTGCCTGGTCTTTCAAGGGCAGATKGGGTAGTTTGGGGCCACCTTCGCTTGAGCTTCGTCCCTCCCCAGGGGCAGAGACTTCCCTCCTGGCTCTTAGGCAGGCCCAGCGCTTGCAGTTGAGAAGATGCCGAGAGCCCTGGAGCACCAGGAGCTGCGGCCTCCCGGTAAGAGCGGGGAGGCCGTGGCCCTGCCGAGCCTCCCGGCTCGCTGCCAGGCTGCGCGAGTGCTCTGGGCTGGGGCCGAGCGCCGTGGGCGGCCGGGGCAGCCGTTGGAGCAGGCGCCGAAGGGCAGCTCGGTGCTTCGGAGGCCGTCGAGAACACGACAGCACAGTGACGGCTTGCTGCTGAAGTGGCTCTGAGAAGACTCTGCCAGCACTGGAGGAGTTTGCAGCATCCACAGACGTGCACAGAGGAGGGGAGGAGCGGAGCCGCAGGGTCTCCTCGGGCTGCCTTGGAGAGCACAAGGGCTGCTGCCTTTTCTCCAGGGGCCCCGGGCAGARGACATGCGAGCCGTGGCCCCGGCCTGCGTGTCTCTGCCCACTCTTGGCAGAATGGCATCGAAAGAGCAGAGCAGATCGCAAGGTGTGACTCATCCTCTGTTTTTCTGTGCAGCACGAGGCTCTGCAGCCTGCAATTATTTATAGCCTCCTGCGCCGCGGAGCTGAGGCAGCCGGGCACGCAGGACTCGCTGGCTCTTTGTGGCTCCTTAACRATGCCCCGGCGTTGCTGGCGGGCTCCCGGGTGCCGGCAGCTCCCGGCCTGCTGGCCGCCGTGCGCTCACCGCAGGGCACTGGGCAGCGTGCTCGGAGCGGCGGCACCGCGGGAGCGGGTGGGCTCCCCAATAACCTGGTGCTGGCCCAGCAGAGCCCGGCACGGCCCGGTGGGGGGTCACCTGCCCCAGGAGGAGCGGAGCTGGGGGAGCCCCAGGGTCTGTGCAGGGCCAGCCCGTGGCTGCTGTGCTGGGAAAGCAGCACTCCGGCGGGAGGGAGCTCGCGGGCAGCCAGCCGGGATCGGCGTGTGACCCTCGGCGTGCCGGCTGTCCCCTGCGGGCACCGCCTTGTGTGCGCTCCGGGGGCTCTCTTGGAGCTGGACCCTGCCGCTTTCCAAACARATTGCCGCGGGCCCCGGCGCTCCCGTCCTTCCTGGCAGCCCGTTTTGGCAGCGAGCGAAGCGCTCTGCCAGCCTAGCGGATTAGTCCCTTCCAGTGCTCTCGTGGAAACCCTGGGCCTGCTTCATCAGGCGTACGTCAGCTTTCCTCCAAAGTGCTGTGTCCTGGCGTACCCACGGTTCGTGTTCATGTGCTTTGAACTAGTGCTAGCCAGGTTTCTAGCGGACTGCCCCGAGCTCAGTTTGTCGTCTTCCGTTTTGCAAGGCAGAAAGGCAGAGGGACCTGCTGCTCCGGGTCAGCTGCCGTGTGGGCGCCGCGATCTTCCCTCCCCGTTTAGGCAGGGCCTGGCACGGGGGATCGCTTTCCTGCTGGGAACGCCGCTGTGGCGGGAGGGCCGGGCGTGGGGCGCAGCGCGGCCCGGCCCTCCCGCGACGCCGCTCTCCCCTTGCAGCCGCGGTGGAAGCGTGTGTCTTGCACGGGCTGAAGCGGCGCGCCGCCGGCTTCCTGCGCAGCAACAAGATCGCGGCGCTCTGCATGAAGGTGGGCAAGAGCTTTCCCCTGGCGGAGGAGCTGTGCAGGAAGGTGCAAGACCTGGAGCAGCTGATCGAGAACGCGTAAGGCTCCCGCGCTCTGCCTGCTCGCGGGGCGCYGGGTTCGCTGTGGGACGGCTGCACGTCCCCCCCGAGGCTCTACGGGGTGGGAGGGTTGCTCCGTTGGCGGAGCAGAGTCCAGACGTGGGCTGTTGGTGTCGAGTGAGCTGGTTGCTTCCCTAGAAAGCAAGCCCGGGTTTTTACTGGGCCTCTCGTCCCCCTGCTGCTAAGCGTGCTTGTCCTGAGCTGCCAATGTATGGGCCACTAAGTCAACTGGAGGCAAATCTGGTTCTCCTCAATGTACAGGGCTTTAACCTACACTTATTCTGCTGCTCCATGAGAGTGACTTACTCATCTTGGACGGGTACCAGGGAGAGGCATGAAGCACTACCTGGGGGCAGGAATGCTTAAGCTGTCCTGAGATAAGCTGCCTTGCTTACAGATTTCCATCTGCAGGCACCAGGGAAAAGGGCTGCAGGTCTGAGAACTCCCCTGAGCCAGAGTTCACCAGAACACTTTTATTATTGGCAATTCAATTTGCGAAGTCCCTTTCAAATGTAGAGCTGGGCCTTTGGGAGCAGGGAATGGCGTGGCTGGAGGGAGCGGTCCCAGCACRTGTCCCCACGTGGTGCCGGGCAGGGGCAGTGACCTGGTGCCCCACGGGGCGCAGCAGGCGAGTCCTGCAGTGCCYGGTGCTGATCGTGGCTCCTGCCTTGTGCCTCCAAAGACGGAACCAAGCCCAGGGCGTCCCGGAGAACGTGCGCAAAGTGCCGAAGCTGCCCAACCTGTCCCCGCAAGCCCTCAAGCACCTCTGGATCCGCACGGCCCTCTTCGAAAAGGTCCTGGATAAAATCGTGCATTACTTGGTCGAAAACAGCAGGTGAGTGCTGCCGAGGCCACCCCGCTGCTCCTCCCAGCTGCTCCCAGTAGCATCCCCAGAGTCTGCATCTCCCCGAGGGGCTGAGCCGGCCCGGGGGGGTCCCTGAATGGGACAGCCCAGCTCAGCTGTGTCGTGCTGTGCTCAGGACAGGCCTGCAGCTGGTCCCATGCTGCTGGAGCAGCGCTGCAGGGGAAGGTCAGCTCCTAAATAGAGACAGGCTTGTTCTGCTGGTGGCCAAGTGCTCTGCGTTTGTTCTGTCCTCGTCTTCCCCTGGCTTCTAGAGCCCAGGTGTCCTGTCCTGGGGGTTTGTCTGCAGCCCTCGGGGGGTTGCTCAGGTGAGGGTGGTGCCTGCAGTGTGGGCAGGGGGCCTGATCCCCCACAGCTGCACAGCCGGCAGGAACAGCCTGTAAAAGGCCTCTCGTCCCCTCAGCAAGGGGGGATGCGGAAAAAGGCGTTTCTGGGATTTCAAAGCACTCTATCTCTGCACTCCTGGGGGCTGAAACGCTGCCGTGTTCTCTCTACCTCGCTCTCTTATTTCTTCTAGTAAGTACTACGAGAAAGAAGCTCTCCTGATGGATCCTGTGGATGGGCCGATTCTTGCATCTTTGTTGGGTAACTCTTCCCTCTTACCCAGCTTTCACAGTTGTCTTTCCAAACCTGTGTTCCCAATTCCGTGATGTTTAGTGAGGGCTCTAGAGGACGTAGTGCTGGGCCAGCTCCTGGAGCTGTGCGGGAGCACTGCCGATGGGAGATCCAGGCTTCAGGAACCCCGACAGGCAGAGACCAGCCCTGCAGCCTGGACCTGCAGAGCAGAGCAGGGCTCTGCGTGCACGTGGCTGGTCGTGTAGTGGGCTGGCCGGCTGCTCTCTGCTGGGGCGGCTGCGTGTGGCCGCGTCTTGGCTGCTCTCACATAACCCAGCAGTATGTCCCGAGCCTGGGGCTGGCTGCTTGCCGCCCCACCACCCCTGCTCTGGGGCGCTGGGGGTCCTGGAGAGGAGTGTTGTACCGACGGCTTCCTACCACTGACCTGGTCTGYGACTTGCTTCCTGCGCAGTGGGGCCCTGCGCGCTGGAGTACACCAAGATGAAGACGGCCGACCACTTCTGGACAGACCCGTCGGCCGACGAGCTCGTGCAGAGGCACCGCATCCACAGCTCGCACTGCCGCCAGGACTCGCCCACCAAGCGCCCTGCGCTCTGTGTGAGTGCAGGCAGGTGGCCGGCACGGGCAGCCTGCCCCRCGCTCCCCCTGCGCCGGCCTCGGGACTCCATCTCCCTGGGGAGAGCCGTGACGAGGTAGAAATGTGCAGTGCTTGGAGGCCCCGAGRTGGCAGAGCTGTGAGCGCGGGCCATGGGGAGCGGTAGGGCCTCCTGGCGTGTGCCCCTGGGGAACAGCATATATGACTTAAAAGTGAAGGCAGTTTAAGCTTATTCTGTTTGCTGCAAACAAGTGCAGTCCTGGGGCTTTTGAAAGCACAGACTTGAGCTTGGCTAGAGCCAAGAGTCCTCTTGGAGGGCACAAAGGGGAGTGCATTTCTTCGGTGTGTAACTGAGGGGAGGAGAGAGGCTTTTTTAAAGCAGGAGGTGTGTGTTCCCAGCCTGCACTCATAGCTGGCCTCTTCCAGATTCAGAAAAGGCACTCGAGTGGCAGTATGGATGACCGACCGTCCCTGTCTGCCCGGGACTACGTGGAGTCGCTGCACCAGAACTCCCGAGCCACGCTGCTCTACGGCAAGAACAACGTCCTGGTGCAGCCGGTAGGTGCCCGATGGGGCGTCTGGCCTTTAAACTCCTGCTCTGAGACCCTTCAGGTGATTCTGTCCCAGGGCGCTCTTTGGTGGCGGTGGGAACAAGCTCATGTTTAGTCTATGAGGGCAGCAGCTGGAATGCATTTGTTGAGGTCCTGGAAGTGCGGATCTTCCTGGCGGAATGGAAGGTCTCTGCCTCTGTCTGAATACACACACACTTCCTCGTCTGTTTGCCATAATCAAATAAAGCAAAACTGCTTACACGGAGCTGCTGATGGTCTGTCTCAGCTGGGCAGCTGCTCTCAGCCTCTCGCCAAGCCGGCAAGGTCTTCTGCTGGCTGCGCGGGGGATCTGCAGAGCTGCTGCAGGTTGCTCGCCAGCAATGAGTAGTAGATGGGCCCTGGGCAGCAGCAGGGCCCCGTTGCAGCCCAGTTCTCTGCTCCGGGGCGTGGGTCAGCCTCGGGCAGCGTGGGCCGCCTCGCTGCAGCCTGCCAGGCTGCTCACGGCAGCTCACACCTTCCCTGTGCCACCTTTCTGCAGCGAGACGACATGGAAGCGATCCCGGGGTACCTGTCGCTTCACCAGACTGCCGACATCATGGCCCTGAAGTGGACTCCCAACCAGCTGATGAACGGCTCCGTGGGGGACCTGGACTACGAGAAGAGGTGACTGCTCTGAGCACGCGCTGACGTGGGCTGGAGCGGGAGGCAGAGGAGCCTCGCGGCCAGGCCTGGGCTCTGGCACTTGCTGCCCTCCGCGAGGTTTTTCCACTGACTTTGCAGAGCGGAACAGTCCTCCCAGAGTGTGTAACAGAGGGTGGGAAGGGGAGCAGGAGGCCTGTGGTGATGGCAGATGAGCTGGGGAGGGCGGTTCTTGTGGAAGCTGCAAAGCTGGTTCCTTTATTGCCCCCGGTGATTTCCCGGGGAGAATGTGCACTGCACACTACACTGCGCTCACRTTCGTACTCGGTATCCCTGGTTAGTCTAGGGAACCAAAGAGCACGTAAGAAGGGGAAGAGCATCTGCAGAGAGGAGACATGAACAGCCCCCAGTATCTGTTCTCAGTAACAGAGTGTGTGCCATTTCAGACTGCTCTTTATCAGTGCACTCTGCAGCTGATCTTTCGCAGAGGTATTCAAAGTCCTTTGCATTTAATGGAGTCCCTGGATTTTTTTTTTTCCTGTGGTAGGGCTGAAATCTACTTAGRAAGAGTTTACTCGGTAGTATGCGCTGCAGAGCCCCTGTGTCTGGGAGCGACATCTGTGCTGGTGGCACTTCTCTTGACAGCAGCAATCCTTTAGCAGCTACGGAATCATGCCAGGCCCCAATTTGCCTGAAAAACAAACAGGAATTCTCTTTCTCCTAGTACATATTCCAGGAAAGCTGGAGCATTTAGGACTTAGCATGTTTATTTGACCAGAGGGAAAAATATCTCCAGCAAAGCTTGTTTTCAGGTTGTTTATTCTCAATTGTAGTTTTTGGATTTTTTTTTTCCTGTGTTCCTTTCATCTTCTCTTTACTTTTGGCTCCTGGGGGCTGTTCCTTATAACTGGGACCCTCATGCCCTCACCCTCAATTTGCTATTTCCATCTCTCTGCTACTTTCTGAGTTCTTGGCTTGGGCGTCAGCCTAAGTTCTAAAACTTCCCAGTGTGAAGATGTGACCACAGAAGCGAGGAGCCAGGTGACAGAGTGAGTATATGTCTCCTAGGACTGACTCATACACACTCCTCCCCGTATTAAACTCTGCCTATGAGCTGTTTTATAAAACCTACATTTTAAGCACTATTTTTGCAAAGTGCCAGGTATTGATTCTTAGGATCTGGGGGTTTTTCCCCCAGTGAAGCAGGATGTTATTAAACACTGCCACTCTTGCGGAGCAGTCCTCCAGCTGAGCTTCCTGGTGTCTCYGTGCCCTCTGCCCTGTGTGCTGTGCAGCAAAACTCCCGCCACACTCTGCGTTTGCCTCGGGGTGCCTGTGCAGGGGGAGTGCAATTTGGAGACAAATCTATGAGCTTTGGAAAAACACACGTTGTTAGAGTTTATTCCCTCTCCCTGGGATAAAGGGAGATGAGATGAACAGATGGGGCAGTAGCTGTTGGGGGAGGGATGTTGTTGCTGACTCAGTCTCCCATGTGGTACTTGCACTGATGCTGGGGCCACATCCTTTCTCTGCCTTCCCGAGAGGCATTAGGACAGCTGGGCACAGGGTCTGGAGTGGCTGTGAGGAGAAGCAGAGCTACTTGCATCCCTCGAGCTCAAGACTTTCTCTTCTCTTTCTCTTCYAGCGTGTACTGGGATTACGCCATGACTATTCGCCTGGAGGAAATCGTCTATTTGCACTGTCACCAGCAAGGTAAGGCTGGARGGCCAGCAAGGAGGGCTGCTGCGCTGGGTGATGCCGTGAGCTCCTTGTGCTCCCCACCCTGACATTGTATCTTTAGCACCGCGTTCAAAACACCAAAATCCTGGAGCTTTGAATGCCAGAAAGACAATTTTCCTCTGCGTTTCTGGCCCTATTGTTTCCCTCACTTGTGCATGTGTCTTTTCTCTGCTGTTACTAATAGTAGACAGCGGTGGGACTGTTGTCTTGGTGAGCCAGGATGGGATCCAGCGGCCTCCGCTGAGGTTCCCCAAAGGGGGACACTTGCTGCAGTTCCTGTCCTGCCTGGAAAACGGCCTSCTACCCCATGGGCAGTTGGATCCACCCCTCTGGTCGCAGCGGGGAAAGGTAGGCACCCGGGACGGGGCTTGTTCCTGAGGACCTGGTGTTGTGGGCCCTCAGAGCAGATCTGAAGGGGAGGACCCTCTGCCTAGTGTTATTGATGCTGTATTTTAAATGACAAGCCCTCCAAAGCGGGAAGAAAGACAGGCTTGAAATATGGCAGTCTAGTTTAGCCCATGCCCTTGCGCTTCATGGCTAATCCCAAGCCTGTGTGTGGTTGCCCGGCCCCAGGAGAAGAACGGGTCTCCCCAGCGGCAGCGAGGGCAGGGAGGAGGTGTGGGAGTGCTGCCCGTGCACGGGGCATGGTGGGTTTATGTCGTGGGTTCACCGACATAATTCCGGTGGAATCCACCTTGTCGTGGATTGTGGATTAATATAATCCGTGCTACCTGGATTATAGCAGCYGTGTGCATAAACAGGGTTACTGATTCTCAGCACAAGCAAAAGGTTGGTCCCAAGACCCCTCTGGCTCGGGGAACACACAAACATCAGCCCAGGCTGAYGGAGCACGTGCCGTGGTCCCGTGGTCGGGGGGAGCTTGCAGAACGAGGCAGCGGCCGCCCTGCCCTGCAAGGAGGGCGTGGGCAGCAGTGTGAAGAGCAGCTTCTGTTCACCCAGGGGAAGGTGTTTCCCAAGCTGAGGAAGCGAAGCCCCCAGGGCTCCTCCGAGTCCGCGTCCGACAAGGAAGACGATGAAGCCACAGATTATGTTTTCAGAATAATCTACCCGGGGACGCAGTCTGAGTTTGGTAAGTGTGTTGACAGCGAGCGTTTCGCACGAGTTATCACAGCCCAAGACCTGGCGCAGACAGACAGATCCCTGGAGGTGCCTCCAGAGAAGAGTTTTGTTTGTAGCGGAACTGCCTTTTATTAAAAAGGTTTTTTGTTGTTGTTTTTACCTTTTGCTTGCTATTGAATCTTTTTTTTTCTTTTCCTACAGCTGTAGAATAGGATGCAAATGCTTGTATGGCTGGAAAAAAATCTTATGCATAACTCGGTACCAATGAACGTTGGTACTTTGATCATGTTCTTGGGCCTGCCTTTTCCTCCAAGGAAGCAGCTCTCTGTGGATGGGGTCGATTTTCTTCATTACAGCCTCCGGGTCTGATTCTTCTCTTGCTACCACCAGGCCAAGTAGGGAAGCGCTCTGCTAAATCCAGCTCTGCTCCTTCACTCCTGCAGCACAAGGAGGTGGTAGCAGCACCCTTCTGTGTGCACTGCCAAGCTTGAGCCGCGTATTGTCCCTCCTTAGCTCTCAGGGCAAGGGAGAAATCTCCCGTGTTATCTAGTTCTGAATGATCTGAATAGTGTGTTTGACTGTACATCTCAGTCGCCGCTCTGGGGATACCAAGAACACTTTTACAACGATCCATCTGGAAACTCTGTAGATGTTTTTAAAAGAGAAGAAACCAAGAGCACAAAAGAAACCCGCTGGGGTGCTTTTAAAAAGCATGAAATTTGATCAAAAATCTGTTTCAGCACTGTGGAGGCTGTAAGGGGCCTCATGTCTCCTGCAACTCCTCCATAACATCAGTAAAAAATTTAGTTTCCCCCCTGCCTTTAGCTGAGTAACAGAATTGAGTCAGATAAAAATCTGACTGAAGCTAAATTAGCTGATAGAGAGGATCCTTTCTGTAGCTTCCTTTTGATCTGCTCCGTAAAATTCCATACTGGAGGCCAAGTTTTTCTGTTAAATGAATTGTTTCAATCTCCTCAGCTGATGTCAGAGGCCTGCGTGGTTCCTGTGGATGTCCCCAGGASGGGGTAGAACTGCAGCAGCTCTTTCTTTTTTACATATTGTTTTTTCCTCCCTTCACTTGTGCCTGTCTCTGTGTCTTCTTTAGTTACCGTTAATGGTAATTTTCGTACATCCCTTGCTTCTACGACCTCCGTGCCTGCTGGGAGGGCGCAGCTCCCGAGGACTCCAGCTTCAAGCAAGACGGTGGTGGTCCCCAAGTGGTCCCTGAGCCTCCTGGCTGCGTCCCGACCTGCCCTGGCCCCTTTGGGGGCCGTTCGGCATCGCTGTAATGCAGCTCTCCTCCGCGTGTGGTACAAGTGCTTGTCCGTGCTGTCATTTGGCAATTCCTGCAGCGAGGTGTCCCCTGTCACTGCYGACCACGACAGGCCTAGCGGCACCTGCAGAGGGAAGAGGCGTTGGTGACAGTATTCCAGTGTGCTCTTGCCTGTGTCAGCAGTTATTCAGTGTCACAAGCAGGGAGAGCTGGTGAGCCTCCCAGGGAGCAAGCCTGCTCCTAGATGGAAGCTTCAGTTTCTACCATGCTCTGATTTCTAGCAAGGAACAAATAGGATTATTCTTCCCTGTTCTTTGCATCCCATAGTTCATCTTGTTCTAAGGTCAGTCCCTAAGGTCAGTCCCTGTCCTAGTGAGGCCCGTTACTCAGGTCACTACCTTGGCCTGCATTTAAAAGGCAAAATCTGAGGCCTTTGCAACGGAGCTTCTGAGTTTAAGCAGGGATTTAGCAAATGACAACATAAAGAGCTGCTTGCTCCTGCTGTCCCTCTCAACTGCTCCGTCAATTCTGTTTTCCTCCTGTCTTGTGCCTGGGATGCTCCTCTCTTTCTCTGAGGCTCCTGTGGGACCCTGGTGTTTGAAAGACGGGGGCCTTTTTCCTTCCAGGGATCCATTCTTGCTGGGACAAARTTTCATCAGGTTATTGCTTCTCCTTGTGACAGAGCCTGCTGCTGCCCCTTGTCTCGGCGCTCTCTGGCCTGGGTTTCCTGCCTTGATTTGCACTCGGAGGCTCGGGATGAGCGTGCTGAAGGCACTGGAAATRGCTAGCAGACGGTGCTCTCTTGCTCTCTCATCCGTGTTCTTTGATTCCCTTCCTTTCTCCTGAGCTCCTCAGTGCTGGTGCTGTGGTGCTGCCTGCTACTGGAGTCTCCTYGGGAAGTCTCTGGGCTCACTGATCAAAACTCTCCTTTCTCTTGGCCTCCTGTGGGCAGTGGCAGGGGCGAAGCCCGGGCAGTGGCTGACGCTCCCTCTGTCCTCTCGCAGTGCCCCAGGAGCTGATGGACGCGCAGGGGGGTGGCCTGCCTCCCATGTGGCAGCCGAGCACCCGCAAGTCCTCCTGTTCCTCCTGCTCCCAGAGCGGCTCCTCGGACGGTGGCCCATCCAACGGCTGCAGCCACGAGAGGTATCTGCGGGGCCGGGCTGGGGACTGCGGAGGAAGCAGCACGAGGGTGGCGCGGGAGGCCCCCGGGGCGTGCCGGAGGGCAGAGCCGCGCTGCGGGCCGCGTCCCCGGCCCCGCGCTCAGCCCGGCTCCCGCGCGCTCTGCTCCTGTGCAACCTGGGGCCGTACCCAGGGGCACGTGGGGGTGGCCTCCTACCCTGGGGTGTCCTGGTGGGTCCTGGGCTGAGCAGGGGTGCAGGGCAGGGGATGCTTTGGCACCTGCCAGTGCAGCTCCTTCATTGACCCCATGGAGCAGGTTGGCCTGCTCTGCTGGGAGCTGCACTCCTCACATCTCGTGTGTTCTTATTGGCAGAGCYCCACTGAAGCTCCTGTGTGACAATATGAAGTACCAGATCCTCTCCAGAGCTTTCTACGGATGTGAGTAGTTGTCTTCCCCATGATGCCTCGGAGGGGCCGGGCTCGAGGCCTTGGGCTCACGGCGAGGAGCGGTGCTCACGCAGCAGGGTGGTGGCCCAGGGCGCGGGGCACTAGGTTGCACCCAGACGTGGTCACGGTTGGCAGCAGCTGTTCTGACTGCAATCCTCAGCCTTTGACCCAGGGAGTAGTGATACCAGTGGAATAAGACAGCAAAACACTGGCCTGTCCCAGCAGACTCCCTGCTTTGCCAATTAGGTTGGACATGGCTTCAGAGGCTGCCTTTGGGGAGCAGATTCCCAAGAGCCCTTTTCTGCCCTTCGTCTTGTATTTCCTCTGCCCCGAGTGCTCCTGATGAGCGTCTGCTTCTGCTTGGCGCAGGGCTGGCCTACTGCAGGCACCTGTCCACCGTGCGAACCCACCTCTCCGCGCTGGTTAACCACGACATCGTGTCTCCAGACGTGCCCTGCAGTGCCACCTCGGGCCTGACCATGGACATCTGGCAGAGATACCTGCAGGACAGCACGGTAGGGAGCCGGGCTGCCCTGGGACCGTGAGTCGCAGGGCTCCGAGGCCCGGCCGGGGCTGCCAAGTGACGCGGGCTTCTCCTCGCAGAGCTACGAGGACCACGAGTTGCTGCGGCTCATCTACTATGGCGGCATCCAGCAYGAGATCAGGAAGGCCGTGTGGCCCTTCCTTTTGGGCCACTATCAGTTTGGAATGACGGAGGCGGAGAGGAAGGAGGTCGGTATGGTGTGCAGTGCGCTCAGCAGCCTGCTGCGCTGCATCTGGGGGGCTCARTGTTGCCCAGCTCTAAGCATCCACACCGTGAACCCACAGGCCACCGTATTCCCATTGTCCTGGGGCCATAGACAGGAGATGGGAGAAAGATCCAGGTGCTCAGGAGGTGATGAGACCCAGCTTGAGGTTCCTCTGTGAGCTGCCAGTCGCTCAGCTTCAGAGAGTGCCCCCTTCCCGTCCCTGCGCAGGAAGGAGGTGGATGCTCATTTCTCCAGCCTGGTTTTTGCAAGGCTTCCTGGTTAGGCTCCCTAGCAGAGAGCAGGTCAAAGGGGGGCTACGTCCCATCTAGCCGCAGGGGGTGCCCGGTGCGCTTAGCTCGTCTCCGGAGGGCCGCGCTGGGGGCGGAGGAGATGCCGGTTCCAGGCCCGGCGGCTCAGGGGSCCTCCGCGTGCCGTGGCTGCAGGCTGACGAGCAGACCCGCACGTGCTACGAACACACCATGGCCGAGTGGCTGGGCTGCGAGGCCATTGTCCGGCAGCGCGAGAAGGAGTCGCACGCCGCGGCCCTGGCCAAGTGCTCGTCRGGGGCAAGTCTGGACTCCCACATCCAGAGGATGATGCACCGAGATTCGACCGTCAGCAACGAGGTAGGGAAGAGGAATCGGGGCGCTTGGGAAGGGCCCTTGCCGCCCGGACGCATGTGAGCCTGTGCTGCGGGGGGACGGAGGCAGTCGTGCAGCCTCGCTCGCCTCCTCCRCGGTGTCTGCCCGCAGGAAGGCCCACGGGAGGCAGGGCCCGTGGCGAGGGCCGCGATGACGCAGCTCTCGCGGGTGCCCAGCACGAGTGGGCTGCTCGGCCGGCCCTGCTGCCATGCTGAATCATTCTCCGCTCCGCAGCGTCTCCTCTGCTGTTTTTGTATCTGTCTGCCCTGCTCCGGGGCCGCGTGTGGGCAGGGGAGCCCGCGGAGTTAATACGTGCAGAGCTTCACCCTTTTCCCATTTTAAAACCTGATATTTCCTGGTTTAAAATGCTCCCATGGAAATAGAGGAAGATTATTGCCCTTCCTTTCCATAAGAGCCCCTCCCAGCAAACGCCCACGGTACTGGGGTGGGGACAGCTCCCGCTGCCGTGCCCCGAGGGCCGTGTCTCTCGTGCCCCGCGGGCTCCCCGCGAGGCTCCCGCTGTCCGGCTCGGCRTGTGAGCCGCCGTGGGCTGCTGCAAAGGGCCTGGTACAGCCCAGGGCAGGACCTGCTCCTGCAGGAAGGCTCCTTGCCCAGAGGGAACCCCCGGGAYGAGTCTCCGGACCGGTTGGTGCAGAGCCCGGTGCTCGTTTCAGCTGGAAGCGGAAAATGGTGCCATTGACTTTCAAACAGACTCTCAGCTGAGACTGGCTTCAAACATCAATATTTGTCTGTTAAGAATAGGAGAAAGCATTAGTATGCTTGAAGGGATTGTTTTATAGCCTGTGACTTCATCGTTTATGTAAACCGAGATCGTGTGAGTCGCATTGCTGCCAAATTAGGACAGGGATTAGTAGGAACTTCAGTCTGGGGAGACGGCCTGACCTCTCGGAGGCCACAAGAAAGCAGTTCATTTCAGACCGAGCCCGCAGTGTTTGAACGACTGCATTGGCCCGAGCCCTCGGTTTTTATCATCTTCTCCAGCAGTAGATGTCAGCTGCTGCGTGGGGCAGGGTGCTGGGCTGGGTGATGGGTCTGCGCAGCAGAGTTCACGTGAAGTACGTGTGTTCTGTGCATCCAAGCTGAGAGCACGTTGGTGGCACTTCCCCTTGATTCTCCGCGTGTGCMCGGGCGCTGTGTGCTGCTCTCTGCCCTCTCACTGGCCCTTTTGCCTTCTCTTGCAGTCTTCGCAGAGCTGCAGCTCCGGCCGGCAGAACCACGCGCGGCTGCAGAGCGACTCCAGCTCCAGCACGCAGGTACAGGCAGCRCCCCGCGCCCTCCCCGGCCGGGCGCTCGCCCCTCGTCCGTAACCGCAGTGGTATCTGGCAAACTTGGGCCGTGCRTGGGGGTGTCCCAAAGCTCCGCAGTCGGTGCCAGTCCGCAGCCCCGTTGCAGGCTGRAGGGCTCACCAGAAGCACCAGTCGTTTGCTGCTTACGTGCCCGCCTGTGTGTTTGGTTGTGACCCGCTGCAGTGCTCTCTGGAGCAGAGCCTGCTCCCCGCTGCCGTGGGGAGCGTGGGCGGTGGGTCCCCAAGAGGTGCTGAGCGCGGAGGACCTCCCTGCTCTCATGAGGCTCTGCTCTTGCTGTGCAGGTGTTCGAATCAGTTGATGAAGTGGAGCAGACTGATGCAGATGCTCAACTGGAAGATGGCAAACAAGGCAAGATCCCCAATGGGGCGATTCCCAACGGCACCTATTCCCCTGACTCTGGCCATCCATCTTCCCAGAACTTCTCCATCACGTCGGGCTTCTCAGAGCGCAGCTTCAGCAATGAAGACAGCGCCCTGGAAACCACCAAATCCTCGGCCAGCTCCCAGGGGAAGGGCGGCGGGTCCGAGGCGCCCGCCGCGCAGAGCTCAGACCCTGCTCTGCAGGGCCAGGACAGCCTGGAGGGGGAGTTTCCCCCCGGCGGAGGCCTGGACTTYGCCGGCGTGGGCAGCAGCGCGGCGGCAGCGCTGCCGGAGCGCGGCGCGGCGGCCCTGGCCGGGGTGGAGAGCTGGGCGGGCAGCGCGGCCGGGAAGCAGAGCCTGGCGGAGAGCGAGGACAACCTCTCCGAGGAGCCCGAGATGGAGAGCTTGTATCCGCAGCTGGACGCCCTGGCTGTGGCGGACCTGGCCAACAGCGAAGCCTCTCCTGTCTCCTCGTCGGGGGTTACCTACTCGGTGAGTATTTGCTTGGGACGGSCGCTGAGCAGGCATCTTTATGGGCATCTTGTTGAGCTGCCTTTGCTCTAGTTGTGTGGTATGTGCACAGCGGCGCCTCGCCTCCGCCCAAGCTCTGCCCTGCTGCTCTTTTGCCCTTGCAACAGTCCTGGTGTGCTTTTAACTTGAAAATAAATCAGCTGTGCCTTTGTTCTGGGCAGCCAGAGCTGCTGGACATGTACACCGTGAACCTGCACCGCATCGAGAAGGACGTGCAGCGCTGTGACCGCAACTACTGGTACTTCACCCCTGCCAACCTGGAGAAGCTCCGCAACATCATGTGCAGGTGGGAGCTGCGGGGCCGGGCGAGGCCTGAGCAGGTCCCTGCAGTTGCTCTGTCTGGGAATAGGCTCCTCGTGCTTGTTGGCCTCCCAGAATTCAGCTCTTGATGTTCTCCACGGTCCAAATGCACCTTTGGCCTCATCCTGGCACCTGAGGCTCTGCTTTGGTTACTGGGTTTTGCCTCCTCCTTCCCCACCAGCCCTTCGTCATCACTAGAGCTGGTGGCCACACAGGGCTGCAGGGACCTTGCGGTCACCAGGTCCTCGTGCTGGGAAGGGTCGCGCGGTGCCGGTGCGGGTGGCGGGACGGAGCGGAGGGCTCCGGGCGGCTCCGTGCGGCTCCCACTGCCTCGTGCTGCTCGCCGCACGGCCCGGCTGCACTTAGGAACGTGCCAGGAAAGCGTTGTGACGGGGACTGGCCTGCCGAGCTCTAGTGCTAACGAGGAGGGTCTGAAACCGCCTCGTGGTTCGTGCCTAAGAACGAGCCAGGAGCCAGGGATACCTGGGTAGGCTTATGGGGTTTTGGGGATTATTCCTCTGACTAAGAGGTTTGTGTGACATTTACAGACACAGCCACCTCCAGCTCAGACACTGCAGCTGCCTCAGAGACAGTGAGAGCTGAATCTTGGTTACTCATATTGCAAATATGAGGCGAAGCAGATATTTTATTAGAGCTGTCACTTCATCTGACAGCCAGAGCTGGAGATCTCTGCGGAGATGAGACCTACAATACAGCACATTTTGGAAGACTAGTGGGCAGGATGGAAAAGATTGTTCCTCGTGCCAGCAGCGGATCCGCGTCCTTTCTGAGCCCGTTTTGCCTTGCTGCCTAATATGGGAACACRTCTCTGCGAGGCCGATGGCTGCCGRGGCCCCGGGSCCGCCTCGGGCAGCGCTGTGCGGGGCCACTCGCTGCCGGCCACGGGGTGACACAGGGCAGGGGGTGCGGGAGAGCTGAATGAGCAGACCTGGTCCCTGGCCTTTGACCAACCCCTCATGGTGCCGTGTGCTCCCGTTTCCCCTTTCCCTGCCCGGATCCCAGCRGGAATGGCGGCTGTGTGGTGTGGGTGCAGGGCCATGGCATGGTGTGGGTGCAGGGTGCCGCTGCAGTGCGTGCAGCGGACACGGGGCTCGCGCCGGCGGGTGACGGGGTCGGCCGAGCCCCGTGTCGAGGCCGAGCCCTGCACGGGAGGGCTTCACGGGCCGCCTTCCCGCTCTCGCGCAGCTACATCTGGCAGCACATTGAGATCGGCTACGTGCAGGGGATGTGCGACCTGCTCGCCCCGCTCCTGGTCGTCCTGGATGACGGTGAGTGGGGGGCTCTGCTCTGCTACCTCGCACCATGCTGGGACTGGGCGAGGAGGATTTGCGGGGTCTCTGTGGCCATCTGGTCCATGCTCAGAGGCGGGAGCAGCTCGAGACCCTTCTGCCCTTTCTTCTCTCTGCCCTCCAGGAGCCCCGCTGGGGCAGGACATGTCCTGCCGGGGCGGGACGGTGGCACCCCCTTCCCGGGGCGGCTGCGGGCTCTGTCCCGAAGCCGGGCCCTGCTGTGTGGCACCAGAGGCACCTTCCTCTCTGCATCCGAATCGTGGGGGCTGTTTCTGGTGCCCCTGGGGGGCCGGTTGGGCACCCATGAGGGCTGTCCYGGCAGAGCAGTGACCCTCTTTCTCCCTCTGCAGAGGCTCTGGCCTTCAGCTGTTTCACTGAGCTCATGAAAAGGATGAACCAGAATTTCCCCCATGGGGGAGCCATGGACACCCACTTTGCTAACATGAGATCTCTGATCCAGGTGGGTGGGTCCTGGCACGGGGCCACAACCCTCAGGCCAGCGAGAAACCTGCTCCTGGGCTGGGCAGCCTCGAGGGGAGGCGCAGGGGGGAGTTTCTGCGGTGGGCAGCAGCAGGAGGCTCCGAGCGCAGGCTCTGAGGGACCCTTGACGGGTTGCAAAGCAGGGGACACCGGGTGGGAGATGGCGGGCATGGGAGGAGAGCGCTGGCAACGGAGGGGAGGAAGTAGCAGAATGGGTGGTACGTACACCTCACGTGCACTATTTTTCCTTTCCTTTTCCTTTCTTGGTAGATTCTAGACTCTGAGCTCTTTGAGCTGATGCACCAGAATGGTGATTACACTCATTTCTACTTCTGCTACCGATGGTTTCTCCTGGACTTCAAGAGAGGTGTGTGCAGGGAGGGGGACAGCTGAGACCGGCAGCCGGGAAGGGAAGGCTGCGTCCGGGCTGCGTCCGTGTTTCCAAGGGCGTTCTGGCTCTGCAGTCTCAGTTCTTTTGCAGTGTGATCCTGCTCTGCTCTGGCAGGTTTGTGCCTGACTTTCCTGYCTAGATAGGGCCTGTTTGCCCAGAGCGGGTGCTCGGCCTCCGCCACCTTTGTGCCCTGCAGCCRTCACCTGCTGCAGGCTGGAATACCCCTCTCTACAGATGTCCCTGCTCGTTCCTTCTGATTGGAACTGGCTCTGGGGGAAGAAGCTGCCTCGCTTGTCTTCGCAGGGCTGCTGTGGCCTGGGGACGGGGGTGGTTGCAGRCCCCTGCCCGGCCGGGTAACTTTTGGGGCTCTTTCCTTTGTTCGCAGAGCTGGTGTATGACGATGTGTTTGCTGTCTGGGAGACCATCTGGGCGGCCGCGCACGTGTCCTCTGCACACTACGTGCTCTTCATAGCCCTGGCGCTGGTGGAAATGTACCGGGACATCATCCTGGAGAACAACATGGATTTTACAGACATCATCAAGTTTTTCAATGGTACGGCTTGTGTTCTGGGGGCTGCCTTTGTGGCAGCTCCTCAGATGCAACCAGCAGATGTCTGTGACGGGGCTGCGCGTCGGACTGTGCGGGTAGATGTTCAGGATACCAGGGCGGTGTATGGTTGTGAGGTGCTGGTGTTTGGGAGGTGCTGAAGGGCAAGGCCCTGAGGGGTCCTGCGGGGCTCGGGCAGCGTCTGCTGCCGGGCTGCGTGAACACCCCGTGCTGAACGTGAGCCCTGAGCGCGGGTTTCGAGCGCCCAGCCCTGAGGGGTTGGTAAGGGCCCGCTGAGTCGGGTGGCTCCTCAGGGAGCGTGCCTGGGGACTCAGACACAAATTGGCAGCTTGAGCTGCTGTCTGAAACTCCTGTGTGAGACAGAGAGYGCCGAGGCCCGGGGCCCTCCCCGGCGGTGCCGCGGGCTCCGCTCAGGCTCCTCATGGCTCCCTTGTGTCCCTTTGCAGAGATGGCCGAGCGGCACAACACCAAGCAGATCCTGAAGCTGGCGCGGGATCTCGTCTATAAAGTGCAGACTCTGATYGAGAACAAGTGAAGGACCTGGGCGAGATGAGGCATGCAGACCAAGGGCCGGGACTCCCCCCGATGCTTCCTGCCCCTCTCGTTTTCCTTGCCGTGCCGCGCCTGTGGACACAAGGTAGCCGGACCCGTAGTGTTTCATGCAGTGGAAGTGCCCTTCGCTCCGTCAGCGCTGTGTTCAGTGTGAGGCCGAGGGCCCCGCTCCCTTCTCAGCGATCTGCAGGGACTTGACCAAAGATCTGTCCGGCTGCGTTCTCTTGTCACAGACTTGCTCTGGGAGCAGCCCCCGGGCGCTCGCCTCCTTGCCTCGCTGCCGTAGAAGGGCAGCCGGTTTGGTTTGGTTACCGCTGCGGCTGCCGGGGCAGCTGCCGGCGTCCCGGGGAGCRGGGCCCTCCTGGGCGCCTCGGCCTTTGCTGCAAGGACATAAAGCTGCTCTTGGGCAGCAGGGAACCCGGCCAGCCCTGCAAGCCCAGACAAGACAGGGATGCTCTCGATACTGTCTGTCTTACAAGCTGTGTGAGATTGTAACAGAGAGGGACTTGAACACAGAAGCTTCTCTTCTTGCTCTGGCCCCTTGGTGCATAGCATCACCCTGGGGTTTTTACACTTTTTGTTACTATAGAATTTGAGCACACAGAGTTTCCACTCCGGATGGGTTTTCTGAAGAGCTCTGAGTTCAGCATTGRATTTCTCTTTCAAAATCCAGCCTCTGTAGTGGGCTCCAAGCACTAGAAAATCTGGTCCTAGCCTCACCTGGCATCTCCAGACCTGAGGTTTTCTCACCTGCCTTATCTCGCTGCTTGCATTAGGAGCCTGCTCTCCCTGCGGCTCCCGCGGCCGCGCGGGCCCCAGGGCTCCTCGGAAGGCTCCCGAAAGCTCCCGGCCGYGGTGGCTCCTCCGGCCTTCCCTCTGCAGGTGCCCGTGTGCTCCCCGGTGAGCTGCAGCGGCCGCCCGGGCAGCGCGGCCCCGTGGTGCCCGCAGTGCCGGTGCACATGACGGGCCTTGGCCACCCGCCCGCAGGCATGAAGGAGCCTCCGGCTCGGCGCCACCGGAGCGGGGCCTTGCGGCACCCCGGCGCTGCGGACGGAGGCTTTGGGTCCCTTTTCAACTCAGGTAAAAACAATACAGGAAGAGGAGGTGAAGGTTGCTCCTAGGTGCGGCTYGGGCAGGGAGGGCTCCCTCGTGGCCCGGGAGGCCGCCGTGGCCGCGGGGCAGGCGCCCTGTCCTGGCTCTCGCCAAGGGCACCCGCTCTCAGACTGCGCTGCCGAAGCCTGTGCTCCCTCACYGCGGTGCATCGCGTGTGCGCTGCCCTCCCTGCCCTGCTGCTGCCGGCCGGCCGGGCGCTGCTCCCCAGGGAGGAACAGGGCCCTCCCCTCCTCCGCGGGACGTCCCTCGCTGCCCACTGTCGTGTGCCGAGATGTGGCACGTGTCGGGTGTTGCTTGTACAGGGAAGGAGACAGAAAGCTGCGGAGAGGAGAGCTGCTGCTTSGGGAGAGTCCTGTGGCTTGGGTAGAGCAGCCTGCGGATGAGTGTGTCTGCAGTGCTGGGGCACGGGGGGCAGAGCTACGAGAGGGGGCTGCAGCGGGACGAGAGCAATGGGGAGCCTTTACTTCCTCCTGTTCCCGATGAGTGAATGTGTTCCAGCCGCGCTGGGAAGCTTGGAGGCGATGCGATGCATTCGGTCTCCAACAAGTGCTTGGTCTGCAGCGTGCACTAGCGCAGGGGCAGAGGCCCTGGAGCTTCACCTCTGCAGGTCTGCGTGGGAATCCTCCTCCTTTCCGCAAAGCAGCGTGAGGCTCCTGCCCTCCCGACCACACGGTCCCGGGCAGAGCCCCTGCAGCTCTGCAAGGTCTGTCTTGGGACAGGGGACAGTGTGAGTGCCTGGCCTTTTCCAAAAGGGAAGGGAAGCTCATCCCTCCCCTGAGGGACAAGAACCCATGTGCTGACTTAGACACAGTCTCATCAAGCAGCATCTCTGACACTTTATCTTTCAAACGTCACTTTTTCTTTTCTTGTTTGTTAAACGGAAACAGCCAAGCAATTCTGCACAATATTTGCTGTCTGTAGTACCTGAGYGTCTTTGGGCCGCTCAATAGCAGTGTTTTTTGAATAACTTTTTTGGGAAAAAGTATTTATTTATTGATTGTACATTACTGTGTGTCCTTGTATACTGAATTATGTGAGTGTGCGTTGTTATGCAAATGGGAGATTTATCTTTTCAATGTTGCAGACATATCTTGTAAATGTTTACCAAAAATTGTGTCTATATATTATATATATATATATATATACAGTATAGAGAGAAAATATGTGAATTAAGCGGGTTATTTTTTGAGCAGGGGAGAAGAAATCTTTTGCTTTGGGAAAACGATGCGGTTTCTATYGCCCCTGTTCCCTGACGTGCCAGCCCGTCCCTCTCCTTTGCGGTGACGATTGCTCCTTGCTGGCAGAGGAGACTSGGAGCAGCAGAGCCGCTCTGAGCTCGGCCCGCCTTGGGGGTAGCTGGGCTTTACCTGCACAGCGGGAACGCACCCGGGCGTCCCGGCTGCCGTGCCGGTAAATCCAGGCAGGCGGGCGCCGCTCGAGGTGCGCGGGGCTCGTGCCAGGATAACCGGGATAACCGGGAGCCTGGGCCTCGGGAGCCCGCGGCCTCCTCCCGCCCCGGCCCCGCGGTGCCTGGGGCCGGTGCCGGGGAGCAGAGCGGGGCTGCGGCTCTGAGCTCGGGCCTGGCTTTCTCGGGGGAGCCGTTAGCGGGTGTTCTCTGTGCGCTTGAGCTTTCTGCCGGTGCAATGTGCCACGTAAGCGTTGGCGCCCGTCCTGCATCGTGCGGCTGAGGCAAACACCTCGGAGGTGGTCTCTGCTCCTGGCCCTGAGCTGCTGCCAGGAGCTGCTCGGGGGCCGTGTCGAGTGTCTGAGCCGCTCTGCCCCTGCACCCGCCTGGAGGATGGAGAGCGGAGGCTCCTGCTGCCGCTGCTCCGCTCCCCCCCGGCCTCTCCGTTCCTGACGGCTCTTAACGCACCCGAACACCGCTGTTAGTGCAGCTAAAGCCGCTGACAGACATGCGGGTATCGGCGCCCGTTTCACTGATAATTCCAAAACACACGAGGAGAAGGGGTTATTTCCYATGTGGCAGCTTCGAGTCTGAGTTTTGATGGGAATCAACCAGCCGTGGGCAAGCTGAGAGCCCAGCCCTCGTCCTGGAGCCGTGTGGCCAGGAGCGAGTCGGCAGGGAGCGATTCTTCTTATTCTTTCTTCTTTTCTCTTTGCTGTTGTTTTTAATCGTGAGGCCTGGCCCACCTTTTCCTGTGTTTATTTTGATGAGTTGGTAATTCACTGCTCTGGGAGCCCCTGTGGCAAACACTCCTCAAAGCAGATACAGCCTCGGCTTCCAMATCCTCCCCACCCAAGCTTTGCCTTGGGAAAATACCTTAGAGTGGAGTAAGGGGCTGCTGCGCGGGGGCGTCGTGCCCAGGCAGCGAGAGGCCCTGAGCCGCTTCCCCAGCAGGACCAAAGGGATTCCCGTTTCATACATTTGTCAAGGGATTTTGCTCGGGAAATCCGCGTAGGGATCTTCACCCGGCCCAAGTGGCTCTGGACACGTTTTCTGGGCTTCGGCTTTGCTCGAGCGCAGGTCGCTGGCAGAAGAGCAGGGCTTACAGAGACGTGCCCATGCTCGGCACTACGGAAGGGTTGTAGCTCCTGCGAGGCTCGGGCCTCCCAGCCCTGCGTCAGAGCTTTCCAGGGCCCCGGGTGGACAGCGGTGCCGCTTGCTGCGGCTGCAGATCCCCCAGGGCTCGGCTCTTCCTGGAACAGCCACGTCCCCTTTTAGCACGTGTCTAATCCGAGACCGGCGATCAAGACGCTCAGCCGTTAATTCTCGTTTAGCGCCTTCCTCCGATGGATTCTGCGCACGGAGCAGAACGGGGAGCCCGAGAGCGGCCGCGCGCGCAGGGAGGGCGACGTCGGCCCCGCGGCACCCGYGCTCAGAGCCCCCCGGCGCGGGGATCCCTTCCCATCCGCTTCCCTGCAGGAAGTGAAAAAGGCTGCTAAAAGSAGAGGAAAAGAGAAGTTTAAAAACCCTTTTAAAAAATCTGTTAGAATTTAAGCTATGCACAAAACCTCAAAAAAAAAAAAAATGCCTGCAAGTTGTAAGAGTCCATGTTGCTCTGCTGCGAGGGAGGACGGTAGATTAAAAATCTCATTACTGGATCCTGAGCTGCTTAGATTCCATTTCCACAACAACATAAGGTTGATCCGCCTTAATTCCCAGCAATCCCGCCCTTTCTCRGAGGGCCATTCCCGGGAGCCGGGGAAGGAGAAAGCCCTTCTTCCTAAGCAGAATTAAGGCAGCGTTTGGCTGCGACGAGCCCGCGGGCCGTAAGCGTCGCCCCTCGTGCCGGCCGTGCCCGGGACCCGCGCGCCCCTGCCCTGCCCTGCCCTGCGCTGCTGCTCTTCGTGGTGATGCCGTTTTGGTCTCTGGGAGCTGCTCGGGTGGACAGTAACGAGCACTGTAGCTTTTAATATACTTGTAGAAGTGCTGCTGATGTTCTGAGGTTGTTTGAAGTCCACAGTGCCGTATAATATATGTTTTATATTATTTTATTCATGCTTTTGTTTTTTTATGTCAACAGTTCCTTGTTGTTGTTCCKAGAGAACCACTGAAGCTCTCTTCTCTATGGTCCATGTACTTTCAARTCAATAAAACCCTGGTTGCTCTCCGATGCCGCGTGGTCGCTGGCGCCGGGACAGTGACGGGGGAGCCCCTTGGMGAAGCAGCGCGGCGAGGCGGCGCGGGGCCCTCCCAGCCCTTCCTCGGGCCGCGCTGGGGTCACCGGATCCCTGTGGGTGGGAAAGACCTTGGAGAGCCGCCCTTGCCCTGCTGCCCCTCTGCTGGGGTTGCCTCGTGGAGCATGTGGACAGGCGGGGGGAGCCGGGCGAGGAGCCGCCGCGGTGGGCGCGGGACAGGGCTGGGCTTGGAAGTGGGTTTTGCTGGGAATGGGAGCTGCCCCGGACTGGGTTTTGCTGGGGATGGGAGCTGCCCTGGATTGGGTTATACCCGGGATGGGAGCTGCCCTGGATTGGGTTATACCCGGGATGGGGACGGCGCGGGCGGGCGCCGGCACCCCCTGCCGCAGCCCGTGCTCCTGCCCCGTCTTGGCAGGGCTGCCCCGGGCGGGCGCGCCAGCGGGGCCCGAGCGTGCTCAGGAAACGGGGCCGGAAGAGGCCTGCTTACGAGAAGAGGCTTAATTAAATAAAACCTGGTATTTAATTAATCCTTAATACGTTCGCGTCTCGGGGCGTGTTTGCTCTCGTGGCACAGCCCCAGGTTTCAGCGCAGGCTCTGGGGCTGCCGGGGAGCCTGGAGTTCAGGACTTGAGAGGGCTGATGAAGACKCTCCCCCAGCTGCAGAGTTCGGAATCCGTCGGGATGAGGTTCAACCGGCCCTTGCAAATGTGTTAATTACCTGCTATTAATTGGCAGTGGAGCCTGTGGGGGCCAGGTCCCCCGTGGCAAGTGCAGAAACGCCCTGTATTCGCAGTGCAGAGAAGCTACTAAAAAACCCAGGCTGTTGCAATGGAGGAGAGGAACCGATGCTGAAGGCGAGTTCGTTAATGTCTGATGTGGGGCCGCGGGTACCCAAGGGAGCGCGGAGCCCGCGCAGGGCTCTGGGGCATGGCGGGGCTGAGGCCCYGGCAGCGACGAGCCCGCTGGGCCGGCCCGGCCCGTCCTGCCCTCCCTGCACAGCCCGTGGGCCTTCCCGCCGGCCCAACGTGCAGGGGCAGGAAGGGGCTTTCCCAGCCCCCCGGCAAGGGGCAGCCAGGACCCCCTCGGGCTCTGCTTTGCCTCCCGCAGGAGCCCTCCGGGCGGCGGGGCCTCCAGCGAGGCTGGTCCCACGGCCGGGGCTCGCCCCCAGGAGGGCTGCGGGGCCGGGCGCTGCCACCCGCAGAGCACAGGGCAGGACCTGCGATGTCCCGGCGTGGGGCAGGACCCGCGGCCCCGCTCCACGCGCACAACGGGCCCTTCCCGCCGCAGGAAGGGCACGGACGTGTGCGCAGAGAGACCTCTGCCGTACCCCATCCACTCTGCTCCGAGCCGAATCCCGAGCAGCCCCTTCTCCRGAGGTGAAACGTGACGGGTCTGACACCAGAACGCTGCCCTGGAGGCCAGCCGTGCTGCGGAGAGGAGCGGGTGACGCTGCCCGTCGGGGACAAGCGGGGCTGCCCCCGCCCCGCCTGGCAGCGCCCGTGGTCAGCGTGACGGCCACGGGAGTTGGAGTGAGGAGAGGGGCGGCTCGCGGCGGGCAGCGCAGGAGCCCGCGCAGCGCCGGCCGGCTGCAATCAGCACCCCGGGTCCGAAGCTCAGGTGTCGGTGTGCACGGGGCTGGCGTGTCCGCTTGCTGCCGCCATCCACACCGCAGCGTGGAATTACAGCGCTCNCGCTGGCCACGGTGGAATTACAGCGCTCCGCTGGCCACGGTGGGCGGCAGAGCCGGCTCCGCGTTCACCGCGGCCCCGCGTTGGGGTGGCTCCAACGCGTGGGTCAGGGCTGGGGGCGCAGGGCCGGGGGCGCAGGGCTGGGGGCGCAGGGCTGGGGGCGCAGGGCCGGGGGCGCAGGGCGCCCATCCCTCTGCGGCGCCAGGGCTGCCGGGCCGGTGCTGCTGCCGGGGCCGGGCGCGTCGCCGGCCTCCTCGCTCCCCCGAGCTGTTCCCGGCACTGGGAATGTCTGCAGAGGCTCCGATSCCGGCCTGCCCTCACCCGCGGCACCTCCCTGCAGCCCCCGGTCCGCGGGCGCTGCCGCCTGCCGGGCTCGGAGCAGCCGGCGCTCCCGTGGCTGCCTCGAAGCTCCCAGTCCCGTCTCCGTGGCCCTGCGGGGGCTCCTCGCAGGCGGGGGCTCCAAGGGAGGCGGCAGCTCCTCGGCAGCGCCCCTCGCCCGAAGCCGCCGTGTGAGCGCGGGCGCTGCCGGTCCCCGCGCCCCGGCTGCGCTGCCGCGTGTGGGTGCTGGCRGAGCGGAGCCGGGCGGCTCCCGCCGGGGGAGATGAGGACCCCAGTGTGTGCAAGGTGGCCGYGCCGGGGGAGCGGAACCCCGGCCGAGGAGGGGGTTGCCTCGCGGGGCAGCCGCAGCCGCATGGTCAGGACGGCGCAGTCCCCACTATGGGGACGTCCCCGCGCTGAGGACACGCGCTGCCCCGCTCAAAGGACACCCCGCTCCACGGGCAGACGCAGCCCCTCGCTGACGGGACCCGCTCCGGGATCCCTGCGGCTCCCGGGCCTGCAGCAGCTCCCGGGGCCGCCGCAGCGCCATGAGGAGGCCCCACCGGGGCCGTCTGCGCCGCCCGGCTCGTGGAGGTTSCCTGGGCTCCCCTAGCGGCACCGCCCGGTGGCGCAGACCAGGTGGCCGCGGCTGCCCGTCACCCAGCGCCCCGCGGGCAGGACGGAACCGCACCGGGCCGGGGCCGGGGCCGGGCTGGCGGTGGGGCCGGGCCGCGAACCCGCGTCCCCGCCGCTCCCGGGGCAGGTGCAGAGGGCGGGACATGGCGGCGGCGCGCGGGGGGGGGGGGCGGTCGCTATGGCAACAGCGGCGCTTCCCGCGGGCCGCGCAGCCGCGGCGGGAGGGGGGGGCGCGG
>PTEX01000041.1:1012865-1037329 GCA_003342815.1 Eudromia elegans | reverse complement strand
GGGGCGCTGCTCGGCACCTGCCTGCCCAGCGCTGGAGGCGGCTGGAGCTGCGGGCGCTTCTGGGGCGGTTTGGAGCGTGGGAGAGGAGTAGACCGTGCTCGGAAGAAGGGCTGGGTAAGGTGGTTTAATCTCCGTATTTTACCCAAATTCTTGTAAGAACTTGCAAACTTGTTCTGCTGTGGGTAGCGTTTTTCCTTCACTTTTTTTTTTTAAAACTATGAAATAGTCAAGAATAGTTATTATCAATAAATCCCAAAGCCTTCCGCCATTAGCATGGTTAAAGAGGTAGGAGACCTTCCGGGTTTGAAAAATGTAACCTGCAGTTCTCCTTGGATGTGTATGTATCTTGTTGAAAATAATTATAAAACCTTAATCTGTTCCCTGTCGGGCTGTGCTCTGAGCTAATTCCTTGTTTAATACAGGAATTCCTGCTTAGTGGAAGAGTTTAGGCGGCCGGGTCTGCGGTCCTGCCTGGGTAGGGTTTTCTCCTTGGGCAGGACGAGGGCTGGTAACGGCAGCTCCCGGCAGCTGCTCCCTTGGGCTTTCTTATGGGGCCTGGGATATTTCCCTGAGAATGTTCCGTTTGCTTTAAGTGATGTATATTTGCATGTATATGAAAAGGAATTAATATGTATATGCACATGTACATATAAAAGAGAGAACGATGTGARTCTTGAGTATCATAGCGTTGGCCATCCCTTTAATTAGAGGAAAAAAAGGGGGAGGAAGAAAAGGGGGGAAAAAAGAGTCAGTAAGAGTGAAGGGCTGTTTTGTGATTCAGATCTTACGTCATTCCTCGTATCTTTATATGCAGCAGTGTCAGATGTGAATGACACCGAAGGRCGGTCGTGCTTATGCTGCAGGTTCGGAGGCTGCCTCTCTTATGGCTAGAGGACAAGGGTCAAAGCGGAGCCGGTGCTTTATTCCCCCTTTTTCCTTTCTTTTTCCCCCTCTCCTCTGCCAGCGTTCACCTCGCGGGGACGGAATGGGGCCCTGGGAGGGTGAGCGGGAGCGGCGCGCCGGGCGGCGCTGCCCTGCCCCGGCTCCTGCCCGGCGCTTGCCGGGTGTCGTGCTGGCCTTGGCTCCGGGCGCTGCCTCTGCTTCTCCGCAGCGGGGCCTGTGGCCTCCCTTGGCTTTGAGGCTGTCTCTGTGCAGCCAGGACCCCTCCTCGGCGCGGGCCGCGGCGCTGCCTTGGCCCCCGTGCCGCTCCCCGCGGGTCTTCCTCCCTTTAGCTGCAGTCGTGGAGCTTTCTGTGCTCCGGTAGATGTGCCTGGTGCCGTGAGAACAAAGCGGATGAACCTCCCGCRGGTCTGTCTGCTCTCTAGAAGCTTCTCAGCGGTGGGAAGAAAGCTCCCTGTGGTCCCGAGAGCGCCGGCCTGGAGCCGTGGTGCCCGCGGGCGCGCTCCGCGGGGCGGCCGTCGGGGTGCTCCGAGCGGCCGCGCAGAGCGGCGCCCGCGCCGTGCTCCCGAGGGCGGCTTCCCGAGGGGCCCTCCGGGAGAGCCGGGCGGAGCAGAGCCGCGTGGTGCTGCAAGTCCAGACACGAGGCTGGCAGCGATGCCATGAGCGCAGTCTTTATCACTGCTTTGCGTTTGATGCAAAGGGGTGACTGGAGTCGGAGTGTTGTAATATCTTAGGTGTGTGTTTTGTTTTGAATACAGGAATCATCCAAAWGCATCTCTGATAAAAAGGACTGGTTGCAAAAATAGCCTTTGCAGTGTAAACCAGCGTCTGGTTGTCTGGAGTTTGTGGCCACAGAGACTGGAATAAGAGCATCAGGAGAGCTGTGAAACTCCCTCAGCAGCTAATTCAAATTAACCTTGAGCCCTGGACAGATCTGTGGAGCCTCGAAAGGTTCCAGCTTTAGCACTTGGGAGGCTGGGGGGCACCTGCCTGGGCAGCGGGAGGTGGGGGCCTTGCTCGCTGCTTTGCGGGAATGCGCTGCTGGGTTGGCACGGGTTCCGCCCGGAGAGGAGGGACCAYGAAGGGCTGGTTGCAGAGCGCGCTCTGCCTCCTGGTAATTGGATTTTAATAGGCTTGAAGGGCATTCTTGAACGTTTCCGTGAAGTTCCCAGGCCTGTCTGCAGCAGCGCTGTTCTATTAACACTTCCAACAAAGATGGTACCGGCYGAGAACCCGGGGACTCGGCCGCGCTGAGCGGGCTGCTCCAGGTGAAGCAGCTGGCTGCACGGGGGCCTTCCCGGCCTTAGGTGCTGTAAATGCCACGGAAAACAGATTCTGAAGGCAATCGGGATATTACGTTTTATAAAATATCCTAAGCCTAGGGAGCTGACTAATGTATCTTTTATCAGCTATAGCTGGGGGAAAAAAATCTCATATTTATTGTTTTCATGCCTAGAGTTTGAATTAAATTGATRTGACCAGAACATCTCATTGGAAAGGAATATACAGTTCTACTTAATAGCGAGGAGTTATTTTTGGACCTCAAAGTAAATGATCTTATGAGAAGGAGATCTTTTGAGAAGTGCACCTCTGTAAACAGCTTAATCTCTAGATGCCTTCCCCGAGCCGGGGGTTTATCTTCTGGCTTCCCCTTGCCTTGGGCTCCTTCTGGACAAACGTGGTGCTGGAGCTTCTACAGGCACAGAAGCCATCCAACAACTTTCCAAGATGCTCACGATTATTTTTTCAATGCATATTTATTGAATAAGAGAAATTATTCCGGATTGTTAATACGTACTTTGGCAGTTCTGAATATCATTAAATTCCTTTTTTTTTCCTTTTTTTTTTCTTTCAAGGAGGTGTTGTTTTGTTTTTCACTCTTCATGCTTGCAAAACGTCCTTTGGAAAGGCAAGAAGTTTTGAAGGCTGCTATGACTGCAGTGGTGCCATTTGAGCAGCCTAGGACTGCAGAGGATTATTAACTGAAACGTTTGTTGTTATCTTGAGGTCTATGAATCTGCGCTTAAACATTTGGTGTGAAATCTGGACTCTTTTAAAGGCAGTTATGGTGCTGTTAATTAAAAGTTTTTATCAGAGKGAAATGCTAAAGTGGAGCATTTTAGCTTCTAATAGAGCTGCAGCTTGCCTGGGTGAGATAAACGTGTGGATTTGCAAGTGTGAGGGCTGCGGTTTCTGGCGCTGTGGAGGCGGGAGGGCCCTTGCCCGCTGCAGCCGGAGCAGGACGGGGGGCTCCCGTGTGCCTGGCTCCCGCGCACCGTGCGTCCGCAGGCTCTGCTCCCACGGCTCTGCTCCCGCGGCCCCGCTCCCGCGCACCGTGCGTCCGCAGGCTCTGCTCCCACGGCTCTGCTCCCGTGTGCCTGGCTCCCACGCACCGTGCGTCCGCAGGCTCTGCTCCCACGGCTCTGCTCCCGCGCACCGTGTGGTCCGCAGGCTCTGCTCCCGTGTGCCTGGCTCCCGCGCACCGTGTGGTCCGCAGGCTCTGCTCCCGTGTGCCTGGCTCCCGCGGCCCGGCTCCTGTGCGTCCTGTGGTCCGCAGGCTCTGCTCCCGTAGCCCGGCTCCCGCACACCGTGCGGTCCGCAGGCTCCGCCGGCAGCGTGCCGTGCGCGGCGGGGGATGTCCGTAGCTGTTGCACGGTGTTCGCGTGTCTTGGAGAACCAACGGCGGTGGGGGTGATGGGAGGTGGAGGCCGCTTCCCAGGCCCAGAGGCTCTTTGGTGGGGCCGGCGCCTGGAGGCCGGGCCCCAGCGCTGACCCAGTTAGCGCTCGCGGCGCGGCCCCGAGACGGCTCCGCGGCGAGAGCAGCCGTGGGCATGAGCACGAGGCCTGGCGGGGCTGCGGGAGCCACGAAACGAGCTTGTTGTGCTTAAACCTGCACTGCTTAGGTGGGGCACGCTTGGGAGTGAAAATGGTAACGCTGCGTTGCCTTCTTGGTTAGAATTGAAGGAAAAACAAGGAGTTTTACACTACCCTGCCTGGTTCCTGAGGGTGAACACCTGCCATCAATTTTTGAAATGCATTAAACGAAGCATCTGAGTGTGCTCTTGCCGAAGCAGCCCGTGCTGCTGCTGCCTGCATCAGCCGGTTCTGTTAATGTTTTTACAGCAAGTCTTTTCCTGGCCCCAGTGTTTGTGTTCTGCACCTTTCAACAAGTGCCTCTTGGTTAACGTGCAGTTTGCAACCTGTGCTTCCTCCTGCTCTAGAATTGGGATGATCCTCCTTGGCAGTGTTGATTAGATCCCGAAAGTTATAAATACTAACAGAAATTAAGCTCGTCTTTATTCTAGTCCCTTAATGAGCTCAAACTTCCTTTGGAGTTCAAGCCTGGCCACTTTTTCAGCTCAGCTTTGGAATCAGCGACTCTCTGCGGGGAGCGAGTTGTGCCAGAACGTAACGGGGGTGTTTATCCGCCGCAACTGCGCTCGACCATACAAGGCCCTGCGTGGACGGAGCCGCCTCAGCCGTAGCGAACGCGTTCGGCTCAGCAGAGCCGTGGTGCATTTTAGACGTGGTTGGAATTTTTGGCCACCATAACGCTTGGCTTTCATGAGGGTGTTCACTGAGCAAAATGGGTACAGATTCTGTTCTAAAATGGGCATTCCTGCTAAAACTCGGTGCTCAGCTTTCTCCTTCCKTACCTAAAGATTTAACAAGGAATTTTCATTGTTCCTTCTCAATCAGAGGTCTGATTTTATTAGTGCTATTAAATGCCAGATATTATAATCTTTCCTTAATATGCTTGCAGCAACATGTGGGTTGGGACTTATCTAATCATACCCTAATTTTGTGGTACACAGTGGTATCAAGTTTTTTTTTTGCATGTTATATTCAAGGTTACGGTAACAGTTATGGACAAGAAAAGAGATATGTTGATGTAGTTAATACAAAGTGCTCCTAAGTGCATTTGGATTGCATGGCTCTAAGTAGTCATCTTAACATTCAGTTTACATTCTTGCTGTTGCTATTTAAATACAGCTTTACTTAGCGGCGAGTTAATATTCAGCAGTGCTTCCCCTCCGCGTGGGACCGGTTCCTGCGCCCGCGCGCCCGACTCTCGCGGCGCTTGCCAGGGCCGCGGGTGTTTCCTTGGCCTCTTCCTTCGCCGCACTCGAGCCCGCGTGCGCGTCGGAAGGCCGCTCCGGGAGCGGCGGCTCGGCGCCTCGGGAAGGCCGCGGAGGCTCCGCTCTGCGCAGTGAGCGTTATGCTAATTCAGCTGCTAAACATATTGGAATTATGCTTCCTTCTGATTGTGCAGCGCTGGCGAATTCCAGCAGAGCCTTTGCTTGGGATATTGGGGTTGGCTTTGGGCAGCGAGCAGCTTTCCTGCACACGGTGCTGTGATCGTAAGGAAGAGGAGAGTCTGCCGGTCTCCGTTCATACCGAGTCCTTTAAGTGAAGTGCATGCTTAAGTAACGAGGAGGCAACGTGTAGTACAATGAAGCAGACGTTTGAGCCTTGTTTCAGATGAAATATGTATTTTCTTGTTCAGAATGCATTTTAGGTTGGGATAAAAGGCCAGGAGAGTCTTGCAACTCGTGACTGAAGTCGTTATGTTAATACAGAAACTGGACAAGCTGTGGTGTGGGAGAGCCTAGGTCCAGTTGTGGACAACCTCTTAGACTGCTGCTGAGCCCTTTCTCYAGTATTGGATCTTAGCACCAGGAATGGGCCCTAGTTTGGCTTCCCGACCGGCTCGTGTGAAGCATCTCTGAGATGTCTCCGGTACCTGCGTGTCTAGTACRCAGGGTAAGGTAACGAGCACCCGCGGTGCCCTGCGTGTTGCTGCTGGACTATTGCATGGAATGTAACAAACAGTTAATTTTTAATGAAGCTTTTGGTACCTTAGGGATTGGTCAGCTCTGTTTTTGCAGGCTTGGCTCTGCAAGCAGCAGCTAATGGACACTTCAGGGCATCTCCAGAAGCCTCCATTGTGCTTCTTTTCGGATATGTAGCAGCTTTAGTCCTAAATTAGTATCAAAATGCTGCCTGGATGATGCTGAAAAGGTGACTTCAGGGTTAAAAATCTTGCCACCTCTTTCTGCTCAGCTTGGCTTCGGGTCCCTCTGTCCTCCCACTGCCGGGGACAGTGGCTGCCAACGGGACAGGGATGGATTCAATACCTGCCCTTGCTTTGATAATGCGACTGGAGAATGTCCTTTGGTTCGGATTCAGCGGCCCTGTTCCCGCTCCATCCCAGGAGTATGCTGAGAGGAAGCTGCAGTTACAGGCTTGCGAGGCATAAATATGTGTTTAAAATATATAATTAATGTAGATCTGTTTGTGACTGTTTAACCAATATTGGCTTTACACCAGCATGCCAGAGAGTGTTTATAAGAAGTTGGACTGCCTTTTATTAGGCATTAAAATGTGTACGGTTTATCAGGCTTTTGCTGCAAAATAAGCGAAGAGGCTGCGGGCTGCCCAAGCGTGGGATGGGCAGAAGCTGCAGTGCCCCCTCGCCCGGCTGCTGCCCGGCCAGGGCCACCGGGACGTGGCCGCTGTGYCCTTGGAGCGCAGCCCCGGCCCGCYGGAGCCGGAGCCGTGCATTGCCGGAGACTCGGAGGGCGCCTCGGCTTCTGCTTGTGCCGCTCTGCTCTTCTCAAGCATCCTCTGCTGGCTGCTCTCCGGCAGGGGCGCGGATGCGTGGAGCTTTGGTTTCTCTCCCCAAATCTGCCACCGATTTGAGGAAGCTTTTCCAGGGGCTGGAGGGGGCCATGYGGAGCCTGGYGGGGCTCCTTCCTGSCGSGGCTCCTTTGTGCTTGGTCACGTCRTGAGGAGGAGGAAACTCTGTCTTTGCAGGTTGGTGCCGGGAACCACCAGCTACCAGGTACTGAAACGTGTCTGCAGAGCAGCACGGGCAGGCGGTGTTTTGACACGGGCGATTGTACGAGCGGGGCGAAGCTTGAGGACACAATTTCCTGCATGCACAAGAGGCTAGATACGGCCACGGAGGTGAAAGCGGGGCCTTATGGCAGCAGCGGCAGCTCCTCGGTCACCTAAAGCTGCCCCTTAGGTGGCGGCTGCCGAGCCTGGGAGAAGCAGCRGCAGCAGCAGAGCCCCGTGCCGCCCGGGTCGCGCTGCGCTGYGGGGAGAGGAGAGACGCCTGGGAGTCCTTGATGACCTCGAGACAAAGGCTTTAATTGTTTTGTAAGGCAGAGATGACAGGAGATGTTTTGGCCCAGAGAACGCTGAATACTAAAAAATATTTTGCTTTTGTAACAGTATTTCTTTTTTTTTTTGGCTTAAAAAAGATCTGGGCCTTCCTCACTGGTCTAGATTTTTTTCCCTGATAGTTCCTGCAGGTAAATGAACCCCCTAATTYTGATGTCCACTTTGATTTTAAGTGTGTTTGAATTGCTCCATCTCTAGCTTAAAAATTGTAACTGCAATAAAATTAGTGCAATTGAAGCATTTGAATAACTGACTTGTTCAAAACTGGGCCATCCTAAGTAAAGCATCTGAATTGCTTTATAGGATCAGGAACTTGGGAAAAGGAGGGGTTATCAGGTAACTTGTTTTTGCATCCCAAACGGTCCTTGGTCAGATAGCWTGGAGGCTGGTATTTGTGGTGGTGGTTATTGTTATTGTTGCCCCGTCAGAACTCTTGATGAGGTTGGTGGGTCTTGCAGCRTGGTCAGGCTGTTCCTGAGCACGCYGGAAAACGTCTCCGCACTGTAGGGTCTGAGTGGGCAAAAAACGGCCGGTCATACAAATTCATCTGCGTTCCCCCATCGTGGAGCAGCGTGTGCCCARAGCGAGCCTTGGGAAGGGAGAACGTGCCAGGCAGCCCCGTGCCCCGTCCCCGCGCGCGGCAGAGGGGCCGCGTGCCTGGGTCGGGCACCCTGGTGCTGCGTTCGCTGCCGCGGGCGTTGTGCCCGTCAGCCGTTGGGAATGCTGCTGCTTAAAGCGTTGCAGGGCAGCGCCAAGGGCCGTCCCGAGGGCTTGGGCACAGCACGCTCAGTTGCATGCTGTGGGAATTAAGACGATGAATCACASGGAAATAAAGCATAATGCAAGAAATCATTATAAGTATAAGCACTCACTCTGGTTCCAAAGCACGTTCTGTGGGACAAACTGAGCGTTTTTGGAATGCAAATGGGCGCGAGTTTATGAGGCACAGCAACATCTATTTGTGTTCTCTGYTAGTGCTAATTCTGGCAGTCTATCATAGTATTTCTCTACCAAAGATACACTTGCACATCACTGCTGCCCACTTTAGATATTTGCAACCATGGTACAGTGCTGTGGCAAGCTTGCTCCTAAAGCTTGCTGCAACGGAAAGAGCGTACTTGGAAATTGTCCGTTTGTTCGTGTAATGTAGAATATCCTGGTTGAAGGTACCCCTGGAGACCGCGTGGTCCAGGGTCCTGTTTAAAGCAGGGCCACTTCAGAGCCGCTTCTCCCATTTTGCTGCAGTTCACTTCTAGAGTGATCTTTGGAGCAAGTATCTTGGGCTTGATTATAGTCACTCGTTAACCAAGTTAGACGACGTGCTTCTGTTATGACTAACTCAAATATCCGAAAGGTGCAAATGGTGGAATGAGTGGAGAAATTGCTAATTTTGGCGCTCTGTATTGAAAGCAAAGGTGTCTTCAGCAGCACAAGCTAGACCTGTTGAACATGGAGCGTTCTGGTGCATMCTTTCAAGGAAACGGTTGGGGAAGCGGTACTGAAGACCTTGAGTAGTSCTGAACCGTAGAAGAATAGAGTTGTTCTGAACAAGAATGTGCAATGATAACTCTCTTCTTGTTCTAGAAAGGGCGGGCTTCAAGGAAGCCTGTGACATCTTTGCTCGCGTTCCTCTGTAGATGAGTATTTTTTGAATGAGTATTTTACGTAGTGATTGTTCAGCTTTGGAATTTATCCTTCAAGACAAATGCAGATGCAAAAATAATATGGTGTAAATGCCCTTGCTTCCGAGGGGAAGGAATCTTAATGCCTAGAGCTCAAGTACAGGTGCTGGGCATTTCCTTCCCTCCGCATTGCAGCCGTGCAGGGCTGGGGCTGGGCCGGTCACGCTGCTCGTCACCTGCCTGTGCCGTGAGTGACACTGTGCCCTAGGTGAGGGTCTCACTGGAGTGAGTTCTGGTTTTCYCTGCTCATGAGGTCTAGCCTTGCAGGCCCGTGTGAGCGAGCAGGGTTTTCCCAGAGACCTACCGTGTTGGAAAGAATTTCCCCTCTTTGAGAGCTGTTAGCAGGAGCTGCGCAGTAACCCGAGGCAACCGKCCGGGAGCCTTGGGGCAGAATAAAGCAGATGAAAACAGGAGCCAAGTGATCCTCCTCGGCAGCCGCGCAGGGCGGCTCTGCCCAGGCCTCCGGCCTCGCGGAGGGTGCATTTTTTTGGTTCTTTATGGTCATCCCATCGCGTTGTTTCTTTCGTCCTTCGTTTCYTGAAGTTCGGTTTCCTGTAGGTGAGTAGACCTCTGCATTGATCTCCTGGGGTGGTGAAGGTAGAAGCCCTTCAAGGCTGATAGCACCCGCACTTTAATCTCTCTAAGCAGTAAAGTCCTCATCATACTGTTCTGGCCTTTGCTCCGCAGGGTAATGCCTTAACCCGTGTGTACACGGAGCTCCGTCGGTGGTGGAGGCTCCCCCTCGACAGGGGCTGGTCTGTCCTTGCCGCYGGTGGCTTCGTGGGTCACAAATACGTCGTGGTGCTGGAAATCCTGTTAGAATTCGAAGAGGAAGATCAGATCTGCAGAGAGCATTACGGGCTCTGTCCTTTCTGCCACAAAAGCACCTGCCCAGCATGAACGCGAGCAGGAAGCGCCTGCTCCCACGGAGCCGTTTCTGTGATACAGCGACCTTTAGCAGCTCGCCTCGAGCACRCTGCCCTGTCCCCGCCGATTCCTTCCTGGGTACGCAGGGTGATGTGGCACGGCTCTTTGTACGGGCGTCGGAGCCTCCGCTCGCGAGCGGCCGCTGCGCGAGGGCCCTCGCCCGTGCTGGTGACGAGCGCGAGGGCTTGGGTGGCCGCGGTTGTGCCGCGCGGGCTCCCTTCCTTCCGCGGGGACGTGGCTTTCGGCAGCATTTTGGGGGGACCCTCCCGAACCATGCTGTTGTTGAGATGCGTTTGCAGCCCTCTGAGGGCAGCAAGTGCGACGAGTGATCTAGCAGCCGCGGTGGTAGTGTCAGCACTGGGGTCAGAGCCCCTGCTCCTGCTCCGTGCCTGCCTGCCGGGAGGAAGAGGAGTAGCTGTCATTAGAGGCAATATTTTAAGATGTGGGTGGTCTGTAAGTGCCTTTTGTTGCTGGGACGTGGTGTTGAACAGAGTGTTCTGCAGGGGAAGTATCAAATGGAAGGCTGTGCCAAAGTGCCTTTTTTATTTGTATTTCCTTCCCCCCGCCGAGCTGGGGATATTTGTAGCGGCGTCGCAGGCAGCTGGCTCTGCTYGCCGCATCTCCCCTCCTGGAGCCGGATTTTTGTCTCTTCCTCTGAAGCAAGGTCATGCAGAACAAAACCTCCAARAGGGTATAAATAAATTAGTATGTCATTAATTTTATTATCGTCATGATATACAGTCTGATAAGAGTATAAAAAAAGACATACCAATAGATTTGGCTCTGTTCTCCTGGAATCTGTGCCCAAAAAACCTATTTACAAAAAAAGTATTTTAAATACAGTTATAAGTTAAACTTTGTGCAAAAAACCAATCGTCATCCGTACATATTAATATGTACATCATCCTGGAAAGCAATTAGTGTGAGAGGGGATGGGGAGAAAGGCCAGATCACAAATCAAACTGCCGGTCCTCTGCTCCGCGCTGGTGAAAGGGCCGTTTCTGACTTTGGGAACTGCAAACAGACCCGGTGCTACCTGAAGCACTTGGCCGCGTTCCTGGCAGAGGCGGGTCCGACTCCTTTCTTTTTTAATTTCCGGCATCAGAATGCCGGAATTCTGCTTCTTGCTTGTGTAGAATGGGAAAAGTCCATGGGARATCTGATCCCTAGTGTGTTGTCTGGCACGGCGCTGGAAAGCCAAGGTGGTGGGAAGCTGTTGGGGGGCGGTGGTGGTGTTTTTCTGGGGCTCGTTGGGTTAGACTGGATAAAACGCTGGGCCTGGTTGAGGATGAAGGGTGCTTAGGAGGCCGAAGGCTCCAGGCGGGTTAGCAGAGGTTGAAGCCGACCCCAATAGCGAGTTTGGTGGCGCGGGCAGAGCGAGCCGCGCGTCCCGCCGGCAGCGCAGCCCTCCGTTCGTGATGGCCCTGCCGAGCCGCCCCCGGCGCTGGCGCAAGGCAGCGCTTCCTTTCTGCTCCCCATTCCAACTGCTAAATGCTGAACTGGACTTTCTGAAAATACCCGCTCATTAGTGAGCCAGGTGGACCCCATCAGCACTTCTAGCTGCTTGCAAGCAGGCAGAGATGATGACTCATTGTGCAGGGTGAGGATCCTCGGCATCTGGCTCCAAAACACCGTGATTCACCACGGGTTCAAAGTGTTTTGCCTTTGATGGATGAAGTTTGTTCTAGTTAGGGTGTCTCATGAGGCTCGCAGCAAATTAGGAGTGATACTGGGGTTCAATTCCTCACGCACAGAGCAAAATGCTGGTTCTGTGTGCATTGCCTCAGGAGAAGCCCGCACAAGGCTTGGCACTTAGTTTTCACTTGAGTGGACTGGTCTCCTCATGTCCGAATAGGCTCCGGGGTTCCCTGCTTGCCTCGGGACCCCGGCGCTGCCCTCGCCTGTGCCGAAGCAGCCGTGGGGGTGCCAGGACCGCGGCCCCGAAGGCGCCAGGGCTCTCCGCGGAGCGGAGCGGAGCGCGCCGCCGTGGCCGCGGGGCCTCGGCAAGGTGCTGGCCGTGGAGCACCGCGAGCTCCACGAGCCGTCCAAACACCGGGCTCGGTGTTCGGGAGCATCTGGGGCTTGTCGGCAGCAATATCACATTCGTGCTTTAAAACATTTCGATAAATTTGAAACTGAGCTGGCGGGTGTTGTGTGCAAGCGACAACAACCAACCAAGCAGGAAGGCACGGTTGGCAATCCTAAAGCAAATCCAGCGTTTTAAAGATTGAAATTCTGAAACTGTTCTCCAGAAATAAGTGCAGACAAAACCTCCTAGTTTTAAGTCCATTCCAGTCCCAGATTCTTTTATCTCTGAGCAGGATAAAGCAATTACAGGAAGCACAAGTGCTAGAAATGTTGCTACTCAGCAGTGGGGCCTGTGACTTTTATGCGTTAATCCCCTTGGATTACTTTTTATGTGACGTTCGAGCATCGCTATGGACCGCATAGGCCCGGCAGCTGCAGAAGGGGGGGACTGCCTGACGTTTTCCATAGGCTTGCCGTCCTGGAGCCAGTGCATGTCGTGTGTTGGTGCGGTACCTGCTGAGCTGCTTTCCCCTGGTAGCAGTGAATGAAGATAGTTCAGCTATTAAAGTTTTATATATATATATATACATATAATATATAAAGTTATATTCTGGACTCTAGCTGTAGAGATTTCCAGGGCGCGCCGGGCCCTCGGATGGGCTCCCCAGCTCGTCGGGAAGGCAGGCTTTCAGATTTCAACCTGTTGATTTGGGTTAGTGGGGAGCAGAGCAGGAGCCTCCTTGGGCTGAGCTCCCCGCTGCGACTCTGCTGCGAGCTGGTTTTACTGCAGTACTTTATTGCTTTTTCATCATGAATGACTTCACCCAGGGATATGGTTAAAAATTAAAGCCCATATTCTACCTTTTTTCGATCTTTCTCTTATCAGTAAAAGACTTGAGGCTCTGTATGTCCACTTAAATATAACTGATGTATCCAATTTCAGTGAATGACCTCAGTAATACCGTGAATCAGTCTTAAATCCGGGAATAGAAGAAGCCTTTATTTACTGCATTGTGCCTGCTTTACTTGGTTGCATTTTTCAGGAGGGGGTTTATTTGCTAGTCTGGTTTTGCCTGTGTTGCAGCAAGGCTTGCAGGCTTGACCGTGTTCACGCACCCCCTCGCTGCCCAGCTCTGCTTTGGTTCATGTTCCCGAGCAAGCGAATGGAATAAATGGGAGTTGACAGAGCAGATCCCATSCGCAACGCTCCACATGCCGCGGCAGCAGCGGCAGGGTCGCGGCGTAAGGTAACTGCCACGGGCGCTGGGGACTTTATGGTTGCAATGAATGAAGTCAGTGGCGGGGAAGGAAGAAATAACGCGGGCTGTTGAGGCCGCGCAGTGTGAACTGATGGCGAGCTGTTTCTTGCAGGAGCTGCGAAGCCTGGCAGTGTTTTGCCTCTCCGTGGCGTGCGAGGGGGCTGCCTCTGTTTTCAGCAGCTTTAGTGTGTTGCTGTGCCAGTAAAAATGGGGAGTAGCTGAACATGTAGGGCTGTCCGTGGCATATCCACACATTCACAATCTTATCAACAGGGGAAAAAAACCCTCTTGTTTCTTTATAGCAGGGATGTTCTTTCCGTGGAATTTTCATGCTTTTGGTTCTTACAAAAGACAGTTGAATTTATCTGCTTTGGGATTCGGGGCCCGGTTGCAGGTGGGGTTGCTCTGCATCGTTTGAAACCATTCCTATTTACGAGTGAGGGAGCTGGCAGTAATGCTGTGACTCACGGTGCAGAAATGCCCTGCAGGTTGTGGCTGCCCTTGTCCGGGCAGCCTGAGGTGAACCGCTGGTGAGGGCGGCAGTGGCTGTGGCCGCAGCGCTGGGCAGCCGCGGCTCGGCGAGGGCAGGATGTGCCGGAGCTGCAGCTCCCGAGGGACGGGCCGTTGTTTGGACYGCAGCTTCTCAGCCAGGCTTGTTTACAGGTAATGTTTCAAACTGACAGCTTGGGAGTTAGTGTTTTCCTGGAGATAAGCAAGTTTTTCTGAGCCAAGATGTGTGCATCAGATAGAGGTGCCTGTGAGCCAGAGCTGCGGGCAGCAGTGCAGACGTTTCCTCCTTGTCCCTTGTTTGGGTTTTCACTGTTCCGGCAGCTTGGTGGGGTCAAAAGAGTCCGTGATCTTCCCCCTGCAAAATGTTTTGTTCTTATTTTCCAAATACTTCCTGGACTGAGCCAGGTCTGATGGTATTTGAGTAATAAGACCTGAAAATCTGGAAAACGGACKTGGCTGGATTAAGCTGAAAAGTGGGATAATGCCAATCTGATGGGTAGCGCAGGAGAAGTCGGGAGCAGATAGGATCAGCGGGTGGGCCGGGATCAGGGTGGTGGGCGGTGCTGGCTGGAGAGGGAGCCGCGTGCCGCGGCGGGGCTGGCGCGGCGCTCGCTGGCCTGCGTCCCGCGGGGTCCGTCCTRCCGCGCACGGCGCGCCGAGCCCCCTCTTTCCTGCCGAAGAAAAGGAGTGACAGCGTGATGCAAACCGCCACGCTCCAGTTCTGCAAGGCAGCTCTGGGCCAGCGACATCCGACTCCTGGTCCGGAAGGTTTTCCGTCAGTGCCATCCTTATTGCGGAGCGTGGTCCTGCTCCCTGCCGGCAGGAGTGCTCCTCACCAAACCCCTTCCTCTCTGGAATGTGGGGGCACATTACTCTGCTCCAGTCATGTTCCTCGGAACAAGGAGCGGGAGCAGGAGGAAGATTTCATTAAGATCTGTGAGAAGGTGTATCCGTGTGCACCTGCCACAAAGCTTGAATATGCATTTTATTAGGGGGGAAAAAAAGGGAACTGAAAATACCCAGATTACTGAAATTCTGCTTGTTGCTGTTTCCCCTCATCTCTGCAGTAAGCATAATTAAAGTCTAAATTAACGTCCTGCCTCTGGCGAGATATTGCAAATAGTACTTTGTCATGATAGAAACCATTTGGATTGAAAGTCAGCCTTTTGGGGAAGGGCGGCTTTTCAGGTGCCGCTTCACATGGTGCTGTTGCAAAAAGGAGATTTACAGCAGAGAGTAAATTAAAGTAATTGAGATTAGAGCAATGCAGAGCTCAAGGTTTAATTGTTGATTAACAGCGTTTGAATTTGCAAAGAGCAGCGTCCGACGGCACGGGTGCAATTGTGTGCAAATGGAATGTCCAGCTCTTGTGCTAAGCAGGTTATTTGTGCTTGCTGCGGTGTTGCGTGCTTCGGGCATCAGATGGTAATTTTYTCTTGATCCTTTAACAAGGGTCTGAAAAGCAGACGTTCTTCTGCCTTGTGCAATTAAATCCATGACCTCTCTGTTTTGAGGTGGGAGCCAGATTGTTTCCTTCAAATGCTGAGTGCGTTTCCTTGTTCACTGAGCGCACCCGTGTAGCTCCAGGTGTTGCCGTGCAGCGCCTGAACGGTGTCTGTCCCTTTGCAGGAGGGCCCCGGAGCCCGCGCGTTCCCGGTGTTCCCCTGTGGTCCGGCAGGCCTGGCCTTCGCTATGAGAAGCGAGCTGGCTCGTCCTCCTCGGCTGCAGCACAACATGCACAGTACGGTACGCGGGGGCGAAGCTTGTGGGAGCTCTGTYGAAGACCAGGTCACAATTACCATTTAAACTATTCACAATGTTTAATTGTAGGCTCTGGCTAAAAATTAACAAATAACATACTCAGTCACGCTGCTCTCCTGGTTTTTTTTGTCTTTCTCTTTGTATGAAAATATATGCTCAATGTGTATCAATAACTGTTGATATTATAAAATGGAGTTGAGGTGTGTGTGTTAACATTGGGAGCACTACTTCCTTTTTGTGATATGCTGTTTTATCTTAAATGCTCCAAAATTTAAATGTAGCATCCTTTTGAATTGCAATTAGTTAATTTGATGTTCATGCTGACTCCACATCAATACTTCTTTTGGTCTTTTTTGTAGATTTTTCTTCCTTGTTGGGTTTCTCCAGTTCTGTTGAATGTGTAATTGCAACCATGGCAACAAAAGTAGAAATAAGTTCTGCCTTGGCGCCCTTGGCGGCAGTWCCTGACTTGAAAGAGATCGCCGGTGAGGAGAAGCCGCAGCGGGTGTACGTGAGCGTGCTGCCCGGTGCAAGCAGCAAGGCAAGCGAGCCTGCGGCGGCGCGGCCGCTCCAGGAGAAGCACCAAGTCACCAGTACTTTGAGATGTGCAACCATGCCGACGCTCGGATCAAGGCCAAGACTCTTCCCAAAGCCCTTTTCGAAAGAGAAAYCTTCGGATACTTTTGCGAATGTGAAACCACCTGTTACGGCTTTCAAACCAAGTAATCTTATTAGAAAGGCCACTGAAGAAGCGTCGCCTGTTAAGGTATTAAGCGGCAATGTTCCTCCATTAGTAGAGCATAAAGTAATTGAAAGTGAAAATAAGGCTAGCAGCGAMGTGGTCACGAATATGACTTTCTACACGGGCCCCAGTGCTAACACCGTGATCCTTTTTGAGACAGCTGCCACGGAGCAATCCAAGGTGAGCCTGGCCCAAGGCAAAAGGGCTGCTGACGACCACAGAGTGTTTGGTCCTGTACAAACTAAAGAGCTCCCRTTTAACGCCAAGCTCGAGAAACCCTCTCAGCCCCCCGAGACGCCCGGGAAGGCCGAAGGGTCCGTGCCCAGGCAGATATCGCKCTCTTCCAATCCTAGACCCGTCTCCTGGAACTCCCTCAGAACCCGCGACAAGGAAGATGCTTGTGACGATCTTACAGGGGAGAAATCCAATGCCGACGCACACGGCGTCAACAGCAGAGCTGGCTTTTCTGATGTGCAGCAGAGGCTAAAACCCMGACCAGTGTCTGCTGCTTTTCTGGAGTCATTAAGAGATCAGAAGCATCAGCCAGTGGAACCTGTGGAGGAAAAATCTCCKACCGAGAAATCCTGGGCTAGAAAACCCAGGCCTTTGTCCATGGACCTGACAGCGAAGTTTGAACATAAAGATCTTTCTCCCTGCAAAAAGACTTGCTCGTCTCATGAGAGCAAGGAGAACGTATCTCTACCGTGTGTCGCTGATGTGAGCTGTCGTGAGCAGTCTGAAATGGGGCCAAAAAAGGAAGACAAGGAGTTTATTAAAGACAGTTCTTATAAGGCAAACTTAAAGCGCAGTAGTCATGACTTTGGTGTCCTGAATGATGGGAAGTACCCGTGGGAAACGCAGCATAAATGTAAAAGTGAGCAAAGTGAGGCCAAACCAGAAGCAGTGGCTGCCTTGCGTGGTTCCGAAAGGTGCTCGGACACTAGTAGTGACAGCAAAACTAATAAGGAGGCAAAAAGATCAGATCTAAAGGAAGCTTGTGTGCTTCTAGCTCGGGAAGGCCCTGCAGCTTCCTCGGAGAAGGAGAACAGTATCAAAAGGGGCAGTGTTAAAAAACACATCAGTTTGTTTGCTTCGGAACAACCGGCTGCTCCAATGGATACAGAGCCTCTCCCAGCACCTGCTGAGAGGGAAAACGGGCATGTGAACATCCAGCAGAGAATCAAGGAGCTCACGACGGAGAGCGCGGATGCTAAAGCAGGAAGTGTGCGCAGGTCGCCTCAGTCCCGGCCGCTTTCTGCAGACCTAACAAAGATGTAGGTGTCTGAGTTTTACTTAATTCCCTTAAAACTTCATCTTWTTTACTAGAGCTTGCTCATTCAGTAAGATGCCTGTATATTTTGGTTTCCTTCTGTTTAATTATTCTTTAACCCATTTGAGGGTTAAAAAGTCYCCTTTCCAATTTTATCCTTTAACCCCCGCCCCCTCAGAAGATTAAACTTGATCTTGACAGCCAAAGCAAATGTGCAGTCGGTAAGGTGGCCCTCGCGTGTTGTTGTAACTGTATAGCTGTTGTGAAAGTTTCTTGTGTTTTGAAGTCCGCAGGTCTCTCAAGTCTGCGTACTTGTGTGTTTGTAGAAAGCAAAAGATAAGCTGAGAGGTCCCGTGTTTTACTGGACCGTTTTGGATGTCCGTCCTGTCACCATCACAGAAGTCCCTTCGGAATGCTTGTGAATTAGGTTTTATTTGGCACAGCAGGGGTGGCAGTGTTGGCCACGTCTTTGACCGTGGTATAGAATATCAGCCTTCCAGCTGGACAGGATCTTCTTTAAGCCCTGGTGGGAAGCTAAAATATCTGTGACATAACGTTCCTCCCGTGGCGCGGCAAGGGCGCAGGGCAGCGTGATTTGTTAGCAGAACAAGGCTTAAAAAATTCCACAGTTGCTTTTAACGTTGAGTAGGCCAGTTCTGTCCTGCGCCCTCGTGTGTGGTACTARCTGATATGATAATATATAGCCGGCCTGGGGGGAGTCACGGGGGTTAGAGTGGCACTAGGTGCTGCTTTGGGGCAGACTCCGTAACTGAGCTGCGCCCGTCCCGGGACACCCGGCTTGTCAGCCCAGGGAGCCTTCCTGCTTCCTACAGCTGCGTTTCTTTCTCCTTTGGGCCCGGGAATTGCGGGGTGTCCGGACTGGCACAGGCACATCCGGAAAGCTCTTGGTTATATTAAGGAGAAAGCCCTTGCAGAAGGCTCTTGCTGTGCCGAAGGTCAGGATCTTGCAGCCTCTGTTGCTGAAGATCCTTTCTGAGGTTTTGGAGCAATGTTGTTAGAGCAGTATGAGGCCTGGTGGTTGTTAGATATATATTGAATACCTATATATATTAAAAAAAATGTGTTCCCTCAGGTTAAAGTTGGATAGTTCATTGTTGATAGTCACTAGAGTTTGTTTGTGACAGGCGCAGGAGCTGGGGAGGCAATTGCGGGGGGCAGCTAGCACCATGTGAGACCCCCCGGCCCCAGGGACCCCGTTCCCCCTGTGATGGGACGGAGGGGTAACGCGCCCTGGCGCTGTGACTGGGGTGTATTTCACGTGATGAGTGCACTTGCAGAAAGGGATCTGCTCTGGAGATAGAGGAGTGATAACCTTCAGCCAGCCTTGGCCTTTTGGCTTTTTGATGCGAATAAAGAGAAGAAAGAAAGCTGAGAGACAAGGCTACCTTTTTGTTATTATTTTACCACGTTATGATTCTAAATTTACACATTATCCAAGTAAATGTAATAATGTTTTTCATGAAACAGCAATGCTTTGATCTTGATGCAATAATGGATGGAGTAATATATCCTCAGTCTGCTTGGGGAGGAAGCATAATTGTCAACTAACTGGAACTAAAAGAAGTAATAGGAATTTTTGTCGTAGGTTTTCAAGCCCAACATCAAGCAGTGAAGTCAAGCCAGAGAAACCTGCTGAAATCAGAAATGACTCTGCTGTYGAAATCCAAGAAAAAGTAAGAAAATGGCATCGGTCTGTAGTCTCCAAATAGGATTTTGTGCTGAGTGTATATAGTGCTATACGCTGTACTATGTGTCTCTGTCAATCAGTGGCATTTAAATGGGTATTGAGAGTATTAAAAATGGCATAATCCTAATAGGTTTACTKGGATAATTCTATCTTTAGGACACACCGATTAAAGTATTGTCTCTGCGCTGAGTCTTTAGAAAGTTGCTGTYAAATGCATGTAGCAGTACAGGCAAAAGTGCTGCTAGGTGTGATATTTCAATGCAATCTCTGGTGTGTAAAGCTGCAGAGTGAAGGCGTGTGGCCGGGCAGCGGTTGTGCTTCCCTCTGCGAGCAGAGCGGTAGCAGCGCGGGGCTCTCCCACGGCTCCGCGGTCAGCGCGTGCTCTGTGTTCTGTGTCGGTCACCAAAGACAAGTCTTTTACCCCTGGAGTTTTGGAAGGACAGAGGGTTGTAGTCTGTGGGTGAAAAAGCTGTCTTCATTTCCAAGTAAAACTGGAGGGTGGCGAAACGTAACCTCGCTGGGGCCGCTTCTTGGGATCGTTAAGTGCGAACTTTGTGTAGYTTTAAAATCTTCAATTAATGCAGCTGCTATTTTCAGAATCTGATGGTCAAGTGATGTTAAACATTCCAGTGCTCTGCCTAGAGAAACAGAGACTCTGCATAAACTTATTGCTTTTATTAAAAATAAAAATCAAGGTATGAGGTGCTCTGTTATACCAGAGATTTAGAGCTGATAAACAGATTTAACCTGCTCTTTAAAATGTTTTTGCACTTAGAGAATAAGGGGGTTCAACCTGTGCCTGTTGTGTTGCACGGAGCGGGYGGTGCATGGTTTATTTAAAAGATGAACTGCAACCCTAACTCCTGGCGTTCCTCCTTGCAGAGTAAGGAGCCCAGGCCTGCCCAGGGCACGGAGTTCCCTGAAGCACACGCTGCTGGGAGTGCTTGGAAAGCCCGGCAGGTTTTAAAGCTCTCCAATAAAGCCGACGGGGCGGAGGCGAAAGGAAGCTCCCTCGGAGGCGGCCAGCGCTCTGCTCTGCAAAGTGAGCACTCCGTCTCGTTCACAAGCAGCTTCGAGAAAAGGCTGAAACCAGCCCCGGTTGTGGAGAAGACCTGTGTTAAAACCGTCCGAGCCACCATGTTCGACCACAACGTCGAGAGACATAGCGTTGCTGCTGGCCAGGCGGGAGCTGATTCCGCACCGAAGATGAGCCATGGGCTTGAAAGGCGGCCTGGCGTGGTGGCGTTGGGGCACAGCAGAGGACCGCAGGTGGGAGAAGCCGTGGCGGAGACGGCGAGCATAAGGCAGTATCACAAACAGTCTCATTCATCACAACATATCGCAGGGGCAGAGAAAAGCGGACACCCGGCTCCTTCGAATGAAGGCAAGAAAGTGACTCAGACAATCCTGTTAGAAAAACCTGCTGTCGAGAAAAGTGAAAAACACACTCCTAAAAACGTGGAAGACTCTGTAACTCGCCAAAGAATAGAGCCAAGATATGAAATCTTCCAGACGTTTGGTGAAAGAGTTCTTAGCGAAGCCATTACAATGGCTCCCGAAAACAAGGCGGTGACCCTCAGAGCTAGAAAGTCATCTGTGAAAGAGAGGAAAAATGATGGGGATGTTTTACACACTGAACAGCCAGGCAGGCTGAATAACAAAACTGACTGCTTGAAAGAAGCTAGTGTTCCTTCAGACACTAAAGACACAAGAGTGTCCCCTAGCAGGTTTACTTTTAAAGAACCCAATGACTTTTCCCTCAGTGGAGGTACTTTAACTGAACAGAAAAAGGACCCTGGAAAACCTGGGGCTGCTCCCATGTTAATAGCAGAGAAAATACCTTATTCTACAGACAAGAGTAAAAGCTTGGGAATAAATGAACAAGCAAATCAACTACATCCTGATGTTAAAGTTGAAGAGAGTGAGGTCCCTTCCACAGAGAGGCCTCATGTGGTGAAATCCTCTGCTGAGACGAGGAGCGTCAGATCAGGCAGAGCAGATGGCCATGAATTCAGAACCAACTTTGGTCATGAAGCTATTTTAACCAGTGTAAATAAACACGGGGCCCAGTCCTCATCAGGGCTTTCAAGTGGACAAGTATGTAAATCTTCCAGTAGCCACCATCCTGATATGGAAGTACTATCCACTAGCAAAGAAAAACCTAGAGCCTTCGGTTTAGCAAAATGTCTGGAGCCAAACAGCACAGGGCAAAGCTTTAGCTTAGATAGGACAGCACATGAAAGCAGAGAGAAGTTCAGAGTAACAGAACCAGAGGAAAAACTCAGGAGAACCAAAAGTAGCATTGCAGACTTGAAAATTTCAGAACGGTGGAGGAGGAAGACCTTGCCTCAGGATTCGATCAGGGGGGAGGAGGTTGGCTTGCTCACTCCTGAGAGCATCAAGAGGCTGAATAGGACAGAGTCCTTGCAATTGGAAGATGGTTCAGTTAAAAAGAGAACTAGAAAGAGCAAAGAAGGACTGGAAGGAGATGAGCCAAACCAAACTGCTAATGACTACTTGAAAAATCAGAGTTCTGCTTTTGAACCAAAGGTGACTTATTTTGCAGTTACTTGTCAGGTTCCCGGTGACAAAAAGGAGAAAAGCTTTGGTACTTCTAGTGTGCGTGAAACTTGTAAGATGTCTCCCTCCAGTGAGATGGTAACAACCGATTTGGATCCTGTCTTTCCCAGAAGGTCCAAACCTGCATTACAACAGCCAAGTGAAAATATGACACCTGCAAGTCGCAGAGAAGACTCGCAAGGTGTGCATATTAGCAGGGATTGGGCTAAAGCAGAAGAAAAGAGTGAAGCTCACTCTTCCAAACGCATTGCAGTCACTAATCTCCAGGTATCTGGGAAAGATAACCAAAAGTATCATGAAAGAAATCTAGATTGTTCTAAAGACAAAACAGTAGATGTTGATGCTTTCCTGTTAAACCAGGGCCTGGAAAATACACCTCAAACTGATTTCAGAAGTAGTGGACAAAAGGTTTCTTCTTACTATGAACCCAGATCCCCCCAGCATTTCACACAGCACCATAAACCCCGTGAACTGCTAAGCCCAAAGGTTAGTGAAAGTAACTTTGATATGGCTGGAGGGAGGGCTGAGCATGGTTATAGATCACGAATCCTTGATATTGATGCACTTATGGCAGAGTATAAAGAAGAATCGGTGATTCAGGACAAGCTCTCTGAAGATCACAGTTTATTTAATAGGGAGTTACAGAAAAACAAAAGAAATGTGTCGGATTGGACTTCTTCCTCCTATAGTTGGAAAGAGAGGAARGGATCAGAGCACTCTGCTGCTAAAAACAAACGAGGTGACCTTGCAGAAGACTACAGCAGACCAGAGAAATTAATCCTGAATGAAAAGAGCAGTGAGAAACAGGAATCCTTGGCCTCTGAGTTTGATAAGCAGAAGCCCAAAGACAGAAAGTTCAGCCCTCCCTACTGGGGCAGCCCGAGCAGCTTGTTCTCAGATAAGCTGGCAAATTCACCCGGGGACTTCACCAGGAAAAAAACATTCATCATTGACGAAGACCAAGAAGTGAACTTAATTTCCAGGCAACAAAGCTCAACGTTTGCAAGTGACAAGGTGCAGCCTGCGAGTGTAGTTGGAACAGACCAAAAGCTGGAAATCAGCTTGGCTTCCAAGTGGTCGGTAAATGCTGATGTTGGCCAGAAGAAGTCGCTCACAACGGAACAGTTCTTGGAGGTGGCTTCAGAAAGTGACTGGAGCAAAGAGGTGACCAGGAGCTACACGAGTAAGAGCAGAGAGGAKGCGGGTAAGACCTCACGTGAGCAGGACTCTTCCGAGGCGAAGAGCAGAGCGGATTGGAAAAGCTGCCCGTCCACGCTGGGAAGCGCTGCACCGGATTTGAGACGATCCTATTCCGAAAAGAGCCGCCAAGGAAAGGACAACGTGCCACTTACGAAGGAAGCAAGGGCAAGAAAGGATCCCTATCGATTCAGACAGAGCTTCCCACCGGAAAGCGTGGAAAACGGGTGGAAAAAGAAGACGTCATCTCTGTCGGAATCTTTCTTCCATGAGGATAAAAAGGTAAAACAATTACAGAATTTCGTTGCTGCYGGTTTTGTTGCTGACAGCGATGTGGGTGACATGCAGGGACATGCAGTGACATGCCACTACACGTGACATGACCATTTGGTATTGACGGGTGTCGTGCCTTTCTGTATTGCAGTTTCAAATCTCAACTTCTTCCCTATTCTTTGAAGAGGATGTGCTTAAATATGTATGTATGTGGATGTTTGTTTCTAGAATATATATACGTAACTTTTTTAAATAGGCTTCTGCAAAGTTGTGGACCAAGCAGACGTCAGGAAAGGCGGATGGAGCAGACTGCGCGCTGGTCTCTGTGCAGAGAAGAAGCCAGAGCTTCTATAAAGACAGGAGGGTGGAGAGCTGGACGGTACGTTGTCTTGGAGGAGGCGCTCGGCTCGCGGGGAGGTGACGGAGATGCCCCTTGGCTTGTTCAGTTCTCTTGTGCTAGAAAGTACGTGGATTCCTTGCCGAAGGAGCAGGCAGACTTCTCGGGAAGTCTGSCTAGCTGGGAGCACCCCTTTCATGGGGTTGCACTACGGTGGTTTATGCCAAGTCTTCCAACATATGTGAACAAGTCGCATGATTAATTCCTTCTCCCTCTAAACAAAGAGTTTTTGTCTTGAACCCTTACTATATGTGATCAAGTCATTCTGCTTTTTGCTTGTTTCTCAGGTGAGATTATGAAAATTGGTTAAAGCATTTTTTCCTAGGAAATAGTTCCATTTGTCTGCACAATGTCATAGTATGAAAAATGATGTATGAGAAATGATGGGKTTTTTTTCCACAGGCAACACACAAACTGCTGCTTATGTGAAAGATCACACCRGACTTGGTAGGGTGGCTTGTTTTTGGAATACGTGCAGTTTGGGGGTAAATTCTCASTAAAAGTTGGGGATGTGTTGCTCTCCTAAGCCACGGGAGGACTTTCTGGCTTCGCCCACGGATTTATTTTGCATTAGGAAACAGCTAACATTCTACATGCTGGTGTTGTTTTGAAATATAAAGCAGAGATCAGGGTCTTCCCAAATCTGCACTGTATCTTAAACAGTATTTTCTGTGGAAAATAGAGGATTTGTGAAATGTAGGAGCAAGACCGGGCTCTCGTTTGAAGAGAAGCACTGCAGCTGCCGCCGAGCCCCGGCCTGGGAGGAGCCGCCCTGGCCCCGCGCCCATGCCGGCTTCCTAACGCTGCTGTGTTTAGAAACCTTTTTTTATGCAAGCTCTACGGTATTGCTACGCGGTATTTCTGGGGATGCTGCTCTTCCCGTGCCGGTTTCGAGCCCCGCCGGCGCTGGTGCGAGGTGGGGCTGGCGGAGGGCGCGGGGCGGCTCGCGGGCGGCAGCCCCATCGCGCGGCGGCCGCACGCACTGCTGGGCGAGCGGCCCCGCAAGGCTGCGCTCCCCTCCGGCTGCGCTGCCCCCCCGGC
>PTEX01000041.1:950345-1012654 GCA_003342815.1 Eudromia elegans | reverse complement strand
GCTGCGCTCCCCTCCGGCTGCGCTCCCCTCCGGCTGCGCTCCCCTCCGGCTGCGCTCCCCTCCGGCTGCGCTCCCCTCCGGCTGCGCTCCCCTCCATCCCGCCCTCCGCAGGCTCGCCTCCCGGGGCTCCCGTCCGCACCCGCCGGCGGGTCTCGGAGCGGGCTAGGCGGGCGCCCGCGCTGTTTGAGGATGGGTTTTGCCTTCCCGGGCTGGCTCGCCAGCAGTGGCTGCGGGTCTCCTGGAAGAGGCGCTTTCCTGGGCAGAGCTGCTGGGCTSCTTGTGCATCGCAGAGCCTGGTTACTCCCAGGTTGTCGTGCAGAGCCGTAAACCGGAGGCATTTCTTCTGGCACAAAGGTTAAYACCTTTGGGCTCATTAGAAGAAAGTACAAAGGCTTTTGCTGGGCAGTAACTTGTCTTATCAGGAGATTTCAGTACCTCCCTCGGGAGGAGGAGATAGGTTATCCTTGTGTGCAAACAGGGTGAATCCTGGAGGTCAGGGCTTATCTGCAGGAGAATCAAATGTCCCTTTTCCTTTGTGTTTGAATGGAATCTGTACTCAGCTTAAACCGTCCCTCCATTTAGGAGTGGAAGCAAAGGGAAGTGCTGCCGTTTTGTCTGAACAGTTTCCAGTCTGCTGGGTTGGTTGCAAAGCAGTTGGCCTCTTGGAGCGTGGGGACTAACCTAGGCTGCAGTGCGTGTCACTGGTGACCCCAGCCCTTTCGGGACAGCACTGCCGTTCTAAGGAGACTGCAGTGCTTGGAGAAGGTGACAAGTAAGTTGTAATCGCAGTTGTGGAGCGGGAGAGGTGACACATCTGCTTCAGTTGTTCAGTGTCCTTTGATGTTTGAGGAAAAAAACTAATATTCATGTGTTGCAGTGATTGCATTACCATGGATGGGCCCGTAGGTGCATCGCATCTGCCCACGACACGCAGCTGGTACTCGAGGAYACTTTCTGTGAGGTTAATGAGCTTGACGCCTATGGATGCATATGGCTGCAGCAAGAGCGATGTGTAGGAGCACTGTTTTACTTCTGAATAAGTGTTTTAATGTGTTTATATTCTGTTTATATTCTCCTTTCCAATGTTATTTAAAAAAATATGTCTTACTCTAGAAAATATTATGTAGGACCTACTTGAAATCAAACAGTTGAAAAATAAAATTGCTACGGGTCTGGTGGTGAAACTGTGAAGAATGATGCTTAAAGAGTGAATCCTCATCTAGACTGTGGTTTGGCTCCTGGGTTTGCACTGACTGAGAGCAGAATGAGGCTGTTATAATAATTCCACCATCAGGGCTAGAATTTCAGCCCCCGTGACATTTCTGTGGGTGGTGCCTTTGTCAGGCCGCCTCTGCAAAGAAAACTGCAGTATTTGTAAACACTGCAAGGCTGTCAATAACTGCGGGGTTAGGCATCGGGTACTTCCGGGGGGATGTTCCTCACGGAGAAGGTGCCTTGCTCGGGCAGCAGAATCTTCAAGGCTTCAGCTGCCTGCAAAGACCGTGGTGGACRAATGGGGGCGAGGGTCCCTCGGCAGCCCCGGCCCAGGGGGCGTGAGGAGGCAGCGGCCCGTGGCCCACGGGTGCTGTGCCGAGCTGCGTGCCCCATAGCCGGACTGGTTTCTGTCCCCCGTGAATAGCAGAGGTCCATTGAGTCAGAACAACAGCTCATGCTCGGCCCCTGCCTGCGCCGCGGGCCTGGGAACGCAGCGGTGCTGGCGAGCGGCGCCCTGCTGCGGGTTTCGGAGGTTGTCCTGCGCAGCCGGTAACGCCCCGTCGCYGCTGACGGAGGCTGCGGTTCTGTGGCATCAGGTCACGAGCCTCGGTTCCTGACGAGTCACCAGGTCCGACATGAGTCCTGCCAGTTGAAAAGCCGGCTGCTCCGTTGTGGTAGGGCTCGTCCTCCGAGCGGGGCTGTTGCGCTGGCCCGGTGGGGCTTACTGCCCCGCTCTGCCCCCGGCTCCCGAGGACCCGCAGCCCGTAGGCAGCCGCTGCTTGCGGCTCCAGCTGGCGTGTGCAGAGTTCCTCTGGCGTCTCTGGGGATAGGTCCGCTTGATGGCCCAGTTTGTACACTGCTCCGGGGAGGAAAGCTCCTGTGTCTGTTGTCGGGGTATCAAGATAGGCTGATCTGAGGCTGTAACGTGTGGGTGGGAAGGGACGAAGCCAAYCATCTTAGACATGTTTTGGAAACACACTGTAAGGGGGGAGAGAAACCCTTTGTAATCATGTGCAGGTGAATTTCTGCCTCAGCTTGTCCTGCATCCTCAGCTGGTTTTGGTTAGGACGTGTCTGTCCTGCCCGTTGACCAGCAAGTGTTGTCGYCTGCGTGTTGCATAAGGCCCTTGGTATTGATAGTTCTGTTAACCCTGGAATTCAGTCAGCATAAAACCCCAGCAGACTGTATCAGCTTTACAAGACCTTGGGGGTGGTGGTGAGGAGGGTTAGGAGGGTTTTACTTGCACAGCCGGTGCCAAAATCGCAAGCGAAGGCGAGTGCAGAGTCCTGGGGGGCTGTTGCCGTCCCCGTGGGGAGCGGGCAGGAACCCTCCTCCTTCAATATCCTTAAAAAGGACACGGGCCAGGGAAGCGGCAGGGCTGGCGCTGTCCTCGTTGCGGGTTCTGCTCCTCTCGAGGTGCCTCCCGTCCTACCTGACGCGTCCCCTCGCTCGCTTCCTATTTTTAAGGCTGCCCTGGAGAGCGCTGCGGGCTGGTTAGTAACGGGGCCGCTCCGGTTCCTTTCTCCTTTTTTGGTCATATTCGTTTGCTGGGCGCTCTCCAGCGCGCCGTAGGACGGCACTTTGTGGTGCCTCTTGCTTGCGTGTTCACAGAAGACGTTTTTAGTTTAAAAGCAGGAGCTTTTCTTGCGTTCTTGATTTTCCCCTCTCGTTTCAGGAGAAACGAGGTCAGCGGCGGCAGGCGAGCGCGGCGGCATTAGCGGCGTTTCGTAAGCGGCTCCCGGAGCGCGGCCCCCGGAGGCCGCTGCCGAAGGAAGGGCGGTGCAGGGAGAGCCCCCGCGCCCGCCGCCGGTCCCTCYGCCCCGCGGATTAGCCGTGCCGGGCAGGGCGCAGCCGCGCGCCCGCACCGAGCGCCCGCGTCACGTGGGCCTCCGAGCGCCGCTCYGCTGATAAGCAGCCCCGCGGGCGGCAGGGCGCAGAGCGCGGCGCACGAGCGATGCTCCCGGCGCCCCCAGCGGCACGCCGGCATCCCCAGCATGCTCTTCCTTAACTTGGGAAGCATGGAGTATTACTACTGTCCCCGGGTACTAAAGTTCCTGCGGTACTTGTGGGTAAGTGCCTTCTTTGCTGCGATTGCCCCGACCGAGTGGGACCGTGCTAACTGTTCTCAAAAATCCTGGGATTACCTCGGGATTACCTGTATGTAGCAATGGCTTTTTGGGCTTTCTGAAGAGCAGTTTAAAGTTAGTTCTGTCTTCAATGCTCCCTTAAAAAGCAGAGTGTGGAGTATTTAGGTGGGCACAACCGGCTCTTGGACCTGCCCTTTCCTCCTTGCTGTGACTGCATGAGCTCGTTTTGCTCGCGGCCCGGCACGGACGTTCCTCCTTGCGGGTGCAAAAGCACCCTGAGGACTGGCTGCTCTTTGAGAATGGTCCTGCCCCGGTACCCGCCAGCCCTGCTGCCTGCCCTTTAAATAAAATGGCCATTATGGGTGGGTTTAAGGTTATGTATTTCACCATTCCATACTTTCTTTCAGCTTGACTGTTTTAATAGGTTTTCCTCCTTCCAGCACTTCCTGCTCTGTGCTTAGGCCTATCCCTAAAGAAAAAACCCACATTTTAAATAGGACTTTTTCTGCAATGGTGTGCCAGCTTTCAAGGGTTGTTCTTGCAAAGTGATTTGTGTTTGTGAAACGGTTTCACTTTTGTAAAGCAAAGAAYGTAATTTTTTAGTCTTTGTTAATAGCTGTTTTGCACCTCCTCACCAGAGTATATAAGGTCATTTTCATCTCCGTTGATCAAATAGCAGTGTGTTCACTCAGGTTGTTTGTGGCAGTGTCTCTGTTAATCTAGTAATGCTCTTCAGCTGTAAACTCTGATTACCATAATGAACACACYGATATCTTGCACCTTGTTAGTGTTAGTTCTTTGCCAGTTCATTTTGTAACTGTAGTAGAGCTGGCTTCCATTATTTAGAGGGGAATTGTGAATTCCTTGCCTTGCCTGCGCTGTGATAAGCAGCGTGATGGGATTAACTCCTGCAAGTTCTGTACAGCCRGGGGAGAAAGCCGTGCCTGAGGAACGGGGGGCGCGGGGGGTTCGCCTTCCAGCTCCGAGGTTTTCCAGTAGCGTAGGTGGGATTTTCAGAGGCGAGCTTTCATGGCCTTGCAGATTGGGAGGAACGCTGGCCTGGGATACGAGCTCTTAGTGCTCGGCATGTCCGGAGGCTCCTCGAGCCTTGCCAGCGTGGACGTCCCCAGGGGATCTCCAGGTGCTCTTGCTCTCGTGTATGTCCCTGTTCTCATGGGGCCGGAGAAAGGCAAACTTCTGATCAGCCCAGCGGATCAGCAGAAAGGCATCCAGGGTGTGCAGCCTAGCCGGTGTATTTTCTATACCTGTATACTCTGTTAGAGGCCTTGAAGTATTTCTTAAGCGTTTTTGTTAGTGTGCTGTCTTATGTTACACTGCAAGAAAATGTTGGATGGACAGCTGTGATATTTGTATAGCTTTTTAAGAGGAAAATGGACAATCCTCTTGTGAGGTATTGCACAGCACTGCTTATTATCACTTACTCTTGTTATGTTGAAGTCCCAGCTGAAGGCTAATGAGGAAATATTTATCAGTTCTCCCTATTTGTATTCAGGAGTAACCAGAGATGTCTGGGTTAGTTGTCAAGTTATTTAATCTGTYTTAGGAGCTAAGATACCTTATTCATAAGGTAGATATGTTAGAAGATACTGTAACGCTTGGTGGGAAAAAATAATAATGAAAATCCTTTTTTTAAAGCTAGTACTTTGAGTTACTGATTGCTGTTCTTCTGCTGTGTATTTTATGTACTCCTACATAGTGGGGGATTAGTTGGACATCAATAGATCTACTGATTGCCAACTATCAGCTAATTACTTGCTGCTTTGTATTTTTGTCTTTAAATAGGACTTTTGTTGTTGTGAGCCGTAGGAAAGCTATCCTAAGTACATGTCCATAGTGCTTTTTGAGTGCAGGGTGGTGCTTGGACGGTTGGAGTAGCCTTAAATCSTCCCTGGGCACTAGGATGTGTGTCCTGTGGTTGCCTGTTGGGCGACAGCCCTGAGTTTTTGCTCCGTAGCCTCTGTACCGAGGTTGTACCTGGTGCCGGCCGAGCCCAGCACAGGACCTCGAACCCGAGCCCGCGTTCCGGCGCAGGCGGCGGCAGGAGAGGAGCAGGGCTGGGCCCTGCCCGCTCGCGCCCCTCCGGCGCCGCGCTGCCCGGTGCCCCGGGCCCGTCCCGCGGCTCTGCCTCGCCCGCCGGGAACGCATGCCGCCCCATGGCGCGGGAGCGGAGCGGGTGGCCCCGGGGTGTCCCACGAGGGCTAGCAAGCCCTCCGCAAACTAGCCAAAACGTGAGATTGAAACAGGGACGGGAGGAGGAGCGCTGGGGTCCTTGGTGGAGCCTTGCAGGCTGCCGCGTACGGTGCTTGTGGCTGTTTACTGAGGCTGGGAAGTTTGAGTGCTGTGAAACGGTTAAAAGTTAAGTTTGCTCTTAGGAAACTGGCTCTTTAAACTATAAATGTGCTTGCGGTGGTTGGGAGAAGTTTCTTTTTTGGAACTCCAGCAATATGTTGATCCTTCTTTGATTCTGCAGGCCACTGTTAGTGCTCTTCTGGCTTTTTCAGGGCTGGCCGTTTACCATCGAACTGCTGTGAGTATTCGCTCCTTTTTTGCTTTTTCCATTAACCGGGAATGCAGACGGACTGAGCYGCTCTCAGCCGTGCATTCGGTGAGGGGCCGTGCCCGCTGTTTGGACCCCTGCATTCAGAGCCCGGCTGGCGGCAGCTGATCACAGCCCTCCGTGCTCACACGTCACCGTTTCCTCCTGTGTCCTGGCACGTATCTTCCTGCTAGCTGTCATCTCTTCATCACTTTTAATTGGCTAATTACTGTAATTGTGTGTTCAGGAGTCAGTCTTTGACCATGTGTTGGGTGCAGCTCCGTGTCTCTGGATGCTGTATTGAATACCTCGAGTCCCCTGCAGAACACTTCAGCATCCCTTTCACAGGTGGCAGGAGCTTTGCTGCTGCTATTACGAGACCCCTTTGGTCTGGCTAGAGTATAAAGGGCCTCCAGGCGYAGCTCGGGAGCCCGTGGGCCGGCTCCCCGCGCGGCCGTCGCGCTGGGTACGAACCGCAGCACCGGCTTCCTGCCCCGGCCACGGGGCTGGGCCGCGTCCCGCGGGCRGCGTGGGGCTGCGGCTGCTGCTCTGCCCCGGGGCTTCCCGCGGGATGCTCTGGCTTTGGAGCTGCAGTCTTGACGCAGCCCAGGAAGCAAACTGCCCGTTCGGGGTTGCAGTGGGCAGCACGAGCCAAGCCGATACTGCTGAGCGGGCAGGGGGGACCCCTCTTGCGGTGGGGCTGGAGCTGGGAGGAGGTGGGCGAGTTGTGTAGCTGTGCCGGGGCAGGCAGCAGGGGCGAATACAGGAGCTCGCGGTGCCTCTCGGGCAGCGCCGCCGTGGTGCTGGCAGCCGGAGGGCGGCAGGAAGCGGCTGCGCGCGGGCGTGCTGCGGGATCCGCTCCGGAAGCAGGCGGGACCTCGGCGGCCACGGCCACTGGGCCACCGGCCAGGCCGGTTCTGGCCACCCTCGTGCATGGCGGGAACCGGCCTGGAGCTTCGGGGCAGACCCGAACGGCAGCATCCAGCACCGCGGGGCTGGCTGGGGAGCCGAGCGGCTGCCGGTGCATCCGCATGAGCTGGATCGTGTCAGCACGTGGGAGAAGGTAGTGCGGGAGCCGAGAGCAGCTCCTGGAGCTCTAAGGTGGAAAACCTGGAAGMAAATCCCATCAGCATCAGAGCAGACTTTCTCCTTGGTCGTCCTGCTCTGCTACCGGTGTSATACCGTGTGAGGCGTTCGACACAGACCAGGCTGCAGGTTCGGTGCTTGGCCCCTCCGTGTGGAAGGCCGAGGCATGCTGGTGCTGAGCCTCTTCCTTCAAGTTCCTGCTCCTCAGCCTGCTCCTTCTCTTGACACAGGCAGGGAGCAAACGGCAGATCCTGGGAGCATTCAGAAGCAATGTCGTGTTTTAAATGAGGGGTTACGTGGCAATGCTGTGACAGTTTAAAAAGACCTAGCTMTTCGTTATTGACAGTCATTAAACAAGAGTTCTGCAATCAAAAGGAAATTGGGCTTTCAAAGTGGGAAGAAGTAGGATCTGAAGCTTGTTTTGACAAGTCCCAGGCTCTCCCTTCAAAAGCTGCACTGCTGCTCTGGGGTGCTTCCAGGGTGGTGGCAGCCGGTTAGTGAGCCCACTGCCGCCGTGTGTCACCGCCCGCCTTGGCGGTGACGATGCAGCCCGCGGGTGTCGGCGCCCTGCGCCGCGGCCGCCGCTCTTCCCGGGAAGCGCAGGGTCCCGCTCGGGGCCGCGCGCGGGTTTCCGGCGCCGAGCTGGGGCCTGAGGTTGCTGCTGCGCCGYGCTCGGCAGCCGCGCGTGCCCCCTGATGCGCAGGAGTTAATGAGGGCCTCCAGGGAGGGGAAGCGCCGAGCGAGCGCGGCGATTACCCAGTCCCTGCGTGCGCCTGGGAGCCGCGCTGGAGCCGCGCGGCGGGAGGAGCGGAGCGGCCGCGGGACGCCAGGGAGAGCTGTTCAGCCGTGCCGCCCGGGCCAGCCCGTGTCGTTGGGAACAGGGCTAAGCTCCATTTACCGTGAAATGCCTCTACGAAACCATACGCTTACCTTGGTCCAGCAAAGTTTGCACGCAGGAGATGTGGCCTGTAGTAAACGGTGTAACTTTAAAAGTAGCARGGAACGTCACTGTAGCATCAGAGCAGCTTTAACCCCTGCCTCCCGCCGCTTCTGCCTGCGGCTCKTGGCACGGGACCGGGACGAGCAGGGTTCTGAAGCAAGGGTGAAGGGGGTCGTTGAGCCCCACTTATACAAACAAGATGGGGCCTGCGGCGCTGCTCCCTACTCGTATTTTGATCCCAAGCTGTTTTGACTCAGTTCCTGCTTTCCCAGGCCGGTGGCCGCGCCATCAATGCTGGGGCACGGCCAAGTTCCCACTATTGTCCGTGCGYGGCGGCTGGGACCTGCTCGTGCCGCCGGCGCCTGTTTACCGTGCGGGGGGAAGCGGCGTTTGGGAGGGCAGCTGGAGCAGGGGGACGCGGGGCTGGGGGGAAGACGCTCCCCGGGATACGCAGTGCAGAGCTTGTCTCARAGAGGAGTAGCTTCAGGTAGATGGGAATGAAGCTGGGAAAGCCTGCTGCTCGGTTGGGTGATTCGTGGCTGAGGGTAATGAGCCCGTGCTGTACTGTGGAGGCGGAACACCTTATTTGCCAACAACAGTGTCTGACGTATTTGGCACATTTTGATATGCTGGAGATCTCGGATGTCAGAGGCTGCTTTTACCTCGGTTCTCTATTTGTTCATAATTGGGCAGTAATTCCCAAATTGGAGCAGTAATTCAAATTGGGCAGTAATTCCCCAATTGGAGAATGTGGGGCCGCTCCCGCCGCGCTGCCTCTGCTCTCCGTTTCGCCCTGCCGCGGTTTCGGGGCTGGTGACGTGCCCTAAGGTCCCCTCGCGGGGTGATCGCGTGCCGGCGTCTGGAGGATTTGCACCAGCCAGACCCAACCCGAGAGAGGAGCAGCAGARCAGAGGTACAGCGAGGAGGGAGATGTGGCCACAACGGTGAGGTTGTGCAGATAGCCAGCAAAAAGCGAGGCAGGGAGACGGACCGAAATCAGCAATGAACACCACGGACTCCTTTTTCTTTCCTTCCCACCAATTTGGGCATAATTTAGGTTTTCATCCTTTAAAAATGTTACTCCTTTGAAAAACCTCAACTGATGGGGGGGCCATTCTTCCCAGGGCAGCTGCTAAATGCCTGTGACTTGACTGGATGTTTGCAGCTTCACCAGCCTGATTAGAATGAAATGTTCTATCTATCAAAAGAATAACATTTATCAACACAGATTTTTGTTTGTACCAGTGGGAAAACAAAGTAAGTATTTTCTCATCTTTTGCTTGGCTTGACCTTTTTGACCTAAGCAAATGTAARGAAAATACTTTTTTTTGTACTTTCTAGAATACTTGTGCTCTTGGACTTTCCTGTTTCTGTTTTKTTCCCCCGTTTTCCTCCTCAATTCAGATAAAAAGGAAGTGCTGRAGGATTATGTACATAAGCTTGCAGACCTCATGGTATATTTTTAGCTTGTTCTCTAAGCTTTAACATTGATAGCTTTGTTCCACACTGAAACAATTCCAGGTACAAAAACTGTGTGTTCAGGATGTGTGGCTGGGCCTCGCCGGAGTCCGAGAGAAACACGTTTTAGGGGAGAGAAGAATTTGTAGTTTCAGAAAAACACATTTTACCCTCCAGTCAGTGCAAAATGTTACGGAAAACCATTATTTAAAATACTTAAAAATGGAAGTAAAATTTGCTTTCACATTTAGCTTTCTGTATATATATATTTTTAAGTAATCTTGGAATAATTAAATGCAACTTCCATCCTGTTAAAACATAGCATGTCTTGAATGAGACAGGATTTCGGGGTCTTGTGCCGATAGCGGTGTTTATCCTTTTTTCTTTTCTTTTTCCCTTTTCTTTAATGCCCGTGGGTTGCAGCCGCTCTTCAGGAGCGCCAAGGCAAACGTGTAGCTAGGGTTGGTAATCGAGCCCGCGTTGGCAAACACTGCTCCTGTACGGCCCCCTTTGCCGTGTGCTAACGTGCCGCTGTGCGCGCCAGGGCGCGGGTGGAGGCAGGAGCTCTGCGGGGACCTCGTCCTGCCCTGCTCGAAGGGCRTGGGGGTGCCCGGTTCTCATGTGGTGGTTGGAATTTGTTGCTCGGGCTGCATCCCTTTAGTTTAAGAAGATGGGTGGTGATGTTAGCGTGGGGGCTCCTTGTTCTGGTTCTTGCACGTGGGATTTCGGTCAGCTGTGGCACTAGCAGCTTCTTGCTGGTGTTCATAGTGGTATGACTGAGCACTCTGGTCGCTTGCTGTGGACAGTACTTTATTTGTCAGGACATGTGAGTGATAAGTGATTGAGGTAGGAATCAATATTAAGGTATAAGCTCCAGCTTGATCCAGTTGACATTAGGTAGGAAGAGATATTGCAGAATTCCTGCCCTCCCGCGGGGCCCACAGGGCTCYGAGGGCATTGCCGGGTGCAGGGAGGGAAGCCTGTCCCGGCAGCCTTCCCCTCCACCAGCGGCCTTGCTTGGATCCAGGTTCCTCCCTGAGCCCTCAGCGCTGCGCAGGAGGAGGAACGTGAAGCCCTGGTCYGGGAAGCCCCGGCCGGGGGTTTGAGCCCGCCCGCGGCCGTGGTGGGAGAACCCGTCCCACGCTGCCGTGCACGGCGCCCTGAGCCTGGCGCTTCTCAAATGAAATGCTCTGGGATGTAACAGGCCCCCAAAGGAGCGTTTCACTCCACTGAACACAGCAGGTGCTTGAGGGGCACGGCTTCAGGGTGGGGATCTGTGCGCGTTGTGTGAAAGTGTTTTGAATTAGCATAAAGTGAAACTGRTTTTTTTTTGAAGTTAATTTGTCAGTGGGAAGCTAAAATGAGGAAGAAATATTTTGTTTAAATATTAATGAGAGATCCTCTGTTTTGGTTTACACAAGAGGGTTTCACTGTGTGTAGGCACAAAGTCCTCGTGCTACAATCAAAGCTAAAACYGCTCCTTTCATTGAACTCGTTTTCTCGGCCAGAGGCTGCTTAGGATTATGTGGCAAAGGAAAACAGTGCAGACATCTAAAAGAATTAATGTGCATCTAGTGGTGGCCACTTTTCCTATTTGTTGTGCTACCTGGAGGAAAAAGAAAAACCACTAAACACTCTCCTCTTGGCAGCACTAAAGTTAATGCAAATCTCGGCTTTGGGGATAGGAAAGATAAATGCAGCAAATGGAAAAGGGACCAAGTCAGCGAGTGCTCTGGTGAGAATCCCACCTCCCTCCTCGCCCTGAAAGACCTTAGGTGGTCCAAGGGATGTTCTTCGTTGTTTCCCTTGGATGATGCACGTCTTGGTCGTCTTCGGTGCTCATGCACCAAGTAGCTCGTTAGGGCGTTGAAATTACACTGCGTTTTGAACTTGGTTGAGTCAAAGCAGGTGCGGGAGCCCGAGCACGGCTGCTCGTGGAGCCAGCGCAGACCCGTCGGGAGGGCGTGGAGGGGGAGCAGGGCAGACCAGGGCCAAACGCTCCGTTTTGCTCGGCATTCCCAACTGCCGTGTGTCCGTGTGTKTGTTTTTACTTCAAATGAGAATTTGAAGGCGATGAGGTAAGTGCTTTAATTACAGGATGTTGCACACAATGAATTTAGTCTGTAGCTCTGACTGCTTGCTAGGGCCTTTCCGAGCAGAATCCAGATGACAAAATAGAGATTACAGAGCCAAAAATAAGGGGCACGTCAAAAAGCATAAGTTCGTTTATAGTGTCTGACAGATCCGACGAGTAATTGAATCTGGAGCCGTGCAGCTAAGGTCAGCACAACTCCGTGTCTTTAAATAGTCCACAGTGTCAACTGCAACGGGTTAAATTCAGTGCTCTGGCGAAGGAATCCCAGCAGGAACGGGTACGTAATGCCAGGCCAGCGCAGCCTTACAAGGGCACGCTCTGCTCTTCAGCAGCCTCTGAAGGCCGGGCGGAAGGGAGGCGGACAGGCCAATACCCCCCAGACGGAACTGGAGCTGTCATGATCTGTGCAAGTGTTTGAGCACGATAATTGTGTGGAGAGAGGATGGTGACCTGCAGAAACTGCATCAGGAATGAATGTATTTTTAGTAATTGCTCGCGCGAGCTGAGGGGTGGTGATGCAGACAAGCACCTGGAGAACGGTTTCTGCGACCCCACCAGAGGAAAGCTGGGGCTCTGGTTGCTCAGTTGGTTCAAGTCGGTTTTGCCCAGCACTTCTGTCGCATCAGGTTTTGCTGACAGGATCACGCAGGGATCCAGATGAGGTGAAAACAGTTTTGGTAGGGTAGGTCTGTGGCCGGGTTCTCTTCAGTCCCACGTGTGCTAGTGCAGAGAGGAGGTGCTGATGGGGCGTCAGCCCTTGCCAAAGACCACAGCCACTTGAGCGGCTTTTGGCTCCTCAGGAGGCCGTGCTACGCGTTCCGCCTGCCCCTCGGGACTTGCACTTTGGGGTGTTTTATTGGGTGCTGTGCTGCGTGCAGGCCTGCTGGAATTTGGGCTTCAAATTCTATGTAGTCATTAGCATAATTGCATKTATTGGAGAGCAGGTAAAGCACAAAATGAGCTTGAAAGAAGCTTGTGGAAGAATGTGACTTAATAGTTCAGAATTTTGTGCTGAAAGAGGGAAGAATGCTGATTGATTCCTGCAGGATTGCATTTTTGAGTTGTAGGTGGAAGAGATGTTAATAAGAAGGGAAAAATGAGTATCCAGCCATGTTTGAGTAACGAGGTCCCCTGTGCTCCCGTGGTAGTTAGTCACGCAGTGCTAGYTAGAAACGTGCCTTTTGCAGAGTCCTTGTTTCCTTTCTGGAACCGCAGGCCCTCGACAGAGCCGGGGCTGCCGCAGCACGAGCGGGTGGTGGTGGTGGTTTCATGGGGAGAGGATCATCTATCTCGTGCTTTCCCGGGCTGCAAGCAGCCCTCGCTCCGCGGGGACGCCGTGTTCCCTGGAGCCCGGCTCGCACCAAGGCGTGCGGGTCCGGGCAGCGGGAGGGGAACGGGTCCTGCTGTGACCCACGTGTTGTCATTTCACAGAAGGTCCCTTCAAAACCTTCCAAACCATRATTTTCTACTGAGTTTTCTCCAGCTTTAGAAAATTCCGTGCGTGAGACTTTCCAGTGTTCTTTAGCATAGGCTGGTTGATGCAGCAGCTGTGTTGAGGCTCGGCTGGCTGGGTCTTGCGGAGCRCGGGAGAGGAGCAGCGTGCTGAGCTTGTTCTCTTGGCCTGAGCTCAGCTCGAGGGTGCACGCGAGGTGGCCGCGGGAGCTCCGGGTCGGCCCCTTCCCGCTTGCTGTGATCGTGGGCTGGCTGCAAGGGATCGGCCCGCGCCGGGGGCGGCCCAGGCTGCTGCTCGCTGCTCCCRCGCGGCCACGGAGGCGTTTCCCGGGCACGTCCTGGTGCCGGGGCGAGGGCTCTGAGCGACGCTGCGACGAGGGCTGTGAGCGGGAGCTCTCGGAGCGGGGACGGGGCAGGCGCCCTCGGGAAGGCAGGGGCGGCATGTGGATGTGCCGAACGTTACCTCCTTTCTCCTCTGGAGACAGAAACAAAGCGGAGAGCTCCTTTTAGCCCTTATCTAGTTGGAAACAGAAAGCTGAGCTGTTGGTTAGAGCTGTGGGGCCTCTGGGTTAATCATTATCTCGCACTGATATCGCCGGCRCTGGCCTCAAAGGGGTCCCGTTTTACGCTGTGAACGGCCCCCGCGGAGGCCGTGCGGGCCGGCGCCGTGGGCTTGACCCACGGCTTGGTCCCGGCCCCTGGCGCTCGGCAGCCAGCGGCCCCGCGGCCGCCTGGGTGCTCCCACGGAAGGGTTAAAGCGGGGAGCGCACGTGACGTGACGGCGCCGGCACCGCCCGTGGGTCCYTCCCGTGGATGCGGGGCCGGGGCGCTCGGGCGGCCGCGGATGCTGCTCCCCGTTGCCTCGGCAACGCCGCCGGCTCTATAACAGAGCCAGCCCCACGCCCTCCTCGCAGAAGGGGCAGCGCCGCCGCCGGGAGCCGGAGCGCGCGGAGCCCCGGAACGCCGCGCGGAGCCGGAGCCCCGGAACGCCGCGCGGAGCCGCGGGCGGGCTGGGCAGCGCTCCGGCGCGGAGCCCCCGCGCGCCCGGGAGCTGATGTCATGCGGCAGGGCCCCGGCAGGCGCCGAGCCGCTCCCGTCGTGACGGCGGCAGCCCTGGCCGCGGGCTCGCCGGGCGGCCGCGCTTCGGGCAGCGCCGCTCCCGCGGGATGCTGCCGTGGGCCGGGAGGCGGCGGCGCGGGGGCCTCCGCAGGTAGCGCTGCCTGCCCGCCCCGCTGCTGCTGAAGGGAGAGCCGGGCGCTCTCCGCTGCTGCGTGGGCTCTGCCGAAGGACTTCGCTGATGTCCCCCTACCCGAGAAGGGCCAAGGCGGAAGAAAAGAAAAGCCTTTTTCTTTTTCTTTTTTTTTCTTTTTTTTTGACGTTTGTTTTTTGTGTCCTCCTGATAAGAGGGAGTTGCCTTTCCGGTTCTGGAATGAGCAAGTGAGGGACTGATTCAGCGCCGGGACCAGGCTGCTTTCAGGTGGCCGTGGCAGGAGCCGAGCCTTGATTTCTCTTTGTCATGGCCAAACTGAGCATGTTTGGACAGAGCTCTGGTGATTGGGAATCCGCCTGTGAGTAGGAAAAGTCTTTTGTKTTTTCCTGCTTGACAAACACCCATCGCAAACCTCACGCATCTCTTGCTACTTACCTACAGAAGCATGCTCGTGTTTTTAGCCTAGCGCTATTTAATTTGGCCGAAATCYTTTCATAAGGGAGCTCTTTCCCTGTTTCCGGCGCGCGCCGGCCGYGGGATGGATTACCTCGGCGACAAGCTGACGGTGGCGCAGGGCCACGTGGCGCACTGGATGGGCACGGTGCGGCGGTCCTTGCAGGAGGCGCTCAGCCTGGTGAGCACGGCGGTGGCCCACGAGCGGCCCGGCGCCGACGGCGGCAGCAGGGCTCCCTTCAAGCGGACCTCCTCCTTCCGCCACTTCGCCTCCCGGAGCCGCGAGTCCTTCCGGAGGTTTTCCGTGCGCAGCCAGCAGCGCTTCTCGTCCCTGCGGAAGAGGCAAACCAGCTCGGAGCCCCCCGACCCCGTAAGCCCTTTTGCGCCTTGGGGGACYGCGGGCGTAGACGATGCGAGGTGAAAAACTTGGGGTTCTGCTGCAGGTTGTGCCTGGTAGCAGCACCCTCATCCCGCCCGCTTTCCGTGGGAAGACACCCCCGCGGCGCTTCCCGCTAGCGAGCTCGGCCTCCTCCAGCTGCCCTCAATCCGTGGCACGGCACGGGGGGCTGTTCCTGTCTGCTGGGATGCGGGGCTAATGCAGGCAGGGTGTGGGGCTGGGGGAGCGTGTGGGGCCTTYTGAAACACCACGATAAGATAGGAGCGCTCACCAGGCCTGACGAGAGCAGTGTCACGCATCCCTCCAGTGCCAGATGTACGTGAGTACTGGTAGTTCTGCAGCTATGAGGGCTCTGAATTGTGTGAGCAAAAAGTTGGGTGCTGTCACTCTGCAGCCAACAGTAACKGCTCGTTTGGTCGTTACCCTTCTTGTCTCCTCAAGAGGAGTTTTCATYTGTTTGTTTTTCTTAGTGTAACTGCTACTTTGTCATGAAATACAAGTCAAACAAACGCCCTGCGAACCCTGGAGCCAGGCTGGAGCCCTGGGGCAAGCAGGAATTCAGTAGGAGCAGTTGGCGGGCGGGAGCCGCCCTTCCCTGTGCCCCTCTGCCATTGCTGCTGCCCTTCCATCCCGTTTTAATTAAATACCTTGCAAATACCTTCCTGACCCTCCCTTTGATTCTCAGAAAGGACCATTTTGCATCAAAAGGCTTTACAAAGCAGTGGAGGAGGTGTCAGTTGTTCAGTGCCTATAACTGACTTGAGAGAGACGTTTGCACCAGTGAACGCAGGAGCAGCCTGACCCACTGCARGGCGCGGGATCCAGGTGCTCCCAGCAGGACGGGGGTGAATCCCGACCCGCCTTCGCTGTCCCAAACGCCCGTCCGGGGGAGCTGCGCCGGGCCCAGCAGGGTTCCGTCCCCCTGAGTCCAGGTGAAGTCGCGTTCCCTGCACAGAGGGGCCTCTGTGTGCAGCGTGTCCAGTCGTGGAGTTTCCATGGGGGACGCTCTGTAGGGTGGCTGGTCCAGCTTGCTCTGCTCGGTAGGGTCGTTGGTCCAGCTTGCTCTCAGCCTGCCGTTCAGCTGTGCGGGGAAGGAAAATTACCGAGGGAGCAGAAAGGAAGGCAAAGGGAAGTTCCCGCCGGCAGCRATGGCGAGGCTTTGCGCTCTCCCCGTCTTTGGCACTCTAGGTATGTTAGAACCATCCCCGCGGAAGGGGTTTTAAAGGAAACGCCCCGTTGGTGGGGCTCGGAGGTGTAGGAACCGCGTAGGGCTCTGCCCCGCTCAGGTCTGGTTGTCTCGCTGTCGCGCGTGCGGGCTCGGGGCGCGCTGCGCTGGCGGGCGCCTCRGTGCTCACGGAGGGCAGCGGCAGCGTGGCACCCGGCGCGCGGTGCGTTACGGAGCGCATGTGTCCACCTCTGCCTCTTATCCGCATGCAGCAGCGCCCTGCTTTTCCTTAGGCCCAGGAGCTACCAGCCTTTTCAGTGGAAAAAWACTAATGGAAAGCATGTAATTCATCAAGAGCTGGCGACCTGTTTATTGTTCCCAGGGCTGTGCTGGGCAGCAGTCACCGCGCTGGTATTTTAGTGATGCAATTCTCCAGGAGCGGCCGGCCCGGCCAGCGCGGCCACGCGCCTGGGGACAGCGGGGCTGCGGTCACCTCGGCGTCCCCGGCGGCCACCTCTCTGCCCGGGGCCTTTGGGGACCTTTGGGTTTGAATTACCTACGGAAGTAGTACGCAGCAGTTTGTGTGAATCTTAATGCAACCGCTTCAGAAACGCTCCGGAGGAGTCCAGTGAGTGGTGCTTAAAGCAATTGATCCCTTTACTGGGATATTTGAGAAAGGCGCAGGCTCTGTGTTTTTCCCCCAATCTTTTCCTTTCCCTCCTTCCCCGTGGGTTGTCTGTTCCTGCACCACGTCCTCCAATCTGCTGATCTCTGGTGTTTGTTTCCGTTGCGAGGGAGTTTATTGCTCCGAGACAGGTTTCTACAAATAGCCGTGTCGCCAGGCTGCCCTGTTGGAGTCGGGGGAAGGAGGCGCCCGCCCGGCCGCGCCGCCTGCGTGGAGGGGCACGGCGTCCGCTTAAACCCCGTCGTGACTCTGGCATTTTCATATAGGAGCTGGGAGCCCATAGCGGAGCTTTACTGCAAAGCCTTGTGCGCTGCAGTGGCTTTTATTTGGACATTTTGACTTCTTCCCCTTTTGGTCTCCTGACCCCAGCGTGGTGCCTTAGCGGGCCGGGGGCAGAGATGCTTTATCAGAGGTGCCGCTCTCGTCTCACTGTCACCAGCCCCGCTTCCCTTGCAGGCCCYGTCCCTGCTGTCGTGTCCCACGCCGTCCGTCCAGCTTTGCCCTGCTGCTYGGAGCAAGGAGGGCACGCGCTCTGTGCCCCCTTCCCGCCTCTCCCTTGAGCTCCAGTGGCTTTGGCTGCTTTGGGATAAGTTTGGAATAACCCTCAGACTGTCACACAAAAATAGCTGCTGGAAAAAGCCCTCAGGTGTGTTCTGGGTTCGGAGGGGAGGCTTGGAAGTGGAGCAGGGAGTCGCCGTCCCGCGCCGGCCGGGCTCCGGGCACGCGGCGTGCTGCTTGTCTGCGTGTCTGGAAGGCGAGTGCTTCTGGAAGGTGCTCAAAACCCTGCCCCAAAACGCTTGGCTGTTGGCTGCTTTCTGCCGGGCAGTTGGGTTAATGGAAGCTGCCTTTTACTCAGGCTGGGTCCGAGGGYATCGCGACCACCCGGGTTTAGCACAGCTCCAAACATTCTCCATCCGGAGACGGGAACCGGCTCCAGCGCCGGCCCGGGAGGAGCCCGCGCRCAGCCCGGCCTTCTCCCCCAAGCTCCGCTGCGTTGACACTGCCCTTGCAATAGAAGCGCCTCTGCGTATCTTCTTTTGCTCGCATGTCCCCCAAAAGCAGGACTAATTGCTCTGTCAACGTCTGCTGCTCTTGCTGTGTCGGTGAGYGGAGCGTGGTCTTCGAATTCCCCAGAGCCCCCGTGGCGGGGGGCGAAGCACGGAGCAAACGGGCCTTCGAATGGGTTGTTTGTCTTGCTCCGGGGTCGGGGGAAGAGTGAAGCTATTGAGTTTAATTAGTGGAGATACAAGGGCCAGCACTGGAAAACCATGAACCGCTTCATCCTTAATGACTTTGCTTTGGTTTATCGGGCCATGAACGTAGCTGGCAGCGCGGTCGGGGCCGCGTAACAGTGCTCTGCTCTGTAGACAGCCTGTGTTGTTCCCTGGTAATTTTGACGGGAAYGTTCGCTTGAAGGACTCTGATTTTGCTTAGATTTGCTGCAGAGAGTTGATTTTCACCATGTTCTTACAAAAATAAGAAGGCAAGAGAAATTATTAATAGCTGGTCGTTTTGTGCTCGTTTACCTTGCTTTATAAAGCATGAAGTCCTAGACAGTCAGCTTTGACTGCAATAAATTGCATTAAAAGGAAGCATCCCTGAATCCCGCCCCTCACATGGGGGCCGTAAGCTCCTTTAGGAAGCTCGCGGTGACGTGTTGGCTTCGCGAACGGTGGCGCTTGTTTCAGTGTGTGCTGGCGCCTCTGAAACGTCTCCCGAGGTGCCTGGGGGTTTTGCTCAAGGCAGCCGGGCCCCCCTTCCCCAGCCTGCGGGCTCGAGGCCTGCTCATTGCCAAGGAGTCCTGTCGCTTCCTGCACGTCTTAAGCTAGACTTTACATTGAAGCATCTCTCTCTTTCCCTGAATGTTTGTTTGAAGTTTAATTTGTGTCTTATGAGGAAAAAACTAACTGTGCAGAGGAGCTGTGAAATCAAACACCGCATGTGGGAGGTGTTGATTCCAAGCATGTAGCTTCTCCAAGGAAGCAAATCCGTTCGGTCCCGGCGCCGCCGTGTAACCGCTCGTGTCCCGCTGCCGTCTCCGGCTGCGCGGGCAGCGGGAGCGCCGGGATGGGCCTKGCTGCCCGCTCTGCTCCGGCCCCGCGCGCCGACAGCCCTCGCTCCTCTGGCTCCGCTCCTGCAGTTGCTTTGGGGCATAATTTCTCTGTGGCTCCAGCACACAARGCTGCAAGGGAACGGTCCCAGCCGCTTGGTCTGTCCTGCTGTGGGTTTTCTGTCCTCTTCGCTGTAATCCCCGGGTTCTCTGAGCAGGGGGGGTTCAGAACCGGGTTCCCGCCTGCCCCCAGCCCWCGGCAGGGCCGCGCGTGCCTGGCCGCCCGTCACCGCCGGCCTCCTCGGGGCAGGGGCAGGACGGGCGCAGGGTGTCGCAGACCCTGCAGGGAGAGGAGGCTGCGGCGGGAGCAGCCGCGGCGGCGCCGGGCACGTCCCGCTGCCAGCGCACGGGGCAGGTTGGTGCGCGCGGGCGGGAAGGAGGCTCTGCCGCCCGCCAGCCGCGGCACGTCGGTCGGGCGCCTGGGACCTGCTCCTGGAGCCGCTCACCCGCGGAATCTGCTGGCGGAGGGTGCCCCGTTCCCTGGGTGCCGCTGGCCCGGTCCCGGTGGGCTGCGCCGAGCAGCAGTGGGGCAGCTCCGCCCGGCCCTGCTTGGGAATCACCTTTCCTTCCTCGCAGCGTCCAGGTGTGGGGCATGGCTCGGGGGTTCTTGTTAGGGTGAGACTATTTCTACTCTAACACAAGGCCTGTGTTTCAAATGTGCACTTTTYGATAGGCAACCGATGGGAGTGTTTTCCAAGCTATTCCATGCCATGCTGCTGCTTTGTGTAAGTGAGAACTCCAGCACCTGCGCTCCGGGAACATGCCCTAGAATACAGGATCTGCACCGAGTAAGACCAGCCGTCAGCTTGTGCCTGCTGATACCAGCGACATAAATTACCTTGTGATTTTAGTGAACTTTAAACAAGCTTTAGAATGGCTAGTGTGAACAAAATGCCGCATAAATCCCAGGAAACGTGTGTGAGGGGCTTTGGCTATGCAGACCTAGCAAAACCCAAACAATAATGCCATGGGAGGATACTGAAATACTGTGTGAGTGTTGCCTTATTACAGTTGGGTTGGATGCAGAAGTCCTGTTGGGCAGGCAGTGGGTAGTGCTGTCAGAGTGCAGACGTCCGTGTAGGGGGTCTGCGTGTCCCGAGGCCCCTCCTTCCCGTGTCCATCCGTGCAGGGGGTCTGTGTGTCCCAAGGCCTCTCCTTCCCGTGTCCATCCGTGCAGGAGGTCTGCGTGTCCCGAGGCCTCTCCTTCCCGTGTCCATCCATGTAGGGGGTCTGCGTGTCCCGAGGCCCCTCCTTCCCGTGTCCATCCGTGCAGGGGGTCTACGTGTCCCGAGGCCTCTCCTTCCTGTGTCCATCCGTGCAGGGGGTCTGTGTGTCCCGAGGCCTCTCCTTCCCGTGTCCATCCATGCAGGGGGTCTGTGTGTCCCGAGGCCCCTCCTTCCCGTGTCCATCCGTGCAGGGGGTCTGCGTGTCCCAAGGCCTCTCCTTTCTGTGTCCATCCGTGCAGGGGCGGCGGTGCTGCTGGGACGAGTGCCCGCCGGGTGTGGCTTGGCCTGGGTCCCAAGTGCAGCACTAAGAGTTTCCTGATATGGTTCTCATATCAGGAGGGCCTTAGGGATATTGGTAGGCACCTGAAATGGGTCTAATGCTTTTAAATGGAAGCACCTGAGCCAACAGCGTGCATCTATTGGGAATTCTGGGCAGGATGAAGCTTTCAGGTCACGAAGCGGAGCACCTTCAGCGAAGGGGACCTTTGGGTGCCTTGCTAGACGCTGAGCCAGCACCAGTCTGGGCCGTTTGGCAGGAATCGGAGCGCGCCGTGTCCCAAGGACGTGACTGTGCTGACAAGGTTCCCTCTCTGCAAGGTGGCCTTTGCTTTGGCTCCTCTGTCTGCTCCCCTCCTGCCCCGGCACCTTTAACTGGGGCTTCCTCTGCCCTTCCTCAAAGACTGTCTGCAGCTCGCGCTGCAGTCCTGGTGCTCGGAGGAGATGGCAGCTTTGCCCGGTGATCCTAGCGATGCAAACTCGCGTCTCTGGGATTTTAGCTCCGCTTTTTGGGAGCGGGTGGGAARGAGAGTGGATTAGGATCCCAGCCTGTGCCTCAAGCTGGGTCTCTATAAACCCTGGATGAGAAGATGGAGAGTTAAACCGGCGACCCTCTAAAAACCAGCYGTGTTTCCTAAGGGAAACGTTGGCTTCTGACGTTAAGGATGTAAGTGGCTGTTCTTTATCATGTCCCGGTGGAAACGGTGGAGAAAGCGCACATGGCTCCGACAGCCGGCGGTTGCGTGGCAACGGCACACGGTGGTGCACGGTGGTGCGCGGTGCCCCCGGTGCCGGCGCTGTGCGCGGCGGGCCCGGCCGTACCCGCTGCGCGGGGCAGCACGGCCCCTGCCCGCCCTCCCGCAGGGCTTCCCGGCCGAGCGGCCTGGGGGGCTGCACGGCCCGCGGTGCAGCCGGCGCGTGCCCACGCCGAGCCCGCCGCCTCCTTCCCGTGCTCTATCAGGCGTTCCCGCAGCGGGGCCGTTGCTGCGGGAGCGGAGCCGCTCTCTGCAGCACCCGGTTCCGTTCGGGGCACGCTCCCCGCAGCGCCGCCTCGCTGCAGAACGCCTCCCGCGCCCAGCACGGTGTCCCCCGGGGCCTCCCGCTCCGGACGTGCCCAGCGCCGCGGTCGCTGCGGCCAGGGCTGCTTATCAGTGCCTGCACATGGAGGGCGGGGAGGCCGGGGCGGCGGCACCGAACGGCCCCCACGGTGCCGGGCCCGGAGCGAGCGCGGCGCGGGAGCAGGGGCAGGGGCAGGAGCATGCCGGGCGCGCTGTGCGCGGCGCTGCTCCGCTGCGCGGTAAGTCCCGCGCGGCCGTGGCCCGCCGTGCCGCCGTGCTTGGCAYGCCTGGAGACGCGCTGAGCGTGAAGTGCTGGGGAGGGTCGAAGGCCCTCTCCTTTTACAGCACGTCAGCTCTTGATGCGCGTGTTAACGTTGTTAGCGGTCAAAAATAGATGGTTTTGCTTTTAATAATAACCCTTGGGTGGTTTCTGTGCTGCTTTCCTTTCCCTGCGGGCTCTTGCACCTCCTCTTTCTGACTGCTTTACAGCAAGGACGTTACTGGTGCAGCATCATGGGGCCTTTGCAGAGAACTACTGTGGGGAAAATAACTAGGCAAAAGATATTTTAAAATCTCTTTGCATAGATATTATGAGAGGGAGAGAGACAGGGATATGAATTTTCATAGCTAGTAAAATGTCACCAAATGCTACTGCGTGTTTTTTTTTTGCTTTTCCCAAAACCTTAGGCGAAGGCAAAGAGCTCTGGCAGGGTGAAAGAGCCAGTGGGAAATGGAGCCTCTTTCGGAGGGCTGGTGTCTTTGCTGCCTGGTTGCTGCCTGCGCTGAGCTGAGCTCTTGCACCAACATGAGCATGACTGGAGRTGTTTGCTGGATTTGCAAGGACTTGCAAACTCTCCTTAAGTGCAAATAGTGCTAATAAGGCAGGTGGTCAAAGCTGCATTCCATTGGGCAATTAATTGTTCGTATTTGTTTTAGGCGGGCAGGTTTTAGCTCTTCACGTTTGCTCTTCAGGCCGTGGGGTGTCATTTTGGCGGTCTGACATCTCAGGCTGTTTCGCAGCGGTATTTTTGAAGCTCTCCGTGCGGGTTGTGACTCATGAGCTCCGTCTCAGCTGGGGCTCTGTACGTGTCAGGTCCCTTTCGCACCTCGGTGCAGGGAGGGTTCCGCGCGGGGACCTGCCTGCGCTCGCGGCCGTGGGGAGCCCTGGTGCGGCGCCGGCACTGCTCGGGCTGGGAGCTCGGGAAATGGAAACCGCCAGAAGAACCAGCCTGGATTTGTGCCCAAACCAGCTGAATTCCAGCACAGTCCTCAGGGGCGTGTAAAAAACGTCATTTTACACGTAGCAGTGGAACTAGATGCAGATAGMTGTGCAGCCCTGATTGCTGTTTTATCTCATGTGAAAATTAAATTGATGTTCTTCATGGCTATTTCTGTAAGAATTGTGAAGCTAAAGACCAAATCCTGGAGAATTGCAGCATTTGAGTACTGAATGGAGAGTAATATTGGTTTGATTGGGAAGATTTCTCTTCTACATCTTATCTAAGCAAGAAAATTATTGAGATTCTTTATTTGGGTTTATTTTGTGTGCCGAGAAGCGGTCAGGCTYCTCTCCTCACTGCGTTTTCCCTTGGTGAATCCGTTTGCTGTGTGCGTGTCCTGCGCGTGGAGGCAGTGCCTGCGTGGCCTCACGCGCCGGAGCCGTCTTGGCGCCTGCCCCCTTCCCGCGGCCGGCTGGGAGCGGGTCGCGGGTCCCGGCCTCCTCGGGGCGGCCGCGATCGCGCTGCCGGACGGGGCTTCTCCWGGGGGCAGATCCGCTCTGCCGCGCGCCGGGAGCTGGGCCAGGCGTTAYCACGTAGCGCCCCTTGCTCGGCGGAGCTCGGGCGCTGAGAACGCTAAGGGCGTTCCTTGGCCTTCCGAAGGAGGGAACTTAACGGGAGGGCTTGGGCGAGGGGACAGCCAAGCAGAAGCTGCTGGTGTTCAGGACCTCCTCGTGCCTATGTGTGGCTCAAAGCGAATTCAGCTGATAAACAAGCAAAAGTTTTAATAGCGTCTCCAGGCAAAAGTGTTAATATTAGCTCTCAAGGGCTGGGCAGAGAGAGCAAAGGGGTGAAAAAGCGTAGGGATGACCCAAATCTGTGCAGGTTTTCTTCTCGAGATGACTCTTCTTGAATCCATCATAGCTGTTGGCAAACATTTATTTTTTTTTACCAGCCTCTTCTGAAGTCCCTCGTGGGCCTTCACCAGTGAGCGGCGGGCTGGGCAGGGGGGTGCGTGTGTGCGGGCTGCCCTGGCGCCCCGCGAGCAGCGGGAAGGGCTCGCGGGCCCGGGCGGGCGTGCTGGGCTCCGTCCCGCGCGTCCTGCTCCTCGGGCCTTGTTTCTTTTTAATACGGAAAAAGCGGAATATAGGTGGAAAACAATACCTGATCTTTGCTTGTGATGAGCTCATCTGGCAGCAGCTGATAGGGCTGTGAAAGCCACGTTTGTATTTTTCAGGCTAGCGAACGCAAATGGGGCCAACATGCTTAATTATCCGCGCGCATTACGGGTGTCATTTCCATAGGCGCCGGAGCGGAGCGGGAAGGTCGGCACAGCCACAGGGTGACGGGCCTGCCGTGCCYGGCGCTCCCGCGACCGGGGAACGTTCCCAGGCGCCGCTGCCCGGCGGGGGCCRGGACGCGGGAAGGACCCGCTCCGTTAGGAGAGCTGCCGTCCTACCTGTCCTAACAGACAAGCTTTAAGTCGGCAAACATCGGGCTGCGAGAGGCGCTCCGGGGCCTGGCGCTGTGCTGCCGTGGCTGGCGCTGACCAGGCCACCTTGCCTTTTCCTCTGAAGGTTTKCCTTGCCTTTGCACAGATACTCCTGAAACTTGGTGCGTGAAACTGCCTGCAGCATAAGGCATGCCAATACCCTTAACGTAGCCTGGCGTTGCTGGGGGCGAGGTGGTCGGTTCCTGGCTTTRGAACCAGCTCATAGCCATTGCCCATAAGTTTCTCTGCAGAGTTGTATCACGTCCAGCTTCAGCTGGTAGATTCAAGAACCCGTTTGCAAATAAGACGTGGAGCCGTTGGCGCGGGGGCCGAGGCAGTGATGGGCTGTCGTGTTTGCCTCCGTGCAGGACCAGCTGAAGCARTGCTTCTCCAGAGCGCCGCCCGACGCCAAGGACACCGACACGCTGGTGCGGGAGCCCGACAGCCGCTACGGGACCTGGGGCGAGCAGCGGCACAGCGGGGACAGGTAGGGACGAGCAGGAGCCCCGGCACGGTGCTGTGAGCCGGGCCGCCCCGGGGGCTTCGATTATCACTTTGGTTTCTCCTTACCCGTGTGCGTGACCTAGAGGCTCCCGTTTGGGAAGGGCGGAAGGGCAGGGCCTGTGTGCCCCTGGTGTTTGGGAGGCTGCRTGCAGGCCCGGACAGGCAGTAGCTCCGTGGTGTCGGGCGCTGCCCTCGCTGCTCTGTCACGATCCTTGTTCCAGCAGGATGCCCCCCCTTGCACAGGCCTTGAGGTGTTTTAGGGCAACGGAATGGACCCTCTGTCTGGGGCTTCATCTGCACTGTGTCACCCAGTATCTCACTGCTCAGAGCATAAGATTAGCACTTCTTTTCTGAATTTTCTTTATGCTGTGCTTGCCAAGACCTTATAGTAGATATTAATGTCAATTATGTCTGGTGTTTTACACTTGAGAACTGTTACAAACGTTTTATTGCTTAAAAAGCCAGGGTAGCTTTAAGTTTTTGATGTTCAATGAGCTGACTAAATGACATGCCAACATCTAACTGTTGTGCAGAAATCATTATTATTTCAGCGTAGTGTTCCGATGCCTACAGTGGCACTTCAGCATTTCCCCTTGCTTTGTCTTTGGAAAAAGAATCCTAGAAACTAGACTGCATTTTAGAACAGAAACCCATCTCTGTGGGATCAGTTACTATAATGGGTGACAGTGCAGTTATTTTGCTTCAGAAGGGTTTTCTCCAGTGCATTCTTAAGRAAAAGTGCTTGTGGCAGAGGGCTCTGGGTAGCAGAGCAGAAGGTCTGGGCTCTGCCCTCTGCCCTCCAAAGCGCAGCCCGTGCGGTCAGCACGGGGCAGTCCCCTTTGCTGGTGACGTCGGCGGTTCTTGCAGCCGTCGCCGGCTGCTGCGCGGGGCCCTCCGAGGCCGCGTCCTGCAGGCGACGCCTCCCGCCTGCAGTTGTCAGTCGGGCCGGTGGCCCCGGGCGGGCAGGGGCTGGGGAGCACCCGGCGGCTCCGCTGGCCCGGCGGCTCCGCTGGCCCGGGCGCCCCGCGGCGCTGGCTGCAGCGCTGCCGTTTGGTGCCACCTGCTGCTCGCGGCCTGCCTTGTGCCACGCGCCGCGGACGGCGCCTCTGCCCGCGGCCCCGGCGAGCCCCGGGCAGAGCAGCGAGGGGCCGCTTTGGGGAGCCCCTTCCCCATCCTGGGGGGGTCCCGTGCCGCAGGCAAGCGTGGTGGACGTGACCGCTACCCCATGGGCAGCACGGTGGGAGACGCCAGAGGGGATTTATCCTCATAGGCTTCTGGAGTCCCTGGCTCAGCCATTCCCATGGGATTTCTGTAGGGATCTCCAACCCCCTCCCTACTYCTCTTCCCTCCCCTTTCCTCCTGTTAATTCTGTTTGCTTCTGGAGAGCCCGGGCTGCAGCCTGTGCAGAACATGGCATGGCCCCCAGGAGCAGCGACCTGATGAGTCTCCAAAGCTTCCGTGGGATCAAGTGGCTACTTAAAATTGCTAAATTTCCAAACAGTGKCCGATCCACCTGGCCTCCTAATGTTCTCTCTCCTTTTCCCCACCGTGGCACTTGCAGTTCACCAGGTTGCTGTTGCTTCTGCTCCTCCTCTCTTGAGGACTTAAACTAATGGCAGTAAAGGAAACAAAATCTCATACAGCTGAAGGGAAACAGCTCTTAATTTCAGGACAGCATCAATGCAGACACTTGTCTGTCAGGACATATGGGTTGCCATTTTTAACCCAGTCTCATTTAACAACTGAAACCCACAAATCTCGAGATGTTTTAATCATTTGTACTGCTGAAGATAATTCCATAATATGAACCTGGGATTACTGACAGCTCCTGGGGACTCGTAGCTGCACAGAGCACATACTGTGCTGCACTGCAGCTAAGGGCCRTTCCTCGTGCTCGTTTTTAGCTTGCGGCTGGTGCCTCCAAAGATGCATTTGTGCTTCTAGCCGAGGCTTCCGTTTATTTGCACCAACCAGATCCTCACTGCTGCCTTTGGCCGTGCCCTTCTGCCCCGGGTTGCCAACACGCTGGGGCTGCTGCCGCTGCAGGGCCCGCGGGCTGCGCGTGGCCGTGTGGGCTGCCCCCGGGAGGCTGTTCCTGCGGCGGGGGCACCCGCAGCTCCCTGCGGCCCCGGGAACTCGGCGCCCTCTCCCTGCCCGCGTGGCCGGCGCCGCTGCCCGCGCTGTGCGGGCCGGGTGTGCCGGGCCGCTGCCTCCGCGCCCGCCCCGGTGCGTGGCCTTACGTCGTGGCCGCCGAGTCTGCGCCGTACCGAGCACCCCGGCGGGTGTTTGCTCACCCGGAAGCCTCACAGGCCTCCGTTCCCTAATTTGCAGCTTTGCAGCCGAATCCCCGTCCTCGGAAAACAATGTGGTTCCATCGAGGAAGCAGCCACCAAGCAGCCAGCCGTCTTCGCTGTCCTCCCAAACGGAACCTGCCTCCCTGGCTGATCACCATGACTCTCCAAAAGACCAAAGGAGCACAAGCTTGGACCGTTCCAGCACTGACATGGACTCCATGGATGGGACCGACTTACCTCCCCCCGGGGACGCCTACCCGGAGGAAAAGGGCACCGATTTCTCATTCATTGATGTGAGTTTTCCTAATGGGCAAGAGTTGTTCTCTGTGTATTAACTACCCTGTTACCAGCACTACCTCTACCAGCCGACTCGCCACAAACTTGGCACTCGGCCCTTCCCTGCCTTTCCTTTGTCACGTTGGATTTTTCCAGCWGGGTTCGTGTCCAGTGAAAACTTTTAGATCAAAGCTCCCAAGTTCTGGTAATTCCTGTGATACTCGGCTCGATGGGACTCTAGCATTCCAAAGAGTTACTGGCTCTGAATAATGCCTGCCAGTGGCTGCAAAGTTGCTGTTTCTCCCTGTGCTCCTCAGTGAGCTACAACAGAAGCGTTAAATGGTTCCATGAACACTGCAAAAACTACACAGTTACACGACACAAATAGCTAGTGTTTGCTGTGCTATGAAAATGCAGATTTAAAGCCATAGATGAAGGGGATTAGTAATATTTTTCTTCTTTAAAGGAAGTGTCTTTTTTTGATAGCTTGAAATTGTATTTTAAAGATTTTTGCTGATGAGAATCTTGCAGGTAGTGTGGGAACTGYGATTTCTGGCCCTTCAGTTAGGTGGGATCAGTGTTCTTTGGAAGGCTCAGCACGACCGGCACGTAGGTTTCCGCGTGCCGAATGGCGCCGGGAAGCGCTCCCTTGGATGAGCGCGAGCGCCCGCGTTGCTCGGCGGGGTCCGATGAGCGGGGCTGCGCGAGCCCCGGCGCGGTGGAAGTTTCCGCTGCCACGACGGTGCCTCCTTGTTGGGGCAGCCCCTTCCAGCACGACCCCAGCGGGCCGCCGGGGAGGGCGCGGGCGGCTCGTGCTGTGGAGGCACCTCGGCCCGGTGCAGAAGCGACTGAAGTCGCAGGCGCTTCCTGCGTGGGCAGTTGGGAAGAGCTTCTGCTGGGGCTTCRGGAGCGAGCGTGGCCTAGATTCGTGAAGCTGAGCAGGAACCAAAGTCCTCTCTTACTGCAGCTTTGTTATTTTATTAATGAAAACAAATCTTGCAGATCAGGCATCTGCAGCCAGGGGAGTTCCCTGGATCCAGTGAGTCACTGTGCAGCATATCCTCAGCATACATTCTGTTTAATATGGCTTTAAAGTCACCACAAGAATAATAATGAGGCAAATATATTTTTGATTAAGCTAAAGGGGTGAAGGCTTGAGARTAGGTTATGAAATCATTATGGAGGAATTGACCATTTTCAGGCTGGTTGAAAGTAAGTTTATTTCATTTTGTGTTCTCTTTTGTAGCAAACCACTGTCCTAGACTCCAGCGCACTGAAAACTCGTGCACAGCTCAGCAAAAAGAGGCGCCATCGGGCCCCCCTTTCCCACTCTCTTCGGAGAAGCAGAGGGTCGGAGTTTGAGAACAGGTTTTCTTTGGAGGATCCAGACAGTTCCTGGATGTTTAAAGATTCCACAGGTATCTGTGAGCTGCCTGGAATAATTAACTATAGTCAGGCTGGTGGGGAGGGCCACCAGGGTGGGGAGGAATTTCTGGGTGTTATGAGACCTGAGACCAGCTTTCCTTTCCCACTGCTGGGTCATCCTTTAATTGGAGCCATCCTCTGCTCTATTCCTGAGAGCCCTGGGATTTGGGAAAGCCCGACCAGGCAGAGCTGGTGAACAGCTAGCAGAGACTCAGGGTGTCTCTTTGTGTCAAAGTCCAGGTGASTTTCTGAGGTCTCGTCCCATCTGAAGTAACTTGTTGTTCTGTAATGAGGGGCTGAATTTAGAAGCAGCAGTATGCCTTAGCTTTGAGGTACCTGCTGCTCTTCCACCTCATCACCAAGGAATCATCCTGCTGCGGAATATTGGAATGTCTGTTTCTCTGACCTCAGCTGGACCACTGAGCCCCCTATGTAGATGTATTAATATTACTATTAATATATCTTTAAATGAAAGAAGAGATGTAGAGCAAAAAGTAYAGATGCAAAGCTTGCTGACTGATTTACCTTTTCTTTCCTCTCTCCTCTCTGTGCTTTTTGTTATATAACTGACTATTAGAAGAGAAGAAAACTATGCAACAAGAAGATTCCGATGAGGAAGAAAAAATACATCGTCTTGGGAAATCGTCTTCTGTACAAGCTCAGCGGCTTCCGGTGTTCCCGGGAATGGACCACGCTGTCCTCAAGGTGACCACTGATGCAGCCTGTCAGATCAGACCTAAACTGGTTCTGTAACTGCAGGTGCCGCTAGGAGACAGTGCAGGGGATTCTGTTGAAGGTGACGATGCAGATGGGCTGATGCTTTATGGTGTGTGCAGAAATCTTGCMCTTACATTTCTCGCTTTTTAACTTGTGAATAGAAATATTAAATTGAGGGAAAAATAGCTTTGCAAAAGTGAATAAGCTTTCAGAACTGCATAGGCTTGTAAGGGTTTTCTTAATTGATTTAAGGAATGTGTTCTTTGTTTCTGTGAATTGGAGTGATTTGTTTTGATCACAGAAAAGTTAAAGCCGGTTTAGAAATGAGTGCTTGTTGTTTTGTTATTTAAACCTTCTTAGGCCCAGCTGCGGAAAAGACAAGAGTCGGAGGTGTCTGGTGAGACGAGCTCTGCCCAGCCGTTCAAATCCCCCAAAGCCCCGTCGCAGCCCGGCGGCCCTGGGAGCAGAGTGCTGCCCTCCAGCGTGGAGAAGGAGGACAGGTAGGAGACAGCCTGTTCTGCTGCACCGGAGCCTTGGCCTTGCTGAGGCTGTAGGGGAAATAGCAGGTTTCTTGTTTGGACTTCCAAAATGAGCTTTCGGAAGTAAAGATTGACAATATTTTTATGTACCTTAGGCCAGAAGAAAAGTCTCCCCAGTGGCTGAAGGAGCTGAAATCAAAGAAGAGACAGAGCCATTATGAGAACCAGGTTTGAAAGGTACCTTCTGGAGGGAAGGCGGCCTTGCCACGTGGGGGTGTGCAGTGAGGGCTGCCGTGGTGGGGACGCGAGGTCCTCCCGTCGCGTGGCCTAGGGGAGGCTCTGGGGACACACGTGCTGTGCCTGGTCATGCAGCAGGTCTCTCTCRAACACTGGCACCTTTTAAGTAAACAACACTCATCAAAACGTGGATTTTTTCCTGAATGTGTCGATATTACAATTTTGTAAGCATGAGCATTAAAGCAGATCGCTCCTGTGGAGCGGGAGGCTGAGGCAGGGCCGTGTTCGTGGGCAGTGAGCACCCAGCTGATACGGTCTCCCTTTCTCTCTACCAGCAACTTGATTTTTACAGTGCTTTGTGCATTTGTGCTGCCGTTTTGCAGTGCTTCCAGCAAGCCGGAATGAGCCTGTCGTGGAATAACTGCACRTGCTGGGAAAGCTGTGGACTGTGCTCTTCCAGCAGGGTTCTGGGGCAGTTCTGGGGCATCTAGAGCACTAAATAAGTTGGGACCAAGAYGACAGAGCGCCCGTAACGTGCACTGATGGGGACTTCCCTGTTAGAGACACTTCTCGGAGTCTGTTTCGTTGACTGTCTCACACCGAGTTATTTCAATAGCTGCCATTTTTCTCTCTGCAGATGATAACGATAACTAGGAGAAGATGTAGAAGTTTAACAGAAGCCTTAACTCATCTGAACCTAAAATTCCCATGTCATGTTGCTGCTGTTTGCTTCCTGCCTCAACTGCTATGTGCATGGTGCCTTCCTGTTTTGTGGAGAAAGCTGCTTACCGTTCGGAGCCAAATGCAAAGCTGGGTGTCTGCGGGCGCGGGAGGAGGAGCCGCGTGCGGCGGGGAGCCCCGCGCGCGGGCAGGGACCGCGCGCCGCGCGCCGAGCGGGGGCACCGCGCGGGGCACCGCACGGGGCACRCCCGCCCCGAGGCCGGCTTTGTATTTGCTTATGAAAATGACAATTTTAATCGATTTTATCTTTTTTGTAAAAAAGAAAAAAGCAAGCTCTGAGTCAGAACGCGATTTGTGCAAGGTGAGAGTGAGAGAACAAATTCTGTTTACTGCCATACTGAAAAAGGAAACTTGATTATTTTTTGTAAAATGTATTTTTGATTGGCTTATATTTACATGTGGTCTGCTGGTCTAGCAGATGAATATAATTTTTAGATGAACAAAATGTTAATTTTTGTCATTCTTGAAGTGGTATTCTGTGTTTTGTCAGCATGTGGAATAATTGCTTCATTGGAATGTCTTTCCTAAAAAGGATCAAGCAATAATGTCAACCAGTTCTCTTGAAAAATATATGTAAATACTGTTTTTTATTAAAAAAAAAAAAAGGAAGGGAAGAGGGAGGATGCTAAACTCATATCAGGGTTCCAGTTAATTATTGAATGTCACTTTAATAGCAGTTTGCGTAGTCCCACTTCATATTTTTATTCATTAATCTGTAAATACCAGTTTTATGTTTTTATTTCYGTGCTAGTTTTGCAGGATAAGCTAAATGTGTTCTCCAGTTTCTCAGATGAATTACCTATCTTCCTTTGGTTGTAGTAGCAGTGTAGATGATCTCATCCGTAGCACTGGTGTTCTGATTATCACTGATATCACAAGTATATATTAATATATCTTTGAGTGCAGATTCTGATACGTCAGCAAGGGGGTCTGTTTAAGAGGCAGCTCATTCTGTCCTGAACGAGYGTGTTTTCCGAGCCCCTCTCAAGATGGGACCCGAGCCGGGGTCGGTGCCCTCAGGTCCGTGTTCGTCGCCGCTCGGCCGGCACCGCAGCTGCCGCGGAGCTCTGGGGACACGGAGGCGGGGAGCTGCCCTCGTCCGCTCTGCGGTGCCGGGGCGGCCGAGGCCGCGCAGCGGGGACGGGGCTGCCAGCAGCTTGCTGCTCGTGGCACCGCACCCTGTGTCCTGCTGCCGGGTCCCTGGATACTCCGCCCAGCGCYCGCCCCGGAGCTCCCGTCCCTCCCCGTGCCAGGCGTTGCAAGCCTGGGCTCAGTGGGTGCCAGAGGCCGCGTGGGCGCCCGGCGCTGTCCGTGGGCTCGGAGCTGCCCAGCTCCCCCTGGGGGGGTGGTGGCCAAGGGCTGGTTTTCCCCTCCCGCTCCGCTCCAGGGAAAAGAGGCGKCGAGTCGGGACGCGGCCCCGTGTGCACCCTCCCGGCCGGGCCCCGGGCGCTGCCCTGCTTGGTGCAGGGACCGTGGGYGAGTTTGTGTCGTTCCGAGTCCTTACGCGTGGCCGGCCCTCCAGCTCGGGGCACCCCGGGGCTCTGCTGCTGCCCGTGCAGAGAGGAGCGCCAGGACTTGGGCCAGGGCGTCGTGCCCTGTGCCGYGCCGCCGGGGCCGCGGGAGGGGGACGTCGCCAYGCTGCAGCTGGCCAGCCTGRTGCAGAGCTACTCCTAACCTCAAATGTTTTATGTGTTCTGTTCCTCCTCTTTAGGGGATGCTGGGAAAGGCAACTCGTAGCAAAAGCCTAGAGAAGCGTATGCGGCTCCTGGGGTCTTTTTCAGACAGGCTCAAAGCGTGTCCTCAGTTGTGTGCCATGGGTGATGTGTGCACGTCGGATAGCTTTCCGGCAGCAATGTTTGTAGCTGTGATAGAGGAATAATGATTGTTTTCCTTATCATTACTCACACCAAGTGGGACTCGCTCTAAGAAGTGTCTAGAAATCAGGTAAATTCCCCCTGCTTACAGGAATATTTACACGGTCTTGATTTGAGAGTTCAGCAGGTTGACGGTGTCTCATTACCAATAGTCGGAGGATTTAATGCTTCTCGGTCTAATTAATGAAGGCCAGAAATTATTTAAACTGCAATATTTGCTCTGTGCGGGAGGAAACTGAGGGGAGGGATRTTAGGTTTCCACAAAGCCCTTTGAATGTATCTGCATTTCCACGTCTGCTTGGACAATGCACTGAAACGTAGCTGTATTTAGCAGTTMAACCTACTACTGAGAAATGTTAACGCTTAAGTGTCTGATTAAAAAGCATCTTTAGAATGTTGTTGAATGGGAAAGTGTTTTTTCTGCTCTATCACTTCTTGTATATGAATTAAATATGTATTTCCTTCTCTTCAGGTTCTCACTATGTAATAAAAGAACTATATATATGTTATTACTTCATAAATGATAGAACATACTGTAATACAAATTATACAGTTTTATTTTAATTCCAAAWAATGCTTGTTAACTCTTTCTTTTGTGGCCCCATGTTTTCTTTGCTGTTAATAGAAGGTGTGAATGAGCTCCTGGTTTCAGCACTTTCTTCGGATTTGCCTTTTTGTTAGTTCCTGGAATCTGTCACGAGAGCAGATTTCAGCTCTTATCCCAACAGCATTTGTTAGCAAATGCGATGGAGATCCCGGCATTCCCTGTGGGATACAGAGTAGCGGRGTGTTCAGTTGGTTGCTTTGAGACCGTTCCGCTCCTTTTCCTGCCGCCCCCTCCGAAGCTGTGCCGGTCGAGCACCTTTGTAGGARTGGCAGCCCGTGGTTGGGGGAGCTGAGAAATGCCTTTTTCTCGTGCCSTTAGCAGGAGTCTCAGCTCTGATTTGTGGTTCCTGGGATGCACGTGCCGCCTTTCTCCTCCTCTTTACCGCAGCGTGCCGCGGCGGGATTCTTTSGTTCTCTTGTGCGTGCGGGCTCGCCCGGGGAGGTCGGCGTAGCTTGAGGTCTGGTTGTTGCTTGCTCGCGCGCCTGCTGCTTGGGGGTCGCCTCCGCTCACTGCGTGCAACGGTGGCGCGGTCCCCCCKTCGGCCCCTGAACTCCAGAACCTCCCTAGGACGCGTGCGAGGGGGCCCAAAGCCCCGCGTTGCTGCGTGCGCAGGGCCTTTGCTCTGGGCTTTGGGTGCGGACGGTTATTGCCGAACTGCTGCGTGCATTCTGCATGGCATCCGTCGGTGCAAACCGCTCTCGAGACGTCCTCTGTGGAGCAGCAGCAGCAGGGGGGTGGCCRCCCAAGTACGTGTGTGGACGTGCAGAAACGTGCCCCGGCCCGGGGAGCCGAGCTGAGGATGCGCTTTGGTATCGGTCTGTCCGGGAGGGCTGGTGCACCAAAATACAGGGGTCAGAGCAGCTCCAAGACAAACATCATGTTAATGTTCCTACAGTCCTTTAAGCCTGTGCCCCGTGAAATGAARTTCTGTCTCTACCTTTTTCACTTACTAGGGAGGGGAAAAAAACCTATTCCTGATACTACAATAATTTGGGCCTTAGTAATACTGCTCGTAGACAGCAGGAGTGCCTTTGGCACTGCTCTTATTTGACTACCTGGAGCCAGAGGGGTTGYACAGCCGGGAATCGCGGGCTCCCGGTCTCCAACTGTGTCCCCATTCCGTGGTCTTAATGAACTGGCCTGGCTCTGRTTAGGAATTGTGGAGTCGGTTGAACGTGACCATTGGGAAGGCAGCAGGGTGTGGGGCTGCACGGGGGGCTGCGTTAGGGAAGGAGCCGGGTGCTGCCCCCGTGTCGAGCGTCTCCCGTCCCACAACCGGGCGTGAGGGGAGGGCGGCCGAGGGTGGTCGTGTTGGCTCCATCCCTGCGCGTGGGGAGCGTCACCCACCACTCCCCAGCCCACGGGTGTGAGCTGGGGGACCGGGAGGGTTTGTCCCCCCAAGCACCGTCCCAGGACCCACCTCGTGTCCTCCCAGCTCGGAGCATCGTCCCCAAACCACTGCTAGAGCCTCATGGGGCTTGGAGCAGGGGGAGGATCAGGGRCGGTGGCTCCTGCCCTTCCCTCCGTCCATGTGAACCGTGCCAGCGTGTCCAGCATTTGGGAAGGAGCTGTTAGAGAGAGGAGCTATTATAAAATATTGTTCTGCATAGCCCTATCGAATAGGTAAGTATGGGTCACACAAATGGACCAAGCTATGGAAAATACTTTGTATGACATGGTCTCCTAAGTCATTAAGATGCTCTGGTGGTTGTGTATCGTTCGGTACAATTATGATTTGGAGATTGGCTTTACTGAAAATCTATTTTCTAGCCATATACTGATCGGAGAGGCTGCCAGCAGGAGGAGATGGGAGTTCCGTGAGGGAGCAGTCAGTGAGCTCTAGAGCCCCTTCTGTCGTGTTCCTGCAATTGCTTTATCGATGCGCAAGGTCCATGAGCTCGGGAGATGAAGCTYCGTGGGCGCCGCAGCCATCGCAAAGCCGAATTTCAGCAGAGATGTTGCCGAGGAAAGGACGGGTAAGAAAAATCCTGTATTTTTCATTTGCTGAAAATAGGCATGTTCGGTAAAAGTCAGAAACGAATCCATCCCGCTTTCTCCTTCGGGTACTACTTCTGTGTAGAAATGATTTTATATTTTGCAGCCGAGAGGTTTCAGCTTCATAAGAYGATGAACATACGAAAAGGAGCTGCAATAAAAATGAGTTCCTGCAGCTGCTGCTGGGGGGGTCGTTGCAGGTGTAAAATGTCACTGAATAAGGGCACCAAGCGGGTCCTGCCCCGAGCCCTGCGGCGGGGGCCACGGCCAGGCCGAGCGCTCGGTGCTCGCGGCTGCGCTGGCCTCCGAGGGCGGCCGGACCCCCGCCGGCTGCGTGGCGGTGGGCGCGGTGCCCGCGGCAGGGGAGGCCGCGGGCGGCCCTGTGGGGACGGCGCCCGGAGCGCAGGGTTTGCCCGGTGCCCGCCCCATGCCRCGAGCCGGGGCCGCCCCGYGCCRCCTCCYGTGCGCYGGCCCGAGCGAGCTGTAAATATTTTGCAGGGATTTTTGCTTTGCGCTGTGCTTGGTTTTGAGGTTAAACCCTGCCCTTAACTGCTGATGGGAGAGTTTTCCAGAGAACCTGGCAAGAAGGAACGTGAACGTGCTGATGTGAATCGGGACGCTAATCTTCTGTAAATCGAGTGGCACATTTTTAAGGGACGGCCGGGAGAAATTTGAAAACATTTCCATGGTCCCCTGCGAGCGGGCGCTATTGAAATGAAATCTCATGGATGGAATTCAGTAGACGCAGCTGCTGTATCAGCGTCCAAATAATGTGCTGCTCTGTTCAGAAGCAGCCCATAAATAGCCGTGGCGGCCGCGGCGGGCGCAGAGCGCGGGCAGCGCGGCAGGAGCAGCGGCGGCRCCGGAGGGGCTGCGAGGCCGAGCCGGGAGAGCAGCGCGTGCGTGTCCTGCGCCGCGCGGCCCTGGGCGTGCTGCAGGGCTTGGCCAGCAGTGGCACCGCAGGGCTCTCACGGAGGCTCTTGGGGGCTCTGGTTGCTCTGCTGCTCCCTTTGACGCCTCCGCRTCCCGTGAGGCAGCCTGGCGGGAGCAGAGGGGCGGCCGCGCCACCGGCTGCGCCTCCCTGTCCTCATGGGAGCCTGAGCGGGGGCCACCGGCGCTGGGGGCAGCTCCAGGGCCGGGTCTCCTGCGGCTCCTGAGCCCGTGGCGGAGCCGGGAACCACCGGGAGTGACTGGGAGCTGTCGCCTGCTGCTGCCCAGGGAGGGCCTGGAAAGGGGCTGGCTCGGCCACAGGCTSCGCGCCAGGGCCTGGTGAGGATGCAGGGCCCGGAGGCGGCAGAGGAGCCGTCAGGATGYGCTTGCTGCCGGCCCGGCCCGCGGAGCAGGAAGGAGCCGCGTCCAGCACCGCAGCCGGCGGCGCTCGGTGTTCGCCCGCGCTGGTCCACGCTCCGTGTTCTGGAGGCATTTGGCACCGTGGGGGCGGTGGCACGTGGAGGGAGGCTCTGCTAACCTTCCGCCCTTGGGGTCTTGCAGGCACCATGACGGAGCAGCAAAGTCCCCCCGAGCAGATGGCGACCGGGGAGGGCGCTGGTGAGCGAGGCGGCAACTACAAGGTACCGGGGCCGCCGTGGGGCCACATGCGCTGGGGCCGCGTGCGCTGGCACCACCAGCCCCTCGGCCCCAAGCCGGGTGTGCGGCTCCACCGCGCTGGCTGGGGCTTTGGGTGCTGTTTGCAGCCGCGTGGGAGGGAGAAGCTCCTTGGGGCACCTGCTGTGGCCGCGCGGCCCTGGGATCCAGCAGAGAGAGTGTCTGAGGGGTGGCCTGTGGGTCTGAGTGGGGAAGAGCCCTCGTGGAGGAGGCTCTGCTGGCGCGCGGGGCTGCCGCGGGGCTCCCCAGGCTGTGGCTGTCGGGCGAGAGCAGCGGTGCCGGGCGGGAGCAGCGGTGCCGGGTGGGAGCAGCGGTGCTGGGCGGGAGCAGCGGTGTGGCCGGGCTCCTCCATGGCAGCGCGGTGGCCCTTGCACGGCTCCAAAGCGGCTGGTTAGGTGCGTTTGGTGCGCGAGAGCCACCAGCGGGATGCCCGGGAGGGCAGGAGCCCAGCCCCGGCTCTGCCATGGGCACAGCCCGTCCCGCAGCGGGGACACAGGGCAGAGCAGCGGCCGCTGCGCCCGGGCAGGGAGGCTGCAGCGGATCCTGCTGACCAAACCCCCGGGCAGGGCCCGGCCACGTGGACGTCCCCGCAGGGCCGGAGCCGCCCGGTCTGCTCCACGGGCTGCCTTGGGCTGCGCGGAGGCCCCGGGTGCTGCGGTGCCGCCGACCGTGTCCGCAGCGGAGCCCGGCCGTCGTCCCGGGGAGCCCGCGCCTCCTGAGGGCCTGGCGGCTCATGGAACTATTGGAGGCATCCGAAGGAACCATGGGCAGGGCCCGGGGCCTCAGGGCCCAGCCCCTGCCCCTTTGCACGCTCAGGAACAGGGGATGTTGTTTGCAGCCCCGTGCCCGGGAAACGACGGCGGTTTCGCAGAGCGGGGCGGTTTGGTCAGCGCTGGCGGCCGAGGCTGGAGCTGCACGGGGGTAGGAGGCGGRTGGGGGGCTCCGGGCGCGGGGCTGCCACGGCGCCTGTCCCGCCAGATCACCCTCTACGAGCTGGAGAACTTCCAGGGCAAGCGGTGCGAGCTGACGGAGGAGCTGCCCAACGTGGCGGAGCGGGCGCTCGAGAAGGTCGGCTCCGTGCAGGTGGAGGCCGGCCCGTAAGTGCGGGGGCGCGCGGGCCGGGCCGGGTGCGCGGGGCGGGGCGGAGTGGGGCGGCCGCCCCACCTGGCGTGTCCCGCAGCTGGGTGGCCTTCGAGCGGCAGGCCTTCGCCGGGGAGCAGTTCGTGCTCGAGAAGGGCGACTACCCGCGCTGGGACTCCTGGTCCAGCAGCCGCGGCAGCGACAGCCTCATGTCCATCCGGCCCCTGCAGATCGTGAGTAGCCGCCCCCTGCGCGCCGCGCCCGGGCAGCCGCTCCGGCCCTCACACGCCGCCCGGCGCCCGCTGCAGGACGGCCCTGAGCACAAGATCCACCTCTTTGAGAACGCGGGCTACGCCGGGCGCAAGATGGAGATCGTGGACGACGACGTGCCCAGCCTGTGGGTGCACGGCTTCCAGGACCGCGTGGCCAGCGCCAAGGCCCTCAACGGAACGTAAGGGCTGGGGCAGCACGGGTGGGCGCTGGCGCGGGCCGTGGCCCACGGCGCTCTCCGCCCGCGCAGGTGGGTGGGCTACGAGTATCCCGGCTACCGGGGCCGCCAGTACGTCTTCGAGAAGGGCGAGTACCGGCACTGGAACGAGTGGGACGCCAACCAGCCGCTGATCCAGTCGGTGCGGCGCGTGCGTGACCAGCAGTGGCACCAGCGCGGCGCCTTCGAGAACAGCTGAGGGAGCCGCCGGCCCCGYGGCCGCCGCGCGGCCCCGCGCGTGACTTGTTCCCTTCCTCCTGTGCAAACCCTCAATAAAGCTCTGAGCTGGAGGCCGCCTGGGTGCTGCTGGGGCTGCCGGGGGTCTTGGGGGCTGCCCATGACGTGGGCACGGGTCAGACGTGGGTTTAACTGCCTGGGCCAGGGCACTGGGGGCAGGAAGGCGCCGCRGGGCAGCCCCGCCAGAGCCCCCTCCAAGCACAGGGTCCCTGCGCAGAGCAAATGCGGCTCCGTGAGGCTGCAGGGTTGGTGCCGCGATGCCCCTTCCCCAGGCGCTGCCCGCCCATGCCCACGGCTGCAGGGCCGGGGTGAAGCCCCACATGCTGCCCGGGCCCTTGGATCCCCTCCCGTGGCACAGGCGGCAGTGGCCGCCGGCCGTGGAGCCAGTCGGCCGTGGAGCCGCTCGGCTGTGCGAGCACTCGGCGGCACTGCTGCGCTTGCTGCTGAGCGGCCCTGGGCCGCAGTGCGGGGTCCTCAGCAGGGCCCTCAGCACCCCGAGCAGAAGGCCCTGCCCTGCGAGGGTCCAAACCACCTTTCCTGGGGCCATTACCCGCTCCCGGCGCGTGGCCGCTGTTGCTCGCCCCGCAGGCGGCCATCGCGGTGCTTGGAGCAGCTCTCGCAGGGACTGGCCCCGTGCTGGGCCTGGCGCTGCCTTGGCCRCCTCGAGGCGTGTGCGACGCCCGCAGCGGTGCAGCTCACATGCTGCACACGCCGGTCACCCCCGAGCCGTGGCCACGTGGGGTGTTGCAGCACGTGGGTCCTGTTTACAAAGCCGGGCTGCCCAGGAGAGGAGGCCGAGCCTGGTGCGCGTCGTGCTCTGGAGGCCCGCGGCCCCCGTGCCCAAGGGCGGAGGGGGTGACTGCGAGGGCAGCCCGTGGGGCGTGGGCCGGGCGGGGGCGGCAGGAGGCAGTGCCGATGTCCCGGCACATGCGAGGCCGGTTTGCAGCACGCCAGGCACGCGGTGCCGTGGGGACCCTGCACCGTGGGGGGAAGCGGAAGCACCAGGGGCTCCCCTGTCTGGCAGCCACACGCACCGGGGCCACGGTGCTGCCGCACCGCGTGTCCAGCGTCTCCCTGCGCCGCGTGTCCAGCGTCTCCCTGCACCGCGTGTCTAGCGTCTCCCCGCGTGTCCAGCGTCTCCCCACACAGCGTGTCCAGCGTCTCCCTGCGCCGCGTGTCCAGCGTCTCCCCGCGCGTCCAGCGTCTCCCCACACTGCGTGTCCAGCGTCTCCCCGCGTGTCCAGCGTCTCCCTGCACCGCGTGTCCAGCGTCTCTCCACGCCATGTGTCCAGGCGTCCAGCGTCTCCCCGCAGCCCCGCCGCGGCAGCGCCTGCTCCGCGTAGGKCCCCATGTGCCCTGGCCTTGTGTGCCCGTGCGCCCGTGTGTGCGAGGGCAGCGTGTTCCAGGGACGCTGGGGCGGGAGGGGGCTGCAAGGAAGCCCYCGCTGCACCACGACCGCGAGAGCCGCCGGCACCGGCCCCGCGGCACCCGCCAGGCCCTGGGGGCCACCAGCCGGCCCCRCCGCTGTTGATCTTGGCCGTGGTGCTGGCGAGGCCGCCGTGCGGCTCCTTCCCACGCTGCTCGTGGTGCCCCCATCCTCGCAGGCTTCCCAGGCACCGCAGCGGGACGGGCCCACAGGTCCCTCCGCACCCGGCGCAGCCGCTCGGCCCAGCCCTGTCCACCCCAGGCCGGAGCTGCCCGAGGGCGCCCGGCGGCTCCCAGGACCCCTGCCCGGGCCCGGGGCGCGCGGCCGCCCTCCCTGCCGCAGGGGGAGGCCGCTGTGGGCCGACCCTCAGCCCGTGTTTGACATGGCCAGTTTTGATGTGCGCAAAACCCGCCGACTTCAGCAACTTTTTGTGCCTCTAGCTGTGGGGCACCCGGTGGTTTGTCGGAGGGATAAAGTCTTTGGCTCCAAAACCCCTGAAGCAGGGCTGGCTGCTGCTTTGTTTGAAAGGGACGGCCCGGGTCTTGGCATGCATTCGGCTGATGCTTGCAAACTCCAAATCTCCTTGCCCACAAACCCAACAAAGCGGGCAGCGCGAATGTGAAAGCTAATGGAATAATTCCCGGCCTTGGCGTCGGCGAGACAATGGCCGCAGCGCGTCAGCTGACCCCCGTTTGCATTGACTTCTAATCCAGCATTCTCGCTTCGAATCATGCGTTAACTATTTTGTAAATAGTTTTGGCTCCGTTCTTCTGCAGCGCAGTATAAATTCCACCTCTCGGCCCCAGCTCTCCACTGGCTCAAGCGGGTACTGGTATTACTGGTAAGAATTTTCTATTTATTGTCCTTTTTTCCTGGTTTTTGTTCCCACTCCACCCGGAGCTGAGTAGCTCCCGCCCGTAGCACAACACAGGCAACCGGGCGCGCTGGTGCAGCCGGGCGGCCGCAGGAGCCGCTGCGGCTCYTTCCCTCGGCAACGCTGCGCTCCCGGCCGGGCTGCCGGGACCCTCTGTGCGCCAGGCAGCTGCATCCCRCTGGGATCGGTCAGCAAAGACCCACATTGAGGGGCCTGGCGGCTCCTGCATCGCATCCCGCCCGCTGTCCCAGTGCGAGGGGCTGCCGTRCTGCACCACGCTGTGCCGTGCCATGCGGTGCCGTGCCGTGCTGTGCCACCCTGCACCGCCCCGAGTTAGCCCCAGTCCTGGCGCCCACCAGCTGTCCCCGCCGCGAGTGTCCCCATGCCCTGCGCTGGTTCCCGTGCCRGCCGCCTGCGCAGGGGCGGTGGGGAGGCAGCGCGGGCCGGTGGCCGTGGCAGGAGCCCCCCGGTGCCGCGGGAGRGACGGGCGAGCGCGACCAGCCTCGYGGCCACCCCGKGCGCCTCTTACCCCACGGTACCCGCAGAGGACGAGCGCCGCCGCCCGACCATGGCTTCCGAGCACCAGATGCCGGCCTCCAAGCAGCAGCCAGCCAGCTCCAAGGTGAGCGCGGGGCCCCGGCGCGGCCCCTGCCGCAGGGCGGCGCAGGGACGGCTCCGGGCGGGAGGCGCCGGTTCGGGGCAGGGAGCGCGGCGGGTTTGGCCGGCTTTGCTGGGTGCTCTGCCATGACCTCGGTGCAGACGCTGCCCCGCACCAAGGCTCTCTCCTCAGCAGGGCAGGCCGGGGGCTTGGGAGGAACCCATGTGGACGGGGCTGCGAGAGCAGGGCCGCCCGTGGGCCGCATCGCCCGCTGCTCCCTCCCGCCCCGGGGCACTACCCGTCCTGCTGCCCTGCTGGCACTGCCCTTGCCGGGGCCGTCCYGGTGCCCTGGCGGGAGGGGCTGGATCCTGAGCCCCGTGCTCCGAGCCGGGCTGGCACCGTCTGCCCCCGCAGGCTGCACGAATGGCCCCGCGCGGGGCCAAGCCCCCCACCTGCTGCCCACAGCCCAGCCGGGGGCCCCAAGGCCGGGGGGGCCCCATGGCCAGGCAGGACCGCGGCTGCAGCACGTGGTGCCCGCAGTGGGCGCAACGTGTGTGGCCCATCTGCTGGAGCCCCCCGGTGGGGTCCGGCCGCAGAGCCGCTTTCCTCCGGCTCTGGCTCAGGGGAAGCCGACGTGCTGCCGCTCTCCTGCCTCTCCTGCCCTGCAGATTGCCATCTTCGAGCAGGAGAATTTCCAAGGCCGCTGCCATGAGCTCAACGGAGCCTGTCCCAACCTGAAGGAAGCCGGCGTGGACAAAGTGGGCTCCATCCTCGTGCACGCGGGACCGTACGTATCGGCCGGGCAGGGCAGGACAGGGCGCGCGTGCGGCACCGGGCAGGTCTGAGCCGCCCCGGGGACCCCGCTGCGCTCCCGGTGCTGGGGAGCCCCTGGCCCGCGGGGCAGCACGTGGGGAGCCCCGCAGTGACTGCGGTCCTTGCTGGGGGTGGAGGCCGCTGTCCTGCCCCGCTTGGGTGTGGGGGCAGTGCTCGCCCCGCACGTGTCGAGGCCCAGCTCTCGGGCGGCCGGAGGCGGCCAGGTCTCTGCTCTGGGCCCTGCCTCTGCCCATTGTCGCACCGGGACTGTCGTTCTGTGCCAGGGCCGCCCCATCCCAACCTCGGCACAGCTCCTGTCCCTTCGCTCTGTGCCCGGTGGTCACACACGAGACGTGTGGGGCCCTGCGCTGATAAAGCAGCTGGTCTCAGTGTTCAGCGCTCCCGGGTGCTCCTCGCGTGACGGGAATGCCGGTCACAGCTGGGCTCAGTGTCCAGGACTTCCTGTGCTGCAGYGGGAGCCACGCGGTGCTCCCGCCAYCCCTCTTGCTGGGAAGGGCAGTGGGGAAGGCAATGGGGAGGGCACTGGGAAGGCTCGGCACTATCTGCACTGCTGATCGTCCTCCCCACCCCAGTTTGACTTCCTTCCTCTTTGTAGAAGGGCCGGGCAGGGGCAGCTCRTGCCGCTCTGTGCACAGCCCTGCAGCCGCCACCACCCTGCCCGGACGTCTCTTGCACCTTGGTGCGTGCTGCCAGCAGGGGAATTTGCTGCCCGGCCCCAGCCGTGGTGCTCTGGGTGCTCGAGGCAGTGCAGGATTCCCTGGAAACAGCTCCAGGGCCCGGAGTTTGTCCAGGGTCCTGCGCGGGGAGCGGGGGCAGCTGCAGGGCGGCAGGAGGGGAGCACGGTGCGGTGCGGGCCGCGGGGGGACCTGCGCTCCCCTGCGCTGTCCCTGCTCAGGGGTACCGCGCGCGGGCAGGGCTGCTGCTCCCAGCCCGGACCCTCTGGAGCCCTCGCCAGGCGCCACGGCCCTTGTTGCGCTTTGTGCGCGGGCAGCGGGCTGTGCTCGGGGGCAGCGCGGGCAGCCGAGAGCTGCCGCCCGCGCCGGTGCCACCCTCTGCACCYGGCCCGTGTCTGAAGTTCAGCCTCTGTTCTGTTCCAGCTGGGTGGGCTATGAGCAGGCAAGCTGCAAAGGAGAGCAGTTTGTGTTTGAGAAGGGGGAGTACCCCCGCTGGGACTCCTGGACCAACAGCCGGAGAAGCGACAGCATCACTTCCCTGCGACCCATCAAAGTGGTGAGAGCACCCAGACAGCCTCTACCCACCCGCCAGGCCAAGGTCTGCAATGAGAAGTCTTCCCCAGCCTTCCCCAACCTCCCCCCGCCTCCCAGGCGCAGGAGCACCACCTCCTCTGTGCGGTTCTGGGGGCTCTCCTCGCCSCCCGCCGCTCCCTCCCGGCGCGGGYGCAGGCGCAGCACGGTGTCCGTGAGCGCGTCCCACGCGGCCGGGCGCCCGGCGTGGCGGGGAAGGCGCGGGGCAGCACCCGGGCTGGGAGCAGCCCCCGCGTGTAGGTCGTGGAGGGCAGTGCAGGGCCGGCGGGCAGAGTCAGGACAGGGTGACGGGGATGTTTGTCGGTAGGTGCAGCAGCGCCCGCAGCGCCCGCAGCGCCCGCCCGGCACTCACAGCCAGAGGGAAGCTGGGGGCTCCCCCGGCATCAGCAGGAGCCACTGTGGGCAGTCCCGCTGGCCGGGGCCGCCCTGGGTCCCCCCCCGCCTCAGCATCCCCCCTGATCTTAGGCTTGCTCTAAAGCGCTTCGCCTGCCCCCTGCCCAGCCCCGTGCCGCGGCGCTCGCTGACCCCAGCCTGTGTCTGCTCTCTCCTCTGCAGGACAGCCAGGAGCACAAGATTGTTCTGTATGAAAACCCTGGTTTCACCGGCAAGAAAATTGAAATAATAGATGACGATGTGCCCAGCTTCCACGCTCACGGCTACCAGGAGAAAGTATCGTCCGTGCGGGTGCAGAGCGGAACGTAAGCGTGCGGGCTTGGGTGTGCTGTGTGTGCTGGGACCCGGGCACATGCCCCGCGCTGCCCCGCGGGCTGTCCCGCCGGGCACGGTGCCGCGGCCCCGCTGCGCATTGCCGGCCCCAGGGCCCTGGCTCGGGCTGGCAGGGGCTCCTCTGCCGCGCGGTGCCTTCCCGTGTCCGACTGCRCCGCTCTTGCCTTGGCAGGTGGGTGGGCTACCAGTACCCTGGCTACAGAGGCTACCAGTACCTGTTTGAGAAGGGGGATTACAAAGACAGCTCAGAGTTCGGCGCCCAGCACCCCCAGATCCAGTCGGTGCGGCGCATCCGGGACATGCAGTGGCATCAGCGCGGTGCCTACCACCCCATCAACTAGAGCGCGGTGGCCCCGCCGCGGAGCCATGAGCCCCACACGCTTCCACAGGACCCACCGCTCCCTCCCCRCGGCCCCGCGTCCCGCCGTGTGATTAACGCTGCCGCTGCCGCCACTGAATAAAGCTTTGAGTTTCAGACTCCCTCCTCGGCCCCTTTCTTCCCTGCGGGGACGGCAGCGGGTTGGGGCGGTCAGGGACAGGGGCGGCGCTCCTGGGGCCGCCCGTGGGCAGTGGGCAGAGCCCGGGGTGGGCTGCCCCGCTGCCCCCCRCCCTCCCAGCAGAAGGGCCGCGGCAGCAGCTGCACCCGCGGGACCCCCAGGACCGGCGGGTGCGGGAGGAAGACGCAGCCCCTGCAGCCCCGTGTCTTGCTGCCCATGCGACGCTGCGTGGGAGCCCGCGGGGCCTGCGGCACTGCCGGCGGCTGCAGAGCCGCCCTCCCAGCCGGGAAGCCGTTCAGCTAGTGAGGAATTGCTTTAATTATTGTCCATAAGCTGGGCAAAGGAGGCTGTTCCACGGTGGCTGTAGCAGGGAAATCAAATCTCTCTCTTCCTGGGGTGCCTGTGCTCTGGGTAGGACTCGTGCTTGCCGGTGTCCGAGGTGACGCCTTGCAGCCGATGGTGCTGACGTGTGCGCAGGGACAGTCCCCACGGACACGGCTGGACACTGAACCTGCTGTGCGCTGCCCATGGGGTGGCCGTGCCCGCGTAGGCGGCCCCGTGTGTCACCCGTGGGCTGTGTCACTGCAGCGGCTGCTCCTCCCGGAGCCCCCCAGCCCTGGGCCTGGGGAGCACCTCCGGGTCTGCAAGGACGGGGCCACCCGCTCGGGAATGGCCTCGCTCAGTCGGGCGACATTCCCACTTAATCATCTGCCACTGCAGAACGTCAGCTGTCCCCACGTCATGCCCTGGCATCTCCTTGTGCACTGCCACAACAGAACCCGTTTCCGTGAAAATCTGGAGGACAAGGACGGGGAGCCCGGGCAGGGGACACCCGCCACCCAATGCGGGGGTTCCTGCCCCGCAGCCCCCTCGCAGCCCGGCTGCCTCCTGAGGAGGCACCAGCACCTGGGGCTAATCCCATGGTTTCAATTCGTGCTCCGCAGGGTTTGTTTCTTGTGCTGCTCCAACCACCCCAGYRTGGAGAGRRCCTGGTTTGGCCGCAGGCTCTCCTRGGGACGGGGCCTGCCTGGCTGCCACGGCGGGGGCTGCCGCAGCCGCGCTCCCCGCTGCTCCTGGACGGGTGCCGAGACAGAGCTGATCAGCGGCCAGGCACAGCAGGAGCAGTTTGTAATCACAGCAGGTGCTCCTAGTTCTGTTCTCCACCCCAGCAAGTCCCCCCTCCACCCAGGAGGTCCTGCTGCTGGCTCCTGTTGTGTGTGCTGCTCTGCAGGGCTCCAGCCCAGGCTCTGTTCCCTCTCGCTGCTTCTCCGTCCCGTGCTGGGTGACGCTGCCTGGGTCAGCTCGACGGGGTGAAGGGGACGCTTCTCGTTCCCACCCCTGAGAGCTGCTCCCGGCTCCAGCCGGGAGAGATGGATCCGCTTACAGGCAGCTCCCGGGGTGTTCTGCCAGGCACGAGGAGCCGCCTGGGGTGGGATGAACCATCTCGAGGGATGCCAGTGGTAAGYGGAATCTGCTCTGCCCTGGTTCTTCCTTGGGGCCGAGGCGGGTGCCCCGGCTTGGGTCACACTGAAGCTGGGACCTGGGGACAAGTCGCCACCTTTTCTGGGTGTGGGTCCTGCTCACTGCTCTGAGCGAGAGATGGTAGGAAGTGGATCCCGCTGTGGCGGTGGCAGGAGCTCCATTTGTCACCGGCTCCCAGCCCGGCCCGGTGCTCTCACCGTGCCCTGTTCCTCTGAATCGCAGCCTCGCCGTCACCTGGTTGGAGYGAACTCCGAAGGGGAGCAGAAAGACAGAATGTGTTTAAAGGTGACACAGGTGCCATCCCCTAGACGCTCCCTGCTGAGTCGTCTCTCGTGAGACGCGGCAGGGTCTCCGTGCTCCCGAGCAGCCTCGCTGCAGGGGACAGACACGCAGGCCCTGCTGCCGAGGGAAGTGCTACACTGGCACCAGAGCCCCTGTCGTCCCCGGTTCCCCACCCTGCTCCCCTGGCGAACGTTTGAACTCCACGGGCTGCAGCCAACCTTCYCGTCGTGATTCCCGCTTGCCTGGCTCCGTCGCGCCCATCCCGGTGCTGCGGTCAGGGTATTCCGGTTGGAGCGAGGGACGAGGAGCCGAGCCAAGGGGTCCTGCTGCTGCTGAGAGGCCCCAGCTCTCCCTCCAGGTGGGACTGGTGACAGTCCCTGGTCCGTCTCTTAGTATCGCTGCTGTTTTCCGGCTGCCACGAGAGTAGCTCCGGAGAGATCCGCTTCACCCATCTGGCTGCAATTTGGAGCAGACAGAGATAACAAATGTTAAGCCATCTGCCCTGTAACGCAGGAAACCCGTGCGGCATGGGCAGATCTGCCAGCCTTGCCAGAGCCATAGGCTCCACTGAGGCAAGATCCAGACCTCGCTGGCTCCGGGGCCCTAGAGGAGGACTCCTCTCTGTAACGCTCCTTCCTCTGCAGCCTGAGGACGATGCTCTGGGCTGCCGCCGGGCATCCCTCCCCGCCGCCCGCTCACGGTGCCTCCTGGGGACCRGCGTTTCGCCCACCAGCAGACGAGGCTTTGACCAGCGCCCTGTGGTGCAGGAGAGCGCCGACATCCAGGAGGAGGAATTCCCGCCGTCCCTGCAGACAGCCCGAGCAGAGAGGAGGCACCTGTTTTTCCTCCGGCACTGGAACACATCTCTCCCATGGAAACTGGCTGTTCCTTTCCGTTTCCATAATGAACATGAGAGGTTTCACAGCTCACATCTTTGAGCTCCTCTGAAGGCTCTGCAAATAGAGGCGTGCTTGAGCTCTAATTATCAAAGCCTTCCGTAAAGGCCCCCTCCGTCTGTGTATCTTTTGCAAGAAGCAAGCTTGGATCAGAGAAGGGAGACGGTCACCGCTACAGGCCGGTGGCCCTGGGCTCGTGCACGTCCGCTGGAACCTGGGATTTGCCACGTGAGTCGGAGAGGAGGCAGCAGCCCGCTAGCCCCTGGCGCCAGCTGCAGGGTGGCTGTGCAGTGGGAGCAGGAAACGCCGGGATTCAGCTCCCAAATCAACAACATTGCAGGAAACGCTCGTAGCTGCGGACATCTCCCGGTGTTCCYCTTGCTAGGATTGCTCTTCAGCTGCTTATAGCATTCCCAAACTACCACAGAAAGAGCGTGGGGYTGGAAAAAGGTGTGGGCTGCGTGTTCTAGTTCTGTGTCTTCCTCTGGGATGTTTTCTCCCTTTGCTCCTCCAAATCCCCCCATCTCTTTTCCTTTTGGTGAAACTATAGAAGACCTAGAATCCAGATGGGGAACAGAAACCTGAGACTCTGGCTTTTTAGTTCAAGAGACAACAAAACAGCACGATCCAATGCCTGGCATTTGAAGCTGAACAAATGGAGATGAGAATAGGTGCCGGGTTTGAATTATAAAGGTGATTCTTTGAAGGAAAGAATTGCAGCATCAGCTGCTGGTGGATTTGCCACTGTTGCAACCTTGCCAAAATGTTTCTCTGAACTATCTGCTCAAACCCAACACGAATCGCCCCAGCGAGCCCGCAGACTGGGACCAGCCTGGTGRCTGCTCCAGCGGGCTCTGACTGCTGTGTGGAACCTGGGAGCCTTTCCTGTGGCTGCTCCCGTTTCCAAAACCGAACGTGCTGGAGGGGATGAGGGGAGCACGGGCGTTGYGCAGCCTGCAGCTCCACGTTAGCTCTTTGGGAGAGGGACCCGGGAAGGAGTTTGTGCAGACAAAGGTTTTGGGGACGGTGCCTGTGCCCTGCTCTCTGCCCTTGCTCTTGCAGCACGTGGTCAGCACAGTGCAATGACGCCCGTGTTATCCAGGTGCCCTAGAAGCCTGGGGAGATGTAGCCGTTTGAAAGGAGTGGCTCCTCGTGGCACAGCTGAACCAACCCTGTCCCTGGGCTGGAGGGAGATGGGAGGGTTTTTGCCGTTGTTTTTCTTTGGAATTCTCTTCCCAAGCAGCAGATCTCCCGCATCCCACTCGAGCTGCCATCTGGCGCTCTGCTCCGTGCGCTCTCCTCCCGCAGCGCGGAGCCGCCCTGCGGTGCCTGGGCCTGCGGTCCTGCCCCGGGGATGCCCCAGCTCTGCCCCCGGCCGCCGTCCTTTCCCCGTGCCCCGCGTGGCCGGCAGCCCCGCCGCGAGAATGGCGAGCGCTCCCGAGCGCCGGGAGCCCGCGGCATTTCAGCGGTCCCACAGCCCTCCCTGCTAGTGGGTGGTTTTGCTATTATGCCAGCAGACGAAGAGCTAAAGCTGTTCTCCAGACTGTCAAACTCCTCTTTCCACCAGGCAAACAGCACAGGGAGCTACAAACCCGCCTGCCGTCATCCGCAGCAGGTTTCCTCCCCCTCAGCTTCCTCTTCGTCCRCCTTCCCGGCTCCGCTGGTCCCCTAGGCGCGCTCAGCACGGCGGGAGCTGCGGGTGCCCGCGGTGCTGCCCTCCGGGGCTGGTGGGTCTCCCGTGACCTGCTTCTCCTCTGCAGAGCAATCTTGGCTAAACGCTGGGATCCCAGCGCTGCGTCTGAGGGCTGGGATGCAGGAACGGGTGAGACCAGCTGAAGAAGGAAAGTGCAGCAGTGATTTGTCACAGAGAAACTCATGTGAGAATAAAAATAATGCAGAGCCATGGCTAAATCGCATCTGAGATTTAAATGCCCTTTTCTAAAGCAGTTGCTCTGTGCCAGGACATCTCTTCTACATGTGTTAGAGTGCCAGGAATCCAGTTCTACAAATAACACTGCCCTGGGGAGCCAGCAAGCCCTGAAACGTCTCTAGGAACTAGCGCAGCCCCCACCGATATGGGAATCTCAGGTCTTAAAACGGAGCATAAACGGCAAAGCGATGCAACAGAGCCGTGCATGAGGAAGTGAAGTGAGTCTGAGGTGCATGTGGGAGGGCCCAGACCCCCGCTTCTCCTGCTTGCTCTTCCGTTTCAGCTTGAGCTTTGGCCACTGCCCGTCCTTGAAACGCGCGCTCGAGTGGGACCAAACGTGCTGCATCCAACTGGTGGGTGAAGTAGAAAGACAACGAGAAGAGCTGTGGCAACACGGGTGCATTCGCGTGACCCCCGCGTGCCGTGCTCCGGTGCCCCGCGCCCGCTGAGCGCCAGCCCCGCCGCACGCGTCTGCCCTCGGGCCACGTCGTGCCCSGGAGCCGGGAGGCTGCCAAGGCCAGGAGAGGAGCCGGCTAAAAACAGCAGTCTTGAAAACATGAAATGTTTATTCTTAGTCATAGTGGGGTGATTTTTATCTTTTCTGCTGTCTGGGTACTTGGGCTATTAAATGCACCTTGCCAACTTTTACAATCTGATTGCAGATTATACAGACTTTGTCTTTTAAAAATTATTATTATTATTATTATTAATTATGCAGCATCGGAGCCAAGTGATTACATGAGACTATTAGGTTTTAATTTTTTAAATTAAGCTGAGCTTTGAGCTTCATGTAAATGCGGATGGAAGCCTCCAAGCCCTAAAGATGTAAGAAACAAAGATAAGAAGCAACACAGCACATATTATTAAAAATTCATGATTTTCCAGACAAATTTCTTCCCCCCAATGCTCAGCTTTGGCAGCATTGGCTCAGGTATGGGGAATGGGCAAATGTTGTCTTTTACCTCTGATTAACGCAAAACTAGAAGGAAATAACCCAGCTTTGTGTCTCCAGCTCAGAAAGGACCCTCTGCCCGTGTCGGAGGGCGCTGGGTCGGGGGGTGGAGGCGCTCGGCCGGCTCGGGAGGGTTTCTTGCCTGTCCTGCTGCGGAGCTGCCGACCCACATCTCCAGGGTAAAGGGGGTGCCTGGTTGTTTTCATAAAATCATCTTTGTTTATAGCTATAGGCTTTTAATACTCGTCTGTGAAGAGCRTGGGGACTTGGGGGTTTTCCCCAAAATCATATTATTTTTTTTCCATTTCAGGCTTTGAATGCTGCAGCCAGCACACGGGATTAGAAATGAAAGGGAAATAAGCCGTGACTAATCACTGCTGGCCATTGGTACAGAACCTATTAGCTGCTGGGGATTTAGTGCCTGGTTCCTCCTGCACGGGGCCGTGCAGGTCATTACGGGGCAGGTCTCGTATTTATAGCGCGGGGTTTTACCGCGTGCCGCCGSCGTCGGGGCTGGCGACGTCCTGGGCGAGCAGGGCACCAGCACGGAGACCAGCTCCGCTCCAGATGTTCAGGCTCTCCTGCGCTGCCTGCTCATTTAACTCCTAACACTAGCACGGAGAGGGAGGAAAAAAGAGAAACAATTTACTGCTTTCTAGCCTTTTCTCAGCAGGTAAACCTGCTGTCCAGTGGAACTGCTAATTAAGAAACATCATTTCTTCAAAGGCCAGAAATGGAAACACCACATGGAGACATAATGGGATTAAAATGTACCAGGGGATTATAACAGTAGTAAGGATTTAGCCGAGTGGCTCCTGCCCCTGCGCTGCCGTCATTCTTTCGGTGTGTTTTTCCCAGGGTTTGATTATGCAACGAGCAGGACGAACCCGGACGCTCTGGTAACCTGGGAAGCCAGCGGCAGGGGCTGGGAAACGGCCACCAGGCCGGGGAGAGGGACGGGGGGCCGCGCGGGACCCGCGGCTGCTGCAGGCGGTCCCGGAGCAGCAGCAGCAGCAGCAGCAGCAGCGCACGGAGCCGGGCTGCTCCTGTGCCCCGGTCCCCCTGTGGTTCACGAGCGCTGAGGTTCACGAGCCTGTCGAACGTGGCTCGAGCGTCGCGAGGCCGGTGGCAAGCAGGGCTGCGGGGCACTAAACACCCGCGGGGCCCGGCGGCCTCTGCGGTGTCCGGAGTCGTGCGCGGGGAAGAACCGCGGGTTGTTGAAGCTCCCYGCCCTCCGCAGCGAGGGAGCGTGGCGTGAGCAAACCTCAGCTGGTGGAGGCGTCCCGAGAGCAGCAAAACCCCTTGGGGACAGACAGTGTGAGGGGAGCTCAGGAGCAACTGCGGGGCCGACCGACGGATGAAGCCGTCGGGACCGGCCTTGAGCCGCCCCAGCTGGAAGCGGCGGTGACCTGCCACCCCAGCAGCAAACACCTGAGCGCCCTTGTTGGAGAACGGCTGGCCGCAGCTCGCCCCGGGTCTGCGGAGAACCTGGGGATCCAGGGGCCAAGGTCCAGGACCAGGGGTGGCAAAGTCCTTTAGAGGCCTTTGAACGGTGCCACCTCCTCCTGGTAGGTGTTACAGCAAACACCGTTGCCCAAGCACGTCTGGAAAGCAGAAAACGTTGTCTGTGTCCCCGGGCAAGTGGCCAGCGCCGCACGGATTGCTTCCTTATCCCTCTCCAGCAGGCAATTAAAGCCCAACGATCACCAGCAAACTCCGAATGACCCATCCGCGGCACGAAAGCGCTCTGACCTAATATTAGCACTGCTGCCTTTGTAGAGAAAATAGCAGTTCAAGGTGGGTAATTGGAATATGAGCAGCCAATACCATTATATAATTTCAGGCTGTAAAAGCGAATAGCAGGGTCTCGCTCTGAATGTCAGCAGGAAAGGCAGAGACACCCTCTTCAGTGATGTAAACTCCTGGGCAGCAGAAGTGCCAATTAAGAAACATCTGTTCCTCATAGTGCAGGAGGACGACAAGTAACCACATGGCAACATAATGGGATTAAAATATATCACCRGATTATGTTAGTACTGCAAAGATCAGCTGCTGTGGATGTTCTTACGAAATCAGTGAGAAAATGAAAAACAAGGTTCTCTCTTCAGGATGGACAGAACCTTCTTTTATTTCTTAATTTGGATCTTGCATAACCCGCAGAAGTGGTGCGTACCTCTTCTTTCCATGCTTCGGTTCATCCAGGAAGACGGCACGTGCTGGGCTGAACTTAGGCAGCCGGAGATGAAGCTATCCCATAAAACGCCCCCGTTCTGCCCAGCTCCCCGAGGAGGGGAGGGGGGGTTTCCCCCAGGTGTTGGTCCTCCATTCTCAAAACTCGCCCTGTGGGAAGGCACCGAGTGAAGCACCAAGAAAGGGAAGGCAGGAGAGGGAGATGAAAATGACGAGAGCCAGAGGGAAACCTGCTTTGTTCAGGCTTCGAATCTCGTTTCACCTGCAAGGCTTCTGCACAGCTTGTAAGAGAGGACGGGCCAGCCCCTCCTGCCCCCCACCCTGCCACCCCGGGGCCCTCTCGGGATGGACACGGAGGYGGGAGCAGCTCCAGCCCGTCCCACGCTGCGGCTGACCCATCGCAGCGCAGTTCTGCACAGCAACAAGCMGCAGTTCCCAGTGCCGCATGCTGCGAGCCGGGCAGACAATGGGGACATTCTTCAGACACCATACAAACAAAACCGGAATTCACCCTATTTCGGGATGCTCGTATGCTCTAAGGCAAATGTCATCTGCACGTAACGTCCATTTTGGGAGCCTCGTAACGGGGCCGTGCATCACGAGACGGGCACGGTTCGCTTAGCAACCTGCCCGTCACATGATGCCGTGAGCYGCGGGGCGGCATTGCGCTGCAGACACGCGTGCAAACGGTGCTGCTCGCTGCGTCTGGAGCGAAACCTGCGAGCTAAAGACACGGGAGCCCCTCGGGGAAACAAACTCTCGGCTCTTGGCTACGCCCTGCGATAGACCCCGCATAACCTTCCTGCTCCAAGAGCCAGCTGGCTCCTCGAGGCTGCTCGGTCAAGGCAGGAAAATCACACTCGTCTTAACCGTTTTTCTCTGCTCCTTTSCAGATAAAGGGGGCTGGAGCACGGAGTGTGCTGCGTGAGCCCTGCTGTGGAGGCACCTTGTCCTTGCAGCTAGTTCACCCCACGCACACGGGTGACTCGACGGCTGCAGCTTCCCGCCTGTGTCTGCACRAGGTGTCTGAACTTCCCCAGCCTCCGTGCCAGGGCCTCAGTCCTCCTTCCCTCCGGATCACACCCGGTTCTCTGACCTACGCAGCAATGGCTTTTTGGACCCGCGTTAGCCCCGGCTCAGCAGGTATTGTACAGCGAGACGTAGGCCGGGTGACTCGAGGGCACCCCGTGGTGTGTGGGGTACCCGGCACCCCGCACGTCTCGCACACAGAAGGCGGCCCTGGAGGTGCCGTTTGTTGAGCATGCGGTACGGGAGCCTACACAGCAGCAGTAATTAATACCTTGGCTTTGCCTCAGTGTGCGTTGAGGCACTTAGYCCTCCTCTGCCCTACACAGGCAGGAAGGAGCATTTTGCTTTTCATGTTTAATTGAAACTACCTTTTCAGCACCCCAGCTGGTTTGGCTTTGCTTCTAGGATAGTGCCTGGTAATGGCTGCATCCTTCACGGGACAATCTCTTTCATGTTGTCCTACGAAGGAGCYGCTTTGCATGGGCCAAGCTGAGCTAAAGTTGCTAAATCCACACCAAATGCTCAGTCTAGTCTTGTCACAAGAAGATACCAAACACATTTAGAAGAAAGATGTTTTTGAGGCCCCTGGTGGTTTATCCAGTGGGTTTTTGCAAATGCAGGTCTGTCTGTGAATTGCCCCTTGTCCTGCAGCACAGGCTCTCGTYGAGATGCTGCAGCTCTGCGTGAACCCCATCCACGTGATGCATCCTGCCACGGGCCTCCTGCGTGCCCTTGGGCGAGCTGGTCTCCCTGGGACCGWGCTTCCTCAGCTATGAAATGGAGATAATTTACTGATCTGCTCTGCAAGGGCACTGCGAGGGCAGGTTAATTGCTCGGCATATGGGGAGCCACAGCCAGGACTGGTTGTGTTCAGGCAAACCCTTCTGCTTCCCTGTTCATATTGTTCTAGCAGCTCCGTGGAGATCACGGTCGCTCCTTACTGCWGGTAAGGCCCATGTCCTCCACGTACCTCTCCTTGCAGGCTCCCCACGGCTGAGCACTGCCGTGGAGCTCCACGACACCCCGGAGTCCCCCACGGTCCCTTCCCCTTGTGCCCTCTGGTGCTCGGCTGTGTGTGCTGAGGGCTCAGGTGCCGCCGGCTTTGGGGTGACCCGTATGGGCAGGGCGGCTCCTCCTGCCTGGGCGATGGCTTAGGTTGGCCATCGAGATTGCTTCAAGGCAGCTCAGGATCGTTTTAACCCTCCGCAAGGCAGCAAACAGAAAGGGCCCCTCGGGGTGGCCCGTTCCGYGGGTCTGGCCCCTCTCGCCTCCCCCGCACGGCTGCCTCGGGTGCCAGGGCGGGGGAGCAGCAGCCGTCACCTTGCCGGGGAACTTGCCAAATATACCTGTGGTGTCCGGATTGAGCCTTGCACCTCGGCCCTGCAAATCCTCTTAGCGGAAAGCTGACATAATTCCTCGTGTTTCCAGGACGCTGCAGCCCCGGCCCGGGTGGCAGGGGCTGCCGGCCGGTCATCGCGGCTCTAGCAGAGAGGGGCCTCTCAGCACCGTCCTGCGGCACCTGAGGGGAAGCCCCTCTCTTCAGCTGACCTCAAGGGTCTGCGGAGGGGCCACATGTGTCCCCGCAATGCCAGTGGGCAGGACCACCTGCGGCCACCAGCCCCTTCTCCCCCTTAGCAGCATAGGCCCCGATGGGTGTGCAAAGGGAGGCGCGAGGCGATGTCGCCCGGTCAGCTCTCCTCGACGCGCTCCGTGCTCCGTGCCCCGCATGCTGCAGCCCTGCGGTGCCGCGGCCAGGCTGGGAGGCTCCCGCTCCCCGCCCGCCTCTCCAGCACCTTCCCCTCTGCTGCTCCGTCCCAGGCACCGTTATCCTCGGATCGGGAAGTTTGGGGAAGGAAGTCCCTGCCGTGCTGGTGGCTCTGCAGGGGTCCGAGCGGGACACGGATCTTCCCGGACCCGGCTGCTCCTGGCACAGAGTAAGTTACCCCTGTCGCCTGGCACTGAGCTGGACGGGGCGCTGAGCAAGGCTGCCGAGCACACGCTGCTCCCCAGATTACCTCATTTGTTCAGAGAATCGGATGCCGCAGTCCTTCACGGCTTCTGCGAGCCTCGGATCTTGTGGGATGGGAGGCTATTAATAGGAACCAATCTTTCCCCTTCTTTTCCTCTGGGCTAAAGGAAGAAGAATTCAGACAAGGGCCCCTTTGATGTAAGGAAAACACAAATAAACTAGATGCCATTTTGTTCCCAAGCTGCCAGCACATTCCTGCAGGCTTTGCTGGGCGCTTTGCGGAACGCAGCGAGGATCCCCGGCCTCGGAGCCCCGTGCAGCGCGCCYGGAGGGACCCGGCCTTCGGGAGGGCCTGCGAAGCAGCCGGCTGCGTGCCGCGCAGCGCCGTTCTCCAGCACCGCAATGGGCAGCCCTGCGCTCGGGCAGAGCCAGCGGTGCCGCGGCCGCCTCGCTGGCGGGCAGGGCCCCGGCTCTCCCTCTGCTCCATGAGCATCACGGGAGGAGCCTCCCCGGGTCCCGTTGGAATCCAGCGCCCGGGCAGGAGGAGAGGAGGTCCGGGAGCTGGCGCGGCGCAGGGCTGTGCTCGGGCAGCTCGTGCTCCTCCTGTGCCCCCACGTGTGCCTCCCGCTGCCCCCGGGCTCCGCAGGCGCTGCCCCGGGACACGGAGCGGCCCTGGGGCACGGAGCAGCCCTGGGGCACGGAGCAGTCCTGCAGCTCCAGCACAGGCTCCTTCCCCTAGCAGGACGTCGGCAGGACAGCGGTGACCAGTCACCGTCCCCGCGGCGTCGCCCGCAGGTGTAGGAGGTGCTGGGGACCGAGGTGCACCCTGGCCAGCGGTGCTGCCGGGTCTCTGCCCGTGTTGCCACCCCGGCTGGCTCTGCAGTGACCAGCTCCATGCTGCCCTCGCTCTGGACTTTGGCTTCCTCGATTATTCATCTCCCAGCTAATATCGCTGTCATCTGCAGGTCGTATCAGGCATCCAGGGACAGTCTGGAGAGCAGATGTGGAATATTGGATTCAGGTGAATAATCAGCCAGGGTGGTAAATGCCTATTTGTGTGCAAATAGACTTGGAGCAGAGCAAGCCGAGGCAGAGGAGGAACCGGAGGGCGCTYGGCACGCAGCGGGGCAGGTTCCCCAGCAGGCTGCCGATGCCGCCTCGGGACGTTCCCCGGCACAGAGCCGCCGCGCCGCCCCGCAGGGCTCCCTTGCGGGCAGAGCCCGGCCCCTCTGCGCTCGCCGCGTGCCGGTGCCGGGCTCTCRCCACGGGCACTGCGGCCACCCCCGAGATACGGACTCTGCTTGTCAGCACTGCATGATTTACCCGCTGTAAGACACTGTGACAGAATCAAAATTAACTGCTGCCATTTCAATAACTGCACAATCGTCATTTTTTTTCTTCTTCATTCCCTCAAAATTTATAGCCAAATTAGTTAATTATTGATTTTTTTCTATATCAAGTTACGTTCAAGCCAGGCTGGGGAACAGTGAATGCTCTATGGTTTCCTCTTGACATCTGTTTGTCTAATCAGCCTGTGCAGCAAAAGAGCTGCTTTAATGTCAGCTGAGATTAGCTCTCTCCCATAGCGCTTAAGGGAGATTCCTTTTCGGGGTTTAAGGTTTTGCTGGTTTGGACCTCGCTGGTTTTACTCACTTGAAATCACAACGATGGTTTCTGTTGCTTTCAAGCTGTCCTTGAGGATGGGTCAGTTTGAGCTGGGTGAAGAAACGCGGAGCAGAGGGGCCCTCGGTGCGTCCCCTGGCWCCGCGGCGAGGGGTTTCCATGGAGTGCATCGTCTCGGCCCTCCAGGCTCTTTTAGAGCCAAGTGTTTTTGCCAATAAATTGAGTGGCTCAGCCCTCAATGGCTGGATTTGAACCAATGCTCTTGCACCCTCCAGCTGGAAGCCCCTTGGAGAACATCTAGCTTTAAGTAAAGACCCCCAGTCCATCACCATTAAGAGTCGGGGCCACAAGTGCGTGTGAATYGCTCTGTTCCTTGGCTCGGATCACGTCGCATCCTTTCAGCGAGGGGTTCCTGCCCCACGACCACCACTGCATCCCAGGACGGCTTTTGGAGACGAGCTGGAGCTGCCTCTCCTAGCCCTCTGGCTCTCTAAGATTTATTTTGCCCATGCAGCTGCAGAGCAAACCCAAACATGCTGAGGATTTTCGCCGAAGGAATCCCAGGAGGATGCAGGATCTGATGGGCCTGGAGACCCGGCCCTTCCCGCACCTCACTGGAGCCTTTCCGCTCTCTCTGCAGGTGCAGGAAGAGGCAGTTCTGCTGCTCCATACCTGAGACCCTTGGGTGMGCGGTGGGAAGCTGCACCCCGGATCCCGGTGGAAGGAAAAGGAGGAGGAAGCCGGAGCAAAGTCCCTCCTGGCTCTGGGTTTGCAGGCGAGCCCTCGCCGCTCCGTGGGCACGTCCCCGTGCCAGCGAGCAGCCATCGCCCTCCAGCTTCGGCCTTTAAAACCTCTGCATTTTCTCCACCACATTCAGTGTTTTCATTCATGTCTCTTTCCATTCCTTCACTGAAAGGAAGTCAAGGGAAATAAATAGTAGAGACTGTCTTAAAAATCAAGAGCCATTCCAAAGGAAGGAACAGTATGCTGCTTATGTAAAGGGAGAGAGAGAGACCTTTAAAAAAAGAAGTCTCTTTGTAAGTTTGGACTGCTTAAATTTGGCCACTTTGTGCTCAGCGATTTTTCAAAATATCTTAATAATGCAGGAATTCCTGAGTCACGTGACAATTTACTTATGCTTTGCAGAAAGTTCACTTAAAACACTGTACGGAGTACGAGATGGCCAGAAACTTAACTCGCTCAGTGTTCTACCTCCTGCTGGCCTGTGTTGCCCAGGATTGGAAACTTTTATCATTCAAGGTTAAGAGATGGTTAGTGTACCTCATCTCGGGTGTGCAGCTTACCTTCACGCAATGAACTGCTCGAGGCCCCAGTCTCTAGGGCTCGAGCCACGGCACCGAGGGGGCTCGTGAYGGCCGGGCCAGCCAAACACCCGCGGGAAGGGCCAAGGTGCAATAATCTGCAAGGCAAATTTGCTCTGTTTGKAGAGTCCTGAAAACGCAGTTGCAGCGGACATCCCTGGAAGCAGAATTCTTCCTGGGGCCGGGGATCAAGGACGGCTCCTCGCGAGCAGGTGGGTTACGGAGCCCACAGCTGGTTTGGGGTTGTTCCCATCAAGCTGGGAGCTCAGAGGTTGGCAGTGCCAAGGGCTTCCCTTTGGAAGTACCGGTACCCTCAGGGCTGCAGTCATTGTTCAGYGCCACCCTCTCCTGCCTGCTGGCAGAGTCCAAATGGTCGCGTTACTCTGTGCTGGCCCCTCYGGTTGGAAGCCGTCCGTGACGGGCGCGGAATCTAACCGTGCCTTGGCCTGCAGACGGTGCGGTGCGTGACGTTGGTCGCTGGTAGCCGGTGATGGAGGAAGGTCCTTACTGTAATGAGCACTGATGGACGTGGGCGGTTCTTCAGAGGAAAGAAAAAGAGAGGAGCGGGTGACGGTTTGTGTCTGTCCGTGGCGGGTGTGCAGAGCAAGGACCCGAGCGGCCGTGCCCGTGCCCTGGTGTCGGGCAGCGCCGCACACCAGGGTGCCGAGGGAGCTCCTCGGCAGCCGCACGGGCACTTTATCCAGATATCGGTATCACAGATACTCCTTCTTTCTGCTGGCTCCCCTCAAAATCTGGACAAATGTGGCGCATTCGGCATATTCAGTCCCGCAGAAAACACTCGCAGGAGCCCCAAGCGCGGCGGGGTGGATGGGTGGGACGGTACACGCGTTGCGCTGGTGGGCACGGTCTGCGTGAGCCCGTGGYGCCAGGTCGGCCTCGTCAACCACCACCTGCTCCGGATTCGGACCCTGGTTCTTCGGAGGTGATTTGTGCTGGAGAATGTCCTGCACGGTGCCCAAATCAATTAGCCAGGGGCCAGGAGAATGGATCCTGACATTGCCAGTGTGAATTAGAGTCACTGTTTCTCCAGGATTTATTTTGATACCAAAAAAAAAAAAAAAAGAAAAAAAAAGGCAAAAAAGCTTAAATCGTTTCAGCTGATTTCAAGGAATGAACGTTTCCTCCTAGAGTACTGAGCAGAGCAGGAGGCCAGGCAGGAACAGCGCGGGAGGSACGAGGCTCCCCGCCGGCCTCCGCAGAGGACACTGGCTGAGGACAGAAGGCAGCAAGGGGAGCGTTTCCATGCGCCACGTCGGCACGTCCGCTCCCGCAGATCCGGAGAGGGAGACGGGCAAAACRGCCCTGCAGGAGCCTCCCCTCTCYCCTCGTGTCCGAGGCCGGCGGTGCCGGACGCTCTCGGCAGTTTCGTGACTTCCCACTCCGTTCTCGTCTCTGTCCCCAGAGGACCTTGTTATGAACCAAGCTGTTGAATTAACAATGTTTGGTGATGAATGATATTTTTTACAATTTAATTACCTTTTGTTTCCTAATTAARCCTTAGCCTCATCAGAGTGCCAGTTAGTTACAGAAGGGCACGTGGTGATGATGATAAACCGCATCAGGAGCTTCACCTGTGAGAAGTGATCGACGTAGCTTCGCTAGGACGAAGTCTCCCGCGGCCCTTTGCTGTGCCGGCGCTGAGGTCAGTGCCGGCGCTGAGGTCAGTGTCGGCGCTGAGGTCAGTGCCGGCAGAGCTGTCTCCGCACCCGAGTGTCCTGTTTTTGCTTGCCACAAGTAAGAACATTTTGCATTTATCTATCTCTTGCTCTCCCTTGGGCACTTCCCTGCTGCTCGCTCAGGAATCCTCCCCCAGCCACCAAGGAGCAGCTCCCGCTCTGCTTTTCCTMAGGGTAACCCCTCGACAGGAACCTGCTTGGAAACGTCTGGGTGCATGGCGAGCACCGTCCTCCCGTTTCGCTTTGAGCCACGCGAGCAATTGCGCTGCAGATAGATAAGATAACACGGCCGGGGCAGAGCGAGCAGCACGGCCAAGCGCCGCGCCTGGCCCGCTGGGCCCCGCACCTGCAAAGGCACCCGGAGCCCTGCGGAGAGCAGCCGGGCAGGCGGACGCTGCCGGGCGCCTGCTGCTCTCGCTGCAGATAGCAGCATCACGCGGGGGAAATTAGAGGTAATCACGGCCTCGTAGTCCTAATATTCTTCATCTGGAAAATATATGCATCTATGTTAATATTAGTATTGGAAAGATTTTTCAAAGCGTTGACCCCGGGGCTCCCGCTGCGGCTACACGCGAGCTTGCAGCAGCGGAGAGCCAAAAGAATTGAGAGGAGAACGATCTTTTTCACCGGGTTTGCATATTAGCCATTATTGGACGCGGTTTCCTCAACACCGTCACAGAGAACCTCTCTGGAGCGTGCAGCAGCATCCMGCTAATAATGGCAAAACCACGGTCCAGAAGTAAGAGAACATTATGAATCCTAAGTGGCATTTTCTTGGCCATTATTGTAATCATCATCATTGTAAAGTCATTTAAATATTGTAGAAGACAAAAGGGCCTTCTTCCAAAAGGCAGTAATGGGCTGCTGTTTGTTTTGTCCTCCCGCTACGCAATTGCATGGTGATTTCGGGGTTTAGCAACACGATCGCGCCAGGTCAGCTCTGGCAAGCACRCTGCAGCTCTGCTGCCTCGCTCACCGCCTCCCTGTCAGGAAAGGAAAACCCGTTCTTTCCGTAAAGCCTCTGCTTGCCGACGGCGTGAGCGGCCCGGGGCACGGCCAGAGCTGCGACCTGGGGCGCTGCGGGGCGCGAGCGGCCGCGCCAGAGTCAGCGAAGCACACGGGGCGGGCCCAGAGAACGGGCGGGGAGCGTGGCAAGGGTGCCAAGGGCCTCGTCGTGGGTGCAAAGACGACAGAACACTCCTTACGACAGCGGAGGCCAAAAGCTCGAGACCCATGGATCGGCCACGCCAGCCTCCCTCATCACCACGTCAAGAACCTGCTGAAACACCAGGAGGAGAGCTCTGCGTTGCAGGAGGCACGGAGCGTTCGTTTTGCCGTAGACAACAGGTTAGCGTCACCGCACCCCAGGTATTCTCACATGTTTAGGACTCAATGGACAGTAGCAGTGCACGTGAGGCTATGTAGCTTTACCTGCACTAATAATTTCAAAGAAAATATGAGGACAACTGGAAACAAGAGGTTACGTGTTCAGCCGGGCTGGGGCAGAGCTGTTGGCAGGTCCCTGTCCGAGCCCTGTGGCACGCAGATGCTCCACGTTAATCTGGATTAACTGTGCCCGGSTGCAGGGTCCATCCCATTGCAAGGGCTCCCACAGCAGGACCAGCAGCAGGGACCCCGAAACAAACCCAGACTGGGAGAGCCAGGTCGGGATGGAGCTTCGAGCCCAGGGATTTGTGGAAACCAGGGCCAAGCTGGAGCCAGCCTTCCCTGGCAGCAGCGTGAAGTCAGGAACGCCAAAGCAGAATTCCTGACGTTTTATCAGGATTTAGGGGCACCTCCAGCCCCCRTGCCCAGAGGGGACGAGGGCAGGAGGCGCCCGGTGCCTGCGCCCGCAGCCGGGAAACCTCTCCCGACCGGCCCTTGTGGAGAGAAGCGCTGGATCCCACCGGCGTTTCCCGCGGAGCGGCTCCCGAGGCGGGCGGGGGGGAGCGGCGGTGCCGGGCGCCCGCACCAGCCGCC
>PTEX01000041.1:882097-949565 GCA_003342815.1 Eudromia elegans | reverse complement strand
TGGGGGCGCCGCGGGACCCCCGCGCCCCCCGGAGCCCCCGGCGGCGCCCGGGGCAGAGCCGAGGCGGGGAGGAGCTGTCTGCCCCTGCGGCCGCCGCGCCCGCCCCGGGGTCCCTGCAGAGCGGGGCTGCCGTTGGATGCTTCGTGCAGCCTGTCAGGAGCGGCGGCCGGCGGCGACGCGGCCGGGGCCTTGGGGACGGCTCTGCCGCTGGGAGCGCCCCCAGGCCCCTGGTGCGGAGACGAACGTGGGTGTAGGGGCTGGCCCCGTGTGCGATGGGTGACACGGTGTGAGCGCTGCCCCGGCCCCTTGCTGGCTCCCGCGGCGCCGCGTGGGCCTCGCCGGGCCCCCCTCGATGTACCCGAGCAGGCCGGGCTGCGGCGGGCGCCCCCCGGGCCCCGCTCCCGGCCCCGGGCAGAGCCGGCGGCGGCACGCGCCCCGGGCCCTGGAGCCCGGCCATGGGGTCCGGGTGGCTCCTGGTGCTCCAGGAACTCGCCGGGGCTCCTGTCCGTGAAAGGAGCCTGTGCTGCGCGGAGGGCGCAGCGCGACCCAGGGTCCCCTTGCCCGCGTCCTGCTGCCCGCGGTGGCGGCAGGTTCCTCGTCCGCTGTGGACGCGGCACCTCTGGGGGTGTTGGGACGGGGCCCGGCGCGGGCTGCAGCGGCGGCTCCATCCACGGGRTCGGGTGGCCCCGAGGAGCCCCGCGAGCGGCCGCAGCACCACCAACGGCTCCGCAGCGCTGGAAATGACTGAACCTCTCAGTTTTTAACTGAAACCAGGCGTTTCCTCGTACAGTAGGAAACTGTGACCCTTGTTCTGGTGTCAGTTGCCTTCGGTTGGTTGCTGTGTTTCTTTTTTCTTGCGACTCCTCTCATTAGATGCAGTGGTGCATTGGCAGACCTGCCTCSTCTAGAGTTGCCCGTGTCGGCTGGGTGAACCTCGGCGGATGCGCTGATGTGATACGTTAACAATAATGATAACGAAAGGGCCGGGTTTTCCCTCGGGCGGTTTTGACGTGGCTCCGCGTTTGCCCCTCCGTGTCCCGGGGCGCGAGCGGGCCCGCGGGCAGGAGCGCGGCCGCTCTCCTCGGCGCGCGTTTCGCCGCTCTTGGTGCAGCCGGCCTGCTCGCCGGTGCCGACAGACCCGTTGTCGGTGGTTTTACCGTTACGAGATAAGGGTGACACCAAACGAAGCAGGCGAGTTCACGGTGATGAAAATTTGAGGGGGCTTCCTGTTTATAAGGAAATAACTAGTGGAGGCAGAGGAGATTCCAAGGCTGCAGGCCAAGGCTTAGCAGCAAATRAACCCCGAGGGCGAGGAGTTTATTGGCCGAGGGTCTGATCGTTGCTGAGTTTACGTGCGGCGTCCTCAGGCTGTTTTTGTGCTGAAACTGTAAAATATTACAATTTGGAAAGAAAGAGGACGGGGAAGGCTAAGGAGACGAGAGAGCCCGAGGAAAACGCGTAGCGTGTTTTTAAAGACCAAAACAAAACAAGCCTTTCTGCAGCTCCTGTCATCTGCTTCTGCTTCCCTTCTGCTTCCTCCTTTCATTCCGGAGCGCCGTGCTGAGAAGCAGGGGAGCTGCAGCATTTTTTTTACCGTGATGTTGTTCCTTGCAGGACTGCTCTGCCCGCAGACGGGTATGGAGGGGCAGGAGCGGGACTCTGGCTGCACAGAAATAGGGCCTCAATGGGGAAGGCAGGCACACATACATTGAAATGTGAGCAAACGTAAAGCCACTAATCCTTTGCTGCAGAATTACTGTGAAATACTATAGGAATTTGAGAGAAAAACAGCAAATGARCTGCACTTGTAACCTCTTAGACTATTCAGCAGCCTTTTGATGTTGTTTCCCTTTTCCATGTAAATTTTAATGTCCTTTGCTTTGGTCAAAGGGAATGAAAAAAAAACCTCAGCTTTTTTAATTTTTATGTGCAAACAGCTAGTCAGTTCTGGGTGAAGGATTTGCATAGTAAAAGCAGAGAAAACAGCCGTGCAGAGGGTCGAGGCGGGGTGCGCGGCCTCGCGGGGGGCGCGGGGCCTGCGGGTGCTTCCGCGGCGCGGCCGTCCTCCCGTGGCTGCGGCTCTTCCCGCCGGGACAGGGAACGTTGAAAGGCTCCTCGCGGTAAACATCACGTAAGCGGAGGGTGGTTTTGGTGCACAGATGCGAAGGGCCTGGTAACAGAACGCAGGCTGTGTCTCTCCAGGCCTCTCGTCCAAGTCGCTTGCCGCAGTTGCAGGTGCTCCTCATCCCACCTTCCCTCCCCAGGCTGTTTCAGTAATTCCCCTCTCTCACATTAATTCTCGTTTTTCTCCCAACTCCTCTCCTGGATCTGCTGCCTTCCTCCGAGTCCTTGTGCTCGAGGGGGAGGAAGGATGCCAGGATGCTGCAGTCTCCCTTCCTCAGCCTCGCTCGCGCCGTGACGTCTCTGCTCGGTTCTCCTCCCGGCTCCGCTTGCTCTCCAGAGGTGTTTTCCAGCGATGCCCCGGCGCTGCGGGCCCGGTGCTGCAGCCCGCGACGTGCTCCGCGCTCCCGGCGCTTTGCTGCAGCCTCTCCGGGGCTCCCGGCAGCAGGAACGTTGCTCTGTTTTTTTGTCTTTTCTAATGTCATCCTGAGCTCTCTGTGATTTGCCTTTTTTCCTGTTATGGTGCTGAGTACTACTGAATCCCAAGTGCTGTCTCCCATGGGGAGTTGTTGCTCTGCCTATTCTCTTGGCATTATTATATTCCTGGTTTTATATTTTTTTAGTTACTTCTCGGATGTGTCCGTCACAGTCCTCTGCAGATTTCTGCAAGATCCCCGAGTTGGAGGAGCCCTGGTCTGTGCTCTGGTCTCTGCTCTGCTGCTTTGACGTTATTTTCTGTGGTGGTGTTAGTGCCGTAGCTCTTCGGTGTGCTCCGCTGGAGGAGATGATCCCTGTAGCTGGTGGTGCCCGCCGCTCTGTGGCCGCGCCGGCCCTGGGCGCGTGGCGTTCGCAGTGCTCCTTCCCCTCCGTCCCGTCCGGTTCAGGGTGCTCGGCGCGCAGCGCTCTGCAGGTAGCGCTGAACTCGTGTCGCTGTCGAGGTTCCGGCCTCTCCTCCAGCTGGCTGCCGAGGCCGACYTCTGTCGCCCGCCCGCTTGGTTTCCCGCAGGCTCCGCTCCCTTCCGAGCGCCRCGGCGTCTCCCGAGGGCCCCGGCGCTCACCGGGGCGTTGCTGTACCTGCCCCGCCTGGCGACGCGGCTCTGCCCGTGCGCGCGGTGTAGCTGCTGCTTCCCGCCCGCCCGCGTCCGCGTGCGCGCTCGGCGCAGGCGGTGAGCAGGGCACGTGCGTGGCCGTCGGGGCCGCGCGGCGCCGGGCTCCCGGCAGCCACCGAGGCTGCTCGCGCCAACCCCGGCCGCGGCGCGAGCGGTTTCTCTAGCGACTCCGGTGGCTCCAGGAAGCCGGGGCTTCGCTCTGCTTCTTCCTCGTTGTGACAGCGCCACTGCTGAAAGCCTTCCAAAAGGCCGTTTCGGAAGAAGTCGGGCCCGGGGTTTGCGAAGGTTTACGCATTTACTGGACTTTACACAGAAGTAGTGCCATTGAATGCAAAATTAAATACAGGATTGTGAAGGATTAAGGATCTAAAGGCTAATTCCGGTGAATTTGTGTTGCAATAACTTTGCTTGTGCAATGTGGTGTTATTTTACYGAAGCTTGTTCTATCTGCTTGTATCAGTAATGAATAAATTAGTGGAACATAACTTAGTGTATCAGGAACTCTTTCTAATGTGGTACTGGATCCATTGACTCCTGTTTAACATAAGTTTGTTTCTCAAATTTTAAAGCGCCTCAGGTCATTGTTTGATTTAGACATTTTTTAGTGTAAATGAGTTGTATTTTCTCCTTGTTTGTGTGTACTTTTCAGTTACTTATTAAACAGAAAATCTGCAGCTGTGGTGAGGAATTAGAAATAGCGTTCTGTACACCTGAACTGTTCAAAACCACGTCACCCTCCTGAAATCTGTAAAAGTGCTGAAGGAAAAAGGATTCTAGATGAGGCAGCTTTACCTTTCACCCATAAATTAATTTATTATGCCATTATAGCATATACCACTGTTTGAATTGAACATTTATRCGCGAAATAAAGGAGAGGAAATTTTATGACCGCTGAAGATCTCTCARTGTGGGGTGTGCGTGAGCCAGAAGGACCCTGAGCATTGGCACTGGCTTCGGTTATGCTGCGGTAGGTGGATCCCAAGGGCAGAGCATCCCAGAAAAAACCACAGTCCGTTTGGGATCGTGCTGAGACTGGTCGCTAGGTGCCGGGTGGAGGCGTTCCCGGCTCGTGGGGCTCCGAAGCCCCGCACGGGCGCCCCGGGCGTCTGCAGGGCGAGCGCCGTCGCGCGCGCACCGTGGCAGGGCCGCTGCCCTRCTTGCAGGTGCTCTAAATACGGGCGCGAGCGCTGCCGCCGTCCTGCTCGCTCCTCTGCCTGCGTCGTGCACCACTGTTTTCCCCTCCTTCCTTTAGACACTAAGTTGTGGCCGGTCGCGATGGAGAACGATGTTTGTTTATAGTTCAGTCTGATCCAGAGTCATGTATCGGTTTCAGAGGTCAGCTTATACGTTCAGAAAATGAACTGTGGAGGCTGTCGCTTATTTTTTAGTTTATATGGCCTGAGTGGAAAGGCAGTGCTTGACTCTTCACGYGGTAACCGCCTAAGGAGGGAAAAARTCACGTGGAACTGGCATTACAAGGTAGATTGAWCGTTTGTGTTTCTGTAGGGGAATAGCCTAATCCTGGCTCGGAGCGAGTGCAGACGGCGGAGCAGTTAAAGCTCGGCTTTGTTAGCTTCGGAAGTGCTGCCTCCTTCTAGCCTGGCTCCAGTGGAAATGCTGGAGACCAGTCCGAATAGTACTCGTGGGGAAAGCTGGGGGTGCTAAGGAACCATACCCGCTTTATACCCGGATTTAGCTTGGGGCTTGTGCTTTTTTAATGAGAAAAGGTGTGTTTAGAGGCAGGGCTGATCATGACCTTGCTGCGTGTCCCGAGCTGGGTGGCAGCTCACAGGGGGATCAGGGGCTTGGTTACAGCTGCAGCGCCTGGGATCTTGACAAAGGACGGGGCCTTACTCTGGTGGGCAGTGCAGAGGGCACGGGAGGAAAAACATCCCGATGCCAAGAGGAAAAACATCCYGATGCCAAGAGGAAAAACATCCTGATGCCAAGTGCTAGCAGCTTTGGGGGACAAGAAATCAGTGCGTAGGAGCAGGGCGCTATTTATACTTATACTTTGTAGATCCAAAGCTGAACCACTAAGAAAAGAAGTGACGCGTCCTCGGTCGTGGCCGGCAGAGCCGCAGCCTGCGCCCCGAGGCGTGGGGGAGCGTGGAGGCCGCRCGGCCCGCCCCGCAGCGGGCACCGCCGCAGGCGCCCTGGGCACGGAAAGCGTGGCCTGCCCCCGAGAGACGGCTTCTAATTAGCGCTCCCGCCTGGAGGGTAAAGGGCTGAAGCTTATGTTTTTAAACATAGACCTTCCCTAGGGCACTGCTGCCTTAATTAAGAGWAAAGGTAAATCCCAGGTGTGGATCAGCTGGGAGGAGGTGAGTGTTCAGTCTTCTGTTACTCTGCTGCACACAGGGAGGTTCGTGGAATCCTTTTTTTGCCCAAACGTTCCTATAACGTGCTGTTTGTTTTGACATTGCRCTTGGGCTGGGCAGGCTGCTCGTGCCCTGTGCCTCCCGAGGAGACCCAGGGCATTGGGCACYAAATGGGTTCTGTCCTGGGGAAATCTGGGAGTTTCCTGTGAAATCATGTGCAATAGCCTGCTTGATCTGGTTGTCAGTAATAACATTGCTTTTGGTAATTAGTAAAATTAGGAAAAAAAGTCTTTATCAGAAGCAGTCAGGAGCAGGTGCATAAACTGAATCCCTTAATTGACCTAAGTGGACATAGAAGTGGCAGTTGCTAGCTGAACTGTGTTGCCTTTGAGGCTTTTAGTTTGAAGGCCTCGGAGGTGGGATCTTTGGTGCAATTTTAGCAACTTTATGGTGGATTTGGATAGCAGAGGTAAATGTTTAAGTCTCTGTAAAACTGCATCCTGAGATTAAAAAAGCAAACAACAGGAACTCAAGTGCAATGGGTTTCAGGTGGTGTTGGCTGCCTTGGTTCTTATTTTCTCAATCGTTGTTTAGATTTGCAGAGTGGTTTTCAAGAATATTCAAGGTGCACCGATGATCTGTCGATCTGCAGGATGCTCAGGGCAATCGTACTCATTTAAAAACAGGCAGTGGGTGACTTGTTTGCAGCATGAGTGAAGAGATGTGTTTTTTCCCCCCTTCTGCCCCTGTGATTTCTCCGTAGTGGTGTTCTGCTGGAAGGACAGGCTCTCGGTGCTGCCGTTGAGGGTAGTTATCCCTGGAAAACCCCGTGTGCTCAGAAGCTTCGTGTTTTGGCCGTGATGATGCAGGTGGTACTGGAGGAGCGTCAGGGCAGTGCCCGTGCTGGAACCAGGGCGATGTAGCTCGTGCTGCTGGCTGCCCTGCCCCGAACTCTCTCCATGAACAGCCCTTGTGTAAGCGAAGCTGCCTGGTCTCGGGTGGGCCGTGCTGCTGGGCTTTATCCTCCCGACACCAGTAAGARCATTGGTCTGCTGCAGGTTAAACGGCTCAGGAGAGATGTGCTTRGCGTGGACTTGCAAAGTAAGAGGGGGTGTGAAGCTAGAAAAYGGACAGAAATGGGGGAAGTTGGGGTAGAAGATGGCGGAGCCTCTTCTTGTCCTCGGCAATGTGTAGTGCACGCTTAGCTCTGGTTCCTGCGTAGGGCCTGGCTGTATGCAGGGGTATGCATGCAATACGTGCGTGAAACTTGCCTTCGGTGTAGGAATGCRTGCAGGGGGTCCGTGAATGCACAAGGTTTGTTTGGAGAAATGTAACAGCTGAGTTTTACTCACAGCAGCTTCATTTGCTGTCTGATGAGTGTAAGAGTAAAATGAAGGGGCACACTTTGATTTTTCTATTAAAATACCGTGGTATTGCTGTCAGGGATATGCTGGTGATATAGGATGCTCAGAAGCAACAACGCAAAAGGAACATATACATTTTTTCCATGTTTGGGTATACTGTTATTTCAGTGGTGTCTAAAGTGATCCTCCCCCCATTTTTTCCCCCCCAAATAGGGAAGTTTACAAATAATTGCACAAGTAGATGAGATTAGATGGTCTGATGTTGCCTTCTGGCTTTATGCTCTGTTAATTTACTTTGCCTTATGGTTTGCGTGAGCAAAAGGCATCCTGTAAACTCTCCTAGTCTGCAAGAACAGAACCATTTGGAGAAGCATTAACTTTTGCTAAACTTTGAGCTAAATAAAAGAGGAGGTGGAAGCAAAGTGAGCATTTGTGGTGTGCCCTTGTTCTTGCTTGCCCCCTGCCTGGCGGGGAGGCCRGTTCCTTTATTTACGGGTCGCATCCTGGGCCTGCCCTGGGGGTGTGCGGGGCAGACCTGGCCTTGGGAGCCAGTGACTGCCGTGTTGGGTCTCACCAACGGGAGCCCAGGCCGCTGTCCAGCGGGAGAGGTGCTCAGTATGGGGCAAGAACACGTGGAATAGAGAGATACCTGTGTGCTGAGCAGGCAAGGGTTCTAACAGCCCTGGCCTTGCTGTCCAGATTGGGAAAAGTTCCTTCTCCCTGTTGTCTTCTGCCATGTCTCTTTGTTTTCTTTTCTGCTCTGCAAAAACTTGGYAGAAAATTGCATCTAAGGAGAAGCCCTTTCACTAAGGACGTGTTGGTGGTATCATACTYGAGACTTTGAGACTTGTGTGTCATTTGAAATTAAATCTTAGCGGGTTTAGGCTGCGAGCAAGCTCAGGGSTTTGTTGGTTGTCTGAGTTAGGCTGGCATTTGTGCAGCATGAGAAAGCACCAAAGAAAGTGGAAATGAAAGCTGGACGGGATGAGGGGACATCGTGAGTGCGGTGAGGAAAGCGAGGTGAGAATAACATCAGATATAKTTGAAAAAGAGAATTAGGCTTTGATCAAGAGGAGAGGGAGAAAGCAGAGGAGAAGAAAGGGGAAGTGAATGAGCGGCGTGGGAGGGAGCCGCTGGGTGCCGCGCGGGAAGGTGCAGGCGGCGGCGCGGAGGCAGCGGCAGCTTGGGCCGTTCCCGAGGTCTAGCGATTTCATGGAGCGGATAGTCGCATTTGGACAGCTCTTGTGAGTGCCAGCCAGGCCCTCGAGCGCAGCACGTGCGTGTGGCAGAGACACGGTGCTTGCCTGGAAGAGGTCGGGYTCTGAACGCGCAAGAGAGAGAGCGCATTGCTCTGTGTTACAGACCGGAGCCTGAGGTCCTGCCGCGCTGGTGCAGGAAGCGTCGGGGGGATTAAGGACCGACCGCTGCCCTCTCGGGCTGCTGTCTGCAGGCTGCCCTTTCATCCTTGGTTTGTTTTTGTGTTCTCCGTTTTCTGTTTCAGCTTGCAGTGAGTACATGACTGAGAAGAACGGTGCATCCTTAATGCACTTGTGATCCTTTAGTGCTGGCAATAAGGCCCAACAATGAAACCGCATCATTTTATTTTTTCAAGCTCTGGTGTGCTTGTGTTCATCTGCACAATAAATAATAACCCACAAACCTCAACTCTATGAAAAAATAATGTGCTACTATCATAAATAATTAAACATTCCTTTAAGACACGGTAGTGATAAGGCCAACAGTAAGTAGCTGTTTGATCTCGTTCCAGCAGCAGCGGGGGGTGTGTACGTGTACGTACCCTCCCGCGCCTCGGTACCCTCTCCATGTCCTGGCTGCGAGCTCCTTTCAAGGAGCTCCTCTAGAATTCAGTATAAAAACATATCTGCTGGGACAGAATCCATGGAGCTCGGCAGTTAACAGCAAGACTTCTAGGAAACGTCCTGGTGCCTGTTGTTGTGTGGGGCTGCTCCRTACTCCGCTTTGTGGATGAGCTGCCCGCGTGTCCCGGGCCGTCCCGGCGTTCGGCTGCAGCCGCAGGCTCGTGCCGAGGCGCTCGCTGCCCCCTGACGTGGGCGCTTCCCAACACGAGCCAGCAGGTCGCTGTCCTCTGAGCAGAGCAGCTCCGCGTGCGGACCCCGCAGAAGCGGAATCCCTTCCGGCAGACGTGCTTGTGTTGGAGGTCACAGAGTAATTCTGGTATTTCGGGGTTTCGAGTGGGAAAAGCTGCTCCTGCAAGGCCTGAGTGCAGCCCCGCTGCGGCCAGCTTGTGCCTCGGGTGAAACCCTCTCCCGAGGGGTCTGTGCCTCCTGGCAGAGCTGGTCGGAGGGGGAGCCCTCTGGTATGTGCTGCTTTGCAGTGCACATATGCTTTTCCTTCACAATTCCTTTTCTTCTTTTTTTTCCTCTCCAGTTTTTGGCAGCATGTGTCTAAGTAGGTATTTTCACCTTGTTCATTGCACCCGCACTGTAATTACTGTCTTTGTGTCTTGTCAAACTGCGTGCCACGCTGCATACTTGCTGAAAGGGAAAGCTCTTTAATTATAGACAACAGTCTAACCTTGAAGGTTGCTTTTCAGCAGTTTCCTTTGATCAAATGTGAAGGGCTGGGGTGCCGATCCCTGTAAGGAGAGCTCTGAGATGCTGTTTGAAGCCCCTTGTCACCCGTTCTGCAGTCTAGTCCTGCTGTGAGCGTGTTGACTGCCTGGGGGCACGAAGGAGCGGCCCTGGTCGCCCTGGTCCTCGCACCACGTTGGCAGGTTGCTCCCCTCGCAGCCCGGACCTGTGACCTGCCCCACAGAGGCCGTGTGCTCGCTGCTGCACGTCCCGTGAATTCAGCCCAAGGTGAACTGTGACCCGGATAAAACCACAAAGAAAAGCRTAGTTTTCAGCCCTGGAAATGGCAGGGAGATATCCAGAGCTCAAGTTGCGTCTTTGCATTCTTGCAGAATTTTAAGCCTGGCTGGTGATTTCCCCAAAATACACACAACGTTTTATTTCAGCAATTTGGACAGCAATCTGAGGGTTTCTAAAATTTCTCTTGCTTGCTGTTTTCTTCCTCTCTGAAATATAAAATATATGGACAAAAGGTTTTGAAGCAGTGCAGTCGGATATGCTTTTGTTTCTGAAGTCTCCCTGGATTTAATTTTTAGACGGYTTTTGTTTCTGTTTATTTTGAGTGTTGCTATTAAGGTAGATCATGCCGTGTACTGAGATGAACTTATGCAAGAAGTCCACTTCTGACATGACATGAGCGTATTGTGTGCTCTGAAAGCTACGGAAAATAACTAAAAGGTTCTAAAAGTTTTTTGGTTTTGTCTTGGTTTTGAGCAATGGCTCCTTTTCTGTGAAATGCAGCCTTTAATCAGGGTTGTTTACGTGTGTGGCAAATAAGGATTCAATATTCAAAAGCAGAGCAAGAAACTTCTTTCCTGCTTGTAGAATGGACTGGGATCTATTTTGAAGTTTTCTATCCATATGAGAAATATATGGACTCCATTTCTTTTGAGCTCAATAGGATTTTTACCTTTAACTTCTGRGCGAGAATTAAAAGACTGTTATTTTGGATAGTAATAACCTGTTCTGCTTGATTTGTTCATATGCCCAAAGAGAAATGACCTTGAGGCGATGAGCAGCTGTTCAGAGCTTGAAATGCAGCTTGGTCTTCCGTAGCCTGTGGCCGCCTTGTGCTTCCAGACTTGACCAGGGTCTTGGGCTGATGAGCCGTCTAGGACGTGTCGCTGCTTCGACGTGTGTGACGTGACCGGGAGCGGTTGGCAGYGGGGCAGAGCGGGGGGCGCTCCCAAGGGCTTGCTTGTTCCGCGGATCTTCGTGGCCACGTCGACTGGTGAAGCTTGTTCCTTCCCTTCTGTTACCGTCCAGACTAAGAGCCATTTCTGTAATTTCTCGACGTAAACTTGCTAGGACAAAGAAGAGCTTCCCTGATGTTRTTATCATTAAAGGGACTTTTTAACATTAATAATGGTGTGTGCATGAGCTGGGGATGGGGCACYGCTGTGCAGAGCCCCTGTGACCACGTCGTGATGGGCCCCTCAAGGAACAAAACTCTTGAGTGATGAACGTGGTCCTGACCCTGAGGAGGGATGTGGAGCCCCCCCATGTCTGCGTGCACTTGATGCACGTGTTGGCGACTGCAGTTCTTGCTCTGYATCAGCACTCATAGGTCTGTAGTTGGTGCAGGGCTTGGAGATGTACGTGAAAGCCATTGATGGAAGAATTTCCTGGCCTGGGGGTGGGGAACTTTGAGTTCATTTCTTTGTTAGTATTCTGTATGGAGATATCTAGTATGTCTAGTATTTCTCCATGARAACATCTCCAGCAGCGCTGGCCTCGTGTGCTGCATTGCAGGAGTCGTGAGTGTTTCCCTGATGCTCTCCGGTTTCAAGCCTACGTCTTGCAAGGACGAGGTGCTCGGTGTTCCGTCTGCAGGAAGCCGCAGCCGGGATCGGTGAGGGGGTTTTGAGCATCTCCTCTAGGCTGTGAGCACTTTGTGCCAAATATTTGTGGTTGCCTTTATATAAACAAACAGTAATTGTGAACGCACCAAATTTTTGTTAGAAAGACAGAAAAGAGCAGGGGAGTTTCGACTTAACACCAAGACTCCATACAGTTCTTTTATCAAAGTGCGATGCTGCTGTGCTGTTGTGYTGACTTTAAAATGTGTCTGCGTGCACTGCTGCCCATATGAAATCCTGGTGGGCATTATATTAAAGTGAATGTTGAGGTTACTTTGTAAATAACCAAATACAGTTTTTGTTACTGCAGCTAAATGTGTGATTCTGACATTATAAAGGGGGCRAAGGAGATGCTAAGTGCACTGCAGCCAAGCTCGCAGCCTAAACGCCTGATTTTTGTCTAGTTTTCTAAGTAATATACAGTAATTGCACATGTATAGTACATTAGGTAGGTGTTTTGTATTCCATAATTTTTTTKGTCTTGTTTTGAGAAAAAATGTTAAAGAATCCATCAAGAGTGAAGATGTGAAGTGAGCCTGTCCCRTCGGCCCGGGGTAAACCCGACTCCYCCGCAGCGAGGGCCGGGCAGCGAGTGCCGTGGGCTGCGTCCTGCAGCCCCCCTGCGGAAGGAACCGTCCTGCTGGGTTTTCCTCCTGTTTATACTCGGTTTTGGTATTTTTGAACCTCATTGGGAAAGCAGAGATTCTTAAATGGGGTTTTTAGCAACTTTGTGCTGTGTAGCATGGASTGTTCATGTGTCAGGCTGGAGGTGTCAAAGTAGTCTTTTGGGGWCTCAAAAGGTGCCAGTGTTAGCATTTGTAGTGAGAAAAGTGGTTTGGTTTTTTTTTTTCCTGAGTGTAACTCAAACCCCCAAATTATTTGAAGTCTTAAAGAAAGTAGATGTATTAAGACCATTTCATACTAGTAAATGGTGTTTGGAATTCATAGAGATGAGGATTAAAATTTCATAAAATCATTTGCAGTGTTGAAATCTTTGAGCTAATAATCAGAATGAGTTTAGTTTCTGTTCTGGCCTGTCGTCTGAGGAATTCTGCTGTTTCTGATATCCTTCCCAGCGTTCAGGCTGTGCTTGTGGCTTGACTAAAAGCCTGTTAAGTTAATGGCTTCAGTCCTGCCGTCCTCCCAGCTCCCCTGGGCTTTGGCGCAGACCGTGGGCCCTGTCTGTTGTGGTATGAGCTGATGGAAGTAAATGGGTAGTGGCATCTCTTTGTGCAGGAATCTGTTACAGGGATGTTTCATCACAGCGACGCTTTTCTCCAGCCTATGGTACAGGTCTGTTTAAAAAAAAAATGATTTTCAAGGTTTCAAGTGATTAATTTTATTTTCTTTCTCTCTTTCTTTTTTCCAGTATCCGCAGTGTTATGCAAAAATACCTTGAGGAAAGGGGTGAATTAACCTTTGACAAGATTTTCCATCAGAAAATTGGTAAGTCATGTTTGATCAAAATGTTACTCGTTTTTATATTCTAAAGATTGGCTTGCCAGCTACTTGTCAGTAAAGGGTGCTGAAGACGAACACTGTAGGTGATCTTAAGAGTACTGTGGTATAGACAGGGCTTAATAAAGCAAAGACATTGGAAAAATGAAATGTTATATGTCAACCTGCACTATGTATATGTTATATGTCAACTTAACCTCAACATAACCCATATGTCAACTTAACCTTGCATTCTGGAGAGCTACTGGAAAAAATATGTGTTTTTKGAAACATTTAGGAAAAATGCTTGTTACTCAGCATGGACTTGTCCGCAGCGGGATGTGTCGGAGCGGTCTGGCTCCTTCCCTCGCAGCATGCTGAGCCTTGCTGGCGGGGGGTGCTGGTGCTCCTTGCTGTGTCGTGCAGTGCCCTCGCTGGCAGCGTGGGGCCGGGCTGCGCTGTGGGCGAGGGCAGCGCTCCGTGCGGCTCTGCCCGGCCCCTTGGGCTCAGGGTGCAGAGATGGGCTCCGGGTGCAGAGATGGGCACTCGGCAGCGCTGGGCTCCGGGCGCAGAGATGGGCTCAGGGTGCAGAGATGGGCTCAGGGCGCAGAGATGGGCGCCCGGCAGCGCTGGGCTCGAGGCGCAGCGCTGGGCTCAGGGTGCAGAGATGGGCTCCGGGTGCAGAGATGGGCCCTCGGCAGCACTGGGCTCCGGGCGCAGAGATGGGCTCCGGGCGCAGAGATGGGCGCGCAGCAGCACTGAGACACGGAGAAGGCACCTGTGCCGTGCTGAGGAGGAGCACAGCCCTGCTCGGGTACCGACGGAGCGGAAAGGATCCTGGCAAACTGGAGAAGGGGAGGCAGAAAAAGGTGAAGRACAAGCCCTGTCATCTGCACCGATGCAGGAGTAATTAGCTACACCAGAGTAATTAGTTATACAAATACAGGATGGAGAACCACTGATCAGATGGGCATTTTCAACAGGCCCGGATGTTGCAGTGAATTATAAGCTGTGATGTGTCAGCTATTCACATAGCTATAATGTAAAATCAGGATTGTACCCGGTGAGGCATGCACAATAATCCTCCTTTGGCAGAATGCTGTGTCCAGTCCTGGCATGGGACTGCAAAATATACATGGACCTGCTGGAAAGAGTCCAGGAGRGAGCAGCAAGAAGGAGCAGACCTTATATAGCAGTCTGCTAAATATGACCTATGAGGAAGTCCTGAAATAGGGTATTACGTAGGCTGCAAAACTGAAAAGTGGGGTTGAGCGGCCTTCAGGGAAGGGAAAAGCTGTTGCAGCAATTGTGAGGTTCGTTGTAAGTCAGACCTCTGGGAAACAGATAAAATATGAAAAAAAAAAAAAGGTTTCCTGGTAGGATGGGTAGCAAAACAGAGGAGCGGAGGCCGTAGGGGCCGAGGCCGGGAGACTCGCGAGAGCAGGCACGAGAGCAGGCTGCCGTGTGTCTGCCAGCACGGCACAGCTGCCCCTGCCGGGCCGCGGGCACGGCGTCGTGGAGCGGGCGGGAAGGGCTTGGGGTGTCGCTGTCCCTGCCCAGTGTGCGACGGGCAGCGGAGCCGGCGGGCGGGAGCCTCGTGCCCGCTGGGCCCGGCTTCCCGGTGCCGCCGCGCTCGGAGCGTCCGCAGCTCCGAAACGGGTGGCTCAGCAGGGGAGGAAGCGGTGCCGAGCGGTGYGAGTGTCGCCAGGTCAAACTGATGAGCAGCATCATGGGTTGCCGTCCACAGGATTGGTAGCTTTTTGCACAGGAGGCAGTGGAAACACTGGTCTAAGGCATGTGTATGTAAGTCTCGTGAAACTCCCCATCGTGTTACAGGAATTGCAGAGTAGCCTGGGTCTCTGTGCAGAACAACTGACTTCTTTTATCCCGAGCAGAAGTTTGGTGCGGGGTGTTGCTCAGCTGGTTCCTTTGTGCTGACTTTTCCTGGCGTTTGCCTCGTTTGGTGCTTTCTGCTGGATGTGAATGTATTGTTACTGCACAGGAGGAGCGAAGTAAGTGGACTTGATCCGAATAAAAGCTCACTTGAATTGCTCAAGTCCGTGTGGTGACAATAAGATGAAGCTKTTTTAAAAAAGAAAATCAGTCACACCAGCTTGTATGCAATGGATATTTCTATTTATAYAGAGCATACTTTTCACTAGGAGTTTGCTCCAAAGAAGAGTGAAAAATGTGGTTCTTTTGTCAGTCGTAGCCGTTGCAGTGAGGTAACTGTAGCCGTGCCAGAGAGGAAGCGTTGAGCACGCCTGCCTGGCCTTGCTGGGCAGCGCTCGGAGCCCGCGTTGGCCCCGTTGGGAGGCCGGTCCTTCCCTGGCCCGGGCGCGCGGGCGGGACGTGGTCTGCGCCCAGCGCGGCCCTGGCTGCAGAAACGCTCGGCTCCAGGGCCGTGGGGAGGTGTTSTGGGATCACTCTGCTGGGCTTCGGCTGCTTCTGAGCCCCTTTTCTTCTGAAGAAGGCTTTAGAGTGGAGGGAAAAAAGATAAATATGACTGGTTTTAACACAGGACTTTCCATTGCATTGAAAATAACGTATTTCCTTACTGTGGCTGYTCATTTAAATTTTATTGTGTTTTCTAGCTTATTCTTTGCCATTAAGTTAGTTCCATTTCCAGATATTAGCAAAATTGCATGTGGTAAATTGCCTTCGATTTTGGGCAAGCATTATGCAAAATGCTGTGAAAATCAACACGGTGTGGTAGTTAAAGACCAATCACCTCTTTGCTCTGACTGTCTTTTGTATCCCAAGGAYGGGTGGAGGCTTCAGCTGATGTTGGACTTTGCATGCAGATCTGTGGCCAAGATATGCAGCAAGATCTTAGTTCCTATTCTAAGAAGTTTAAASCATTTGTCAGTCAAACGTGCATCTGCTTATGAGCTGAAGCAGCTGAGTTCATCTTGTCACCGCTGGCTCTTCCTGTGCCTTTATCAGTTAAGGAGCCTTCTAGGATACAATACTTTCTCCCTGCAGAGCAATTATGAAAGTTGACCAGGCTGCGTCTGTTGTTCTCTTTGTAAGTGATGGAGATGAGGGCTGCTAAGCTTTTTTGCAGACCACAGACCTTTCTTACCGCTCCGTTTCGTGTTTCTCCTGTTTCAAAAGCCCGTTGCCTGGTCCAAGTCTTTCCGATATCATGTAATGAGGTAACCGTGTTCGTTCCTGTTGGSTGTTTTTGTTGTAGTGTATCCGGTTACGGTGCTGTGGTCCTGTCAGCTGTGACTGTGTCTAGTGAACTCCTGAAAGCCTTGGGGACCCCCTCCAGCTCGGGCAGCCTTCCCTGCCCAGCCCGCCCCAGGGACGTGGCTGCAGAGGCTCTCGGGGCTTGCGAACCGCAACCGTYGCTGCTTCCTTTGGGTGCAACAGTGCAGGAAGCTCCTGCAGGCTGCAGCRTGGCCGTACCCCCTTGGGGCAGAGAGCGGCCTTGAGGCTGCAGAATATTCGCAYGAACAACTGTCAGTCCTCTTCTTTACACCTCCCATTTCCTCCAGGACGGCGAGTAGATTGCTCTCTCCMCTTGATCGCAGTGTGAATACCAGCGGTTCTCCGGGGTGATCCTCGGCCCCGTCAGCGTGCCCTGACGAGCTGCGGAGGACACGGCGATGGTGCGGCCGGCAGAAAGCTGCCCCGTCAGCGCTTGTCCGCGGCCGCCTGCTGTTCCCGGCATCGCTGGCTTCCGCTGCACCCCAGCTGCACGGGGAAGTACAGCGTGTGTCGAAGCGGAATATGTAACCACCTTAACTAGTTTTCTTCTTACCACATCCTGTTTGCTACAGTGCCAGACTGCGCGCTTGCTTTAGAGAGAGAATGAAAAAAGACATTTTCTAGCGTTCCAGTGCTTGTTTGGGTACGATTTATATGAGGAATCCGCTCTGCGCTCACCTTGCCACGCTCTCCAAATTGCATTTGAGGTTCCGTGGCTGCTGCGTTGTGCTGCAGGAAGGGCACGCCTGTGAAGGGCACATGGGGAGAGTGTCCGGAGGTGTGGGGCAGTGTGGGGCTGCAGCAGGAGCTGGGCTCAGCCGCGGGTGCTGCTGCGACCTCCGGCCGGGCTGGGCCAGGGTCTCCTGCAGCGGGTGCGGGAGGCTGGGGGCGTTCAGGATGGAGCTCCGTGTTCTTGGGGACGGGATCCCTGTTACAGCTGGATCCTTTGAGGCGCGCTGCYTCTCTGCTGTAGCTCGGGGAGCCCTGCAGCCTTTCAGGCACATGCTCCGATTGTGGCAATGAAGAGYGACGTGCTGTTGGCCTAGGCCCCTGGGATTTGGTGGCAAAGAGGGTTTTACCTCCAGGTCAGGGCTGGGGCGTGCCCCGGGGTGCGCGGGTGGCTCCCTGGGAGCTGGTGGCACGTGGCAGCTTGTCTGCACCGCCCTCGAGTCTTCTGTTTGTTGCAGAGAATTTGTGCTGGGGCCTTGGTGCAAGGATAGAAGAGAACATATTTCAGCTGTTTTGGCCGCTGGAGCTACTGCTATATATATTTTTCACCTTGTTTAGTAAATAACTTGCATTTCCCTCCTCTCCTTCCCCCCTCCCCACCCCAGATAGAATTTGGTTTACTTTCTTTAAATAAAATGCTTGTTTAAAAAATGTGATAACAAGTTGTAAATATATATTCTTTTCCTATTCACTTCATCAGCTTTGGTATAGTGGGGAATGTTCTTTCTGGGATGATTCATTCAGCTTTCCTGTATATCATCCTAAATGAGCGAGCTCCACGTTGGAGGTCTGCCCGGCAGGGCGAGCGTTTCGCCGTCTGCATCCGAGCGCTGCCCACGCGCGGCCGCCGCGCCGGGCTCCTCGCCGGGCTCCTCGCCGGGCTCCTCGCGGCCTCGCCGGGCTCCTCGCCGGGCTCCTCGCCGGGCTCCTCGCCGGGCTCCTCGCCGGGCTCCTTGCGGCCTCGCCGGGCTCCTCGCCGGGCTCCTCGCCGGGCTCCTCGCCGGGCTCCTTGCGGCCTCGCCGGGCTCCTCGCCGGGCTGCTCGCGGCCTCGCCGGGCTCCTCGCCGGGCTGCTCGCCGGGCTCCTCGCCCGTCTCTAGGGTCTGCATCTGAGGGAGGGACTTTCCTCCCGCCACGCTCGGTGCGGAACCTGCTCCTGGTGCGTTGCGCTCCGTTTCCTCTAGCTGGGGCTTCTGTGAGCGCTTTCTGATGAAAAACCAGTGTGAGAACAGCTTGAAAAACCTAGGGCAGCGCATCATGCTTTGCTTTGCTTTTTTTTTTTTATTTTTTTGATAATATGGACCCATCATATTTTGTTATTTCAAAATGCTGATGCTAGTGATAGGACATATCTTGAGTTAAAATCTGTTGAGAAAAACATCCTTGCCCTTTCTCTTTCTCGTGCAGTATGGGAGCACAGCGCGCTGCACTCCCCGAGATGCCTAAAAATAACAGCCTTGGAAAATGGCTCTCTGAAGCATTATTTAAGCTATTGTTTAATTTAAGCACAAGATCTGTGTGCCACTGGCATTCAAACTAATTAAATAGTCCTCGGAGGAAATAACAGTGGAAGAGTAAAACTTGGTTGGGAGGAAAGAAAAGCACCTGAATTTTTTAGCCATTAAATGAGCAGGCGATGACGTAAAATTTGTATTAATAGATCCTATTTCTAGTTGTTTCTAGCCACTGGTGGTGACTCTGGCGGCAAGCGCGTGGGTGCGCGGCAGGAGAAGGCCCCGCGAGGGGAGGGAGGGAGCGGAGCAGCCGGAGCTCTGCCCCCGCGTCCTGCTCATCCCTGTCCTCCCGGTCGGGGCCGCGAGGAGCYGGCCGAGAGGGGCTGCTCCCGGCGGGAGCCCCTGCGGCGACGCGGGCTGGGGACCTCCTCGGCCAGCGGGTCGGGCTGCGCCAAACCTGCCCGAAGAGCGTCCTGAGGAACGGAGATGGCTTGGGGAGCAGAGGTCACCTCGAGCGCGGCCCACGCCGGCTGCTGAGCTAGGGCCTGGCCCTGGAGACYGTCGCGGTCTTGGAGCTCTTCCTCCGCGGCGCGCGGGGCGAGTGTTGGTGATCGCGCGGCTGCTGCCGGTGAGCAAGGGTGCAGGCGTGAGAGGGAGACAGCAATCTGCCTTGTGAGGGTGTCCCCGGGAGCCAGCAGCCACTTCCTGGGGGATCTGGTTGTGGCCTCGAAAACATGGTTGTCACAGAAGCTGGGCACCGTCAGAATTGGGAGGTAACTACAGGAACAAAAAACGGCCTTGAGAGCACTGTGCTAAGGCTGATCTTCTCTCCTGTTACTTCTTAGTTCAAGTTCAGGCTAAAACCTGGCTTGGCAGGGCTTTGCGGGAGTCCCTTCGGAGGCTCTTGGGGAGCTCTTGTGCTTCCTTGCACGTCTCTGAGGCACAGTTCATATCATCAGTTAAAACCAGACCAAATCCAACCACAGGTAAATGCTGGAAACTTTGTCACCGTAAACTGAAASGGAAACCGTTAACGTGCCACCTCTTACTGTGGGGCTGTTCTTGTAAAGTGAGGCTCCTCTTGTGTTGGACTCAAGTAAGTACACTGAAGGAGAGAAAATAAAATACACCTCGAGGTATGTTACAAAAATCAGTCCTGTAGGGTATGCATTTTTTACAGAGTTAGTTTTACAAGATAGTTTTGATGTCATAATTCTACTGGAAGCTCCGTTTCTCGCAATACACCTTGTATTTAGTTCTAGAATAAGCATGGCACTTACATGAACTGTATGAACTGTACTGCAGCCCGTTTAAAGGGACTGAAGGGACACTCACAGCAGTGGAACTTGCGTTTTACCTGTGGGTCATTTTTATGTGTCTGTCTATCAGGAGCAAATATAAATATAAAAGGAGCAAAGCCAATATAAAAAATGTATGTGTTCATTCTGKTTTTTTCTAGTCATGAATAATTGAGTATTTCTTTGTTGGAATTGGCRGCTGTGCTCCCATACCTGCTTTTTTTTTTGCTAAGGAGGAGATGAAGATATTCCGTTGTCTGGTGTCCCAAGGGAGTTGCAGATTTTTGTCTGAGCTATAAAATATGCAAAATATATCATGTTGCCTAATTCCACATAAAGGATAATGTGCATGTGCTGCTCTGTATTAACGTTTGTGTAGYTGTTGGCAGATTTAAGTCATAGGCAGTAAGTAGTCCTTATCTGAGCAGAGCAGCGTGATTTCCCAATTTCTGGGTTAGATGCTCAAGAATTCTAAGCAGACTGGAAGCTTTGAACTCCTAAAGTAGGTTATAGTAGAAGAGAAATGAGCAAGCAGAGATAAGGAATTGAACATTATCGGAAACAATTTCGCTTGGATGTTTCTGCTTTAACTTTTCAGCAGAAATTACGCGTTCGACGGCCCAGGGCAGCCCGGTTGTGGCTGCCGTAGCTTTGTGCCCTTCCCGCGAGGACGCACAATGCGAACTCATTCCCTTGATTAGCTGGGTGCCCTGTGGCCCCTGGAGCCCGGCGGGGTCTCCTGCTGCAGGGGGCTCCTGGCGGCTGCCCCGGGCCCCCGGAGCGCGGGCAGGCGGGGGGCCGGCGCGGCGGCAGGGACCCGCCGGCCAGGTTGCTCCTGGGCTCACGTGCCTTTGGGAAGGCCTTTTTGCAGATACTGTTAACGGGAGAAAGGTGAAGGTGCAGATGCCGGGGTCGGGTTGTGCGCTCAGGCCCTTGTGGCTTGCCAGATCCTCCCTCCGAGCGTCGAGGTGGGGTTGTCAGTTTGAAGGCTCTGAACGGAGATGTTGCAAACACTTCCTGAGCACGTTGCAAAGTGATTGCCATAGCSAGCAGCACCTTTGCTGAATGCTTCGCCCTCCCTCCCGCGGACGTGCGGGGTCCATCTCTGACGGAACGTGCTACTGCGGGCGCGGGAGGCATGCGGCACAGCCTGGGTGCTTCGCTCTGTTGTTTCTTAATCAGTCCGAGGGAGCTCCATTCCCGTGGGGTTTTTCATCTGTGTGGCTTGAAACAATTCACAGACCAATTAGTCCTTCAAACAGTGCTATGAAACAGGTAAATATTAATTTTCCGCATCTGTAACTTGGTATAATAGTAGTTGTAATGAGATCTACCTGCATAGCTCTGTACTCCTCCTAGACCAGACTCTCTAGCCCTGCCAGTGCTGTTCATCCGTCTTGGAGGGATAACTCAGTAAGGGCAGCAGAAAAGCTCGGATCCGGTGTTGCTCAGGAGGGCAGGCAGAACGGGAGCTCCCGAAGCCTTAGCTCCTTCTGGCCTTCTGCAGAGGCTCTGGAAGTTGTTCGCCCAGGCCGTGGGAATCGCGGCACTGGGGGGCACAGGGTGCCGGGCACCGGCACTCGCCCCCGGCGATGCCCGTCCTTGCCCTGAGCCTTCCCGGTGCAGCGCCGCCGTCAGCGCAAATACCCAAACACCTTCCCGCTGGATGCGCCGGCGCCGAGCCGCCCGGCCCCGCCTCGGAGGAGAAGCCCTTTCTCGGCAGCGGAACAACCTCTCGTGCCCCGCTGCCTTTTTCCTTCCTTCTTGCTCCCTTCCTCGCTTGTGCATTGAATAATTCATAGCGGTGGGCCGTGCATAGCCTGGAGCGCCGGCGGGTGTTTCGTTATGGAGGGATGTGCCCTTGGATTGACTTCGTACTTCTAAAAGTTGTATCAGGAAGAATATTGATTAAGGGAAAGAAAGGTCGCGGCCTTCGTAGGGGCGGAATGTTTTTATGATGTGGGGAAGAGTCTGTTTGAACAAGTTGAAGCTGTCGGCGTTTGAGCTGCTGCTGTTGGTGTGGTTTGTAGCGTCTGTTTCCTTGTGAAGAAACGAATAAAACCTCAAGTTTTTATGTATTTCTTGATGACCACTAGTGAAGGCTTTTCATCACGTACTTGGCAGTAAGAGACTGGTTGAAATGAAATGCTTGCAGTCTAAATATGTGGTTGTACTTTTAAAAGTTAGAATGTTTTTTATGGCTTCGTTTAGTGGTATTAGTCCTAAGCTTTTTGGAGGCACTGTCTTTCTTTAATGCAGAACCTCTTTTTCTTTCACCTTTGATAGACCGAACGCCTTTGATATTCAATTTTCAAGGTACGTGTGGATCTCCTCTAGTCAGCTGGAATTCTGCGCATGAGGGAGAACAAAGTGTGAAAGAAATGCACTAAATGTGCTTCAGAGCTAGATTAGAAAATGATTTATTGTATGTTCAGTATTCAGAAGGGCAGTTCATGAGGGTCTGAATAAGATGATATGTGTTTTTCACCGGGGCCGAGTCCCAGTGGCAGCTGCAGTGGCTCAAGCCTGGACATTTTTTTTTTTTTTTTTTTTTTTTTTTTTTTTTTAATAATTTACAGCTGCATGGTAAAAATAGAGCCCGCTTTGCTCTGCTTCCGAAATCCTTTTATCAGGGGAGCTGTGGTGCCACCACTTGACATCCTGACAGCTGCTGGTCCTGCCCTTTGGGAGTGCTGGCCTCGGGGCTGCTCGCGCGGGCCGGGCCGGGGCGCTCGGTGCGCCCCGTTGAGCCGTCCCTCGTGTCCTTTGCCTTCAGTGCTTGGCTCTGMGCTGCTCCTCCGGCCTCGCAGAGGAGTGCTGGTGGAATGCGGGCTGGTGTGTTAGCTCCTCGAAAGGCTCTGCCTTGCAAATCCCTGTGGAAATAGGTTTGACACAGGGGGTCTTCCTTGCACCCCAGGCATGAATTTGGGTTGAATATCGCAGCTCTTGTGCAGCTCTGTGCTGTTCTTGCACGGGGCTAGCAATTAGAAGCCGGGCTGAGGAAGCCTGGTCTAATGAGTGGTTAGTGATTCCGTTGTGTGCATTAAAGCACACCGGAAAATAGGGTTGGAAATAATTTTTTTCTTTAAAAGCCCTTGGAACTTCCTTTTTGCCCATGGTGTGTTGTCACACAATGATTTGCAAGAGCCGTTAGGAGCTACCTGGCTGCCGATTCCTTTGGGGTCAGATTGCCTCTCCCGGGGATGACGTTCTCCCGCAGCCGCCAGCTCTCGTGTGGGCTGGAATCCCTCCTTCCCCCTGCTCCTTCCGCACGGCGTTGTGCTTTGATTTGTTGCGGTGCACACACTTGCCATTAGAATAATGTCTGCGAGCCGCTATTAGAAAAACGGGTTCAAGACAAGTGACTCGTATTGGAAGGGAGTGGAGAAACGTGCGGTGCCTCCCGTGGCGCGGTGCCTCCCGTGGCGCGGTGCCTCCCGTGGCGCGGTGCCTCCCGGGGCTTTGCAGGCAGGCAGCGCGCTGGGTCCGATGCAGAGGAGGCTCCCTGGAAGTAGCGAGGCTCTTTGTTCCTGAAGAATTGACGGTTCTGTTAATTCTGGAGCCTTAGGTGGTCTTAATTACCCTGCACTATGGCAACAGAGCGTGTATGTGCTACAGAACGGGATGCTGAACTTCACTGGCTAGCCTGTAACAGCTGTAGGCTGGCTAGAATTACCGGTTTTATGGGGTTTAATAATAATAGGCCTTTATTCCTAATTTTATGGATCAAAACCCCAGATGTGTTACTGATATTCAYGGTGAGCTTATTGCATTATATGAGACAAATGAAATAAAATGGGTAAGACCCCAGATGGGAGGAATAGTCCTGGAATTTTCCAGCAGAAGAAACAGTTATGATCCCTGTCATTTYGGATACAGGCGCTCTGTTGTACAGAGGCTCCGGAATGCTCTAGAGAAGGCCTTGAAATCATTAAACAGCATTTCCGTGTTGCTGCGCTGCAGCACGACCTTAGAATCGTGGAGTCCTTATGGCTGGAAAAGGCCTTGGCGATCCTCGAGTCCCACCGTGCTGCCAGCTGGAGGGGATTCCAGCCGGCGCGGCTGCGTTGCCGCCCCTCGTGCTGGTGGGTGCAGGCGCTGCCCCAGCTCGGTGCTGCAGCGCCGAGGCAGCGAGCAGGTCCCCGCGGCGTGCCGCCTCCCTCCGCCCGCGCGCGGGCTGGGCGGGAGCAGGGGAGGCCGGGGTGCCCGCGCGGGCGAGGGCGAGGACGGGCGCGTCGGCAGCGAGCGAGTCCCCGTGCTGTGCCGTGCGCGCGCCTCGCCGCCTTGTTGCTCCCGTTCTGTATTGAGGTACCGCACGTGTGGATGGGGCTCGGCCGCAGCTCGATGTGTTTGTTTTCTAATTTGCTATTTTSCCTGCTAGAAAGTGTCTGCATCAGCATTTTGGACCGAATTGAGGTCTGCCGTAAATAGACGCAGCTTCCTTTCCATCAGTGACATTGTACTTATATTGGGGCTAAATGTGGCTTTTTTTTTTAGCTGTGCTGTGATACCTAGTGACTTCTGTTCGTCTCTGCTTTAATAATGTATTTCTTCACCTCTCTTAAAGGGGTGTTTGAGTCTAATGCCAATGAAACGCGAGTTAGGAGCGGAGAGGGGGCTGGCGGGGCCACGGGCCGCCTTGCCTCGCGTAACGCAGTAACGTCAGCCGCAGTCCGCTGGTGAACACGGTGTCACCGGCCAGGGCGGCCCTAGCAGAACTGCACGGGGGAGTCACCTGCTGTGTTTCTGTTCTCGGCCCCGGCGCCGGCAGTAAGAAATCCTGAAGGAAATAACATCCAGGCTTTAATGAATTTAGGGTGAGTCTTGGCATTGGCCTAAGAGTCAGGATTTCGTGCAAAACTTTGAAATCAAGTTAAAGAAATTTAATTATTTGAGATAAAAATTGGAGTAATTTTTTTCCTCAGCAGAGATGGGTTGACATTAATGCCTTCCCCTGCAGAGTGTCTGGCCAGGTGATGCTGTCTGGGGATGGCCCCGCAGCTGACAAGTCCCAGAGTTTCTCTCTGAGTCTCCCGGTGCCATCTCATCTCAGAGAGCTCCAGGGTCCATTGAGCTCCACAGTTCAAGCTTCTTTCCTTATCCCTCCTTGAAAAACATCTCTTCTTATTGGGTTTGCGGCAGTTAATGGCATTTGCCAAACTAAGCTGTTTTACATTGGCCATAGAAGCAAAATAGGAAAAAAAGGTTGTCCAGAGGCTGGGGTTTGAGAAGATTGTYTTGGAGGCGGAGGTGTGGAGCCGGCTGTGCTTTCCCACCCATGTAGATTATTGATATGATCCATCATCTTGAGGTGACCACAAAAAGCTTATAAAAATAAATCTTTTTTTCCCCTAACTACCATAGATCCMGTTGTTGTATGAATTCTATAGAATAGAAGAAGCAGTCTTTAAAGAAAGAAGCTGTCGACATCTTTATTTCATAAATAATTGCTGGTTCCTTTCTTCTGTTACTTATGCTATCATTTTCTTAATTCCTGCTTTCTGTTCTTTACCTGACTTTTCAGTATGCAGTTAGCTCTGCTTATTGTGCTTTTCATCTGTTCTACTCGAGTTTCTCAAAACTCCTGTCACTTTTTCAATGCTACCTCTGTCAATTAGTTTTGCTATTATCTGAGAGCTGCAGATCCTGGCTGGTAATTTTCACTCTCTGGAACAGCTGTAGGAGAAGAGCTGCCCTGAGCGCTGCGATGGAAACACAYGATCCCCCATTACAACAGGAGGACAAAACAGAAGCGTTTTGAATGCCAAGAGCGTTATGTTGCGATTGGAAGTGTTGTTTGGCTCTAGGACAGAGTGAAAAGAGGAAGGTTTAAGGTTGCTCTTAGCTGATGACATTGATTCTGTAATCAGACCATCTGTTAATGCAGAAAGAGGAACGCGGAGTAGGTTTTCATTTGAAGTAATAACTGTAAAAGAGTAAGTAGCTTAAGGTCAATCGTTCCTAATGGATAAAACCAGGGAGTAAGAGCTCTCAGATGAAGAAATCACTCCCCAAGTCATCTTGTATTTTTCTTAAGATTTAGGTTTTTTAGATTCTTTGAACACTACTCTTGGTTGTCCAGAGCAGCCCTCCTCATTCAGTTTTCCTGGATTTTTGGTGAATTAATTGCCAGTCACTACCACCCGGGTGAACCCCGGGCTTGGCAATCTGTTTGGTTTCTCAGCTTCCCCGACGATATTTTTTTCCTCAGTTTCGTGATTCTCCAGGCTCCACAGGAGTCAGCGTGTGTTTATCAGATCTGCCTGTTGCAGCCCCCGCATCCCTCTTGCTCCTTGTCCCTCGTCACCAGCCGTGTTTCCCGCGTCGCTCCCAGCCCTGCTCCGTCATCCCTCCCGGCAGCTCGTGCCTGYGAACCTCCCTCCTTCCCGGCCCCGCTGCAGACCACTCCAGCACTCGGCTTCCCAAGACACAGCCTGTTGAAGGGAAGGATGGAGCTGGCCCCGCTGGAGAGTTTATGCTCCGTGCCTGGCTGGTAACCTTAGAAATGGCGCGCGGGGCTGCCTGCTGCTCACCGAGCTTCAGAGYGCGGGTGCAGACTGGGGGAAGAAGATCCGTGTCGGTCCAGTGCAAAACGGGCTGCTGTGCTCCGGAAGAGGTGACTTTCCCCAGCCGTAAGGTAATAAAAAGCCGCTCTGAATTCCCGCTCCAGCACCTGATCTCACTCCACCGGAGGCGGCTGGCCAACCTCCCATGCAGGATGAGCAATTATGTTGTTAATTTGCACTGCAGAAGTATTAATGAACTCCGCAGCTGCCTATCCAGTTTCAGTTTTAGTGTGTTTTTCCAGTGTTGAAACCACAGAGAGTGTGTCTGCTGCTGTCACATAATAGCAAGAAATGCAGTTTGAAGGTATGCAAAAGCAGGGTGCATGCCAGTGGTAAGGTCTGGATCTTGGCTGAAAGCAGCGTGGAAAATCTATGGGCCGAACTAACCTGGTTTTGATTCCAGGCCAGTGCGTGTGTCTGTTTGCCAGGCTGTTGCTTGGAAGGCTCATGATACACAGGGCTGCTTGTGGTGTCATTATAGTAGRTGGTTTCTAGAGAAACAGAAGCCCCTCTTGCAAAGGAGGCTGGCTGATGTGAAACGCACCTCTCGGGCTCTGGAACGAGGTCCTGCGTCTGCTGCCCTGTCATCCCCTGCCCTCAAAGGCACTGCGTTTGCGTGAGCAAGTTGAACGCAATAAAACTCATCAGCCCTCCCACAAGGGTGTCCCAAGGCATGTGTCCTTGTTGTTTAAATGACTATAAATTGTATCTTTGCATACAATACTTTTTAATTAAATAGCAGATATCTTATACACCCCAACAGTGAATGATAATTTAAGCCTTGGTACCCTCACTGAGAAAAGGTGGTCGGCACTGTAATTGGCTCTACTGTTGCATTTCTTTTTAGCTCTCTTACGTTTTAAAAGGTTGCTATAGTAAAGCAACTGGAAAGTATCTCGCTTCTCCTGAGATGTCTGCAGCATTTGCATAGCAATACAATTAAAAAACCTCTCAGAAAAGGTCTGTATAAAGCAGCCAGCACAGGGCTATTCCTCCTTGTTYGCTCTTCTTGTTCACTTCTTCTGAGATATTTTAAAAGTTTGGAAGATATTAGAGTGCAGAAGTGCTTGGAGCAGCGTTGTGCAGGTTGAGCTGCTGCATTTTCACACTCCTCCCACAGTTGCCCTTGTGTTTTTTTCCTTTTTTTTTCTTTTTTGTTGTTGTTTGTGGTTTTCTTGGTAAACGGCCAGCAGCTGGGGAGATGCCAGGGTTTTTGTTTGACTGCATTCAGTTCTGTTTGCGCCGCTCTTTAGTCTCTTAATTACACCACTGYTATCTGCTTGGTTCCTTGTCCAAACAAAAGTTCGGTTAATTCAGTGTGGTTTTCCTCTGCATTGTTGGTGTTTTTGATCATGTGTAAAGCAAGAGCTAACAAATTACTTTTAGGTGCATGAAGCGCATTGCTGGGGAGTTCAGAAATCTGAAATTGGAAGAATCTGTGTTTCCAGACTCGCACCAAAGCAGGGTCTGTGCCGCGGTGAGCGGGGCGGGCGGGAGAAGGCCGGGGCCTTGGGGCTCGCCAGAAGCGGCGATTTCCCCTGTTTTGGCCTGGACTTGGCTCGGCCCGGTAGGTGAGAGGGAGGTACCTGCCCTGTTAGGGGCAGCTCTTCAGAGACGAGCCTCGAGGGGTGGCCGAGCTGCACGGTGAGGGGCAGCGCGGGCACGGCCGCTCCTCCCGGGAGGCGAGCCTTTAGACAGAGCGAATCCCTGTGCTGCAAACTGCTGCTGAGCACCGGAGAGCATAGATTGAAAAAATATTTGTGTACAAAATATTGCAAGATTATGTGCTTGAAGGATGACTGCAAAACTTGGAGAATCTCATAAAAAGTAAAAAATACCCACTTGATATGATTAGGCTTCTGGCCTTATTTTGAGGAGAAAAACAGTTTTTATAGTCAACTGAATATCATCCCAATCAGCTAAAGCAATCAAGCAGAGTGCTGAYGCCTAGGTCAGAATCTCATCGTTACATCCTGATTACGACCATATAAATCAAAGGGGCCTCATGCAAAATCGCTTCATCGGGATTCAAGTTAGTTAGATTTTGTAATATAAGAGCTATAGAGAGATTCTACYGAGAGGCTGATAAATCACTTCCAGTGGCATGTGAATTCACACTTGTGTTTGCCTGGCTAGTGATGCTTTGTCCATGTGATTAGCAGTTTTGCTTATGAGTAATTTGCTTTTTTTCCTGTAGGTCTTTGATAAAATTAGAGCTGATAGCATTTGATAAAAATAGGGAGTCCAAGAATCTGGTTTTCATAACTGACAATTARATGTTCTTCTATATGCACTACTTTCCTTTTCTAACTTTATACCTTTAGTGTCCTCTCTGTCGACCCTTACACGTACCGAAAACACATGGATCGCTTTGGTGCGTTGACTGGGTGTTAAATGATGCAGTATGTGAGAGCTTTACTTCTGTTCTTTCAAGAGGCATTTCAGTCAATAAACAAGGGAGGAGAAGAAAGGGTTTTTGCAGGTTACGAAGCTGGGATGATTGTTTGTCAGAGCACAGATTTTGTTTAGCTAGGTGTCATCTCCTTCCTCCCCTGCAGCATCACAAATGCAGCATCAAGAGGAAACATCCGTCGTTGAAGCGTCGTGACCAGTTGAAGAAAGACAAGAGAGATGTGCAGTATTTACAGAAATATTTTTGATTTATAGACAAACAAAACAACCTTTGCTTGTCGATCTCTGGTATAGGTGTCACCTTGCCTTTTGGCTGAAGAAACCTACTGCAGTGCAATAGTTTCTGCGTCTATTACAAAGATGATATTATATCAATTCCCAAACATTTTGTGTGATGAGGCACCTGTTTACGGACTGTGCTTAAACTGTTTCTGTCCTGATCCCTGATTTGTGTGGACATCTCCCAGTGCCCAAGTGTCATTGCAATTCCTGCTGTTTGCTCCCCAGGCACGCGGCGGTAGGAAGTGTTTGCTGTGRCAGGGAAGGAGAGAGGCCTGTGCTGGCCGTGCTTCGCTTTCTAGGGCAGGAGAGAATTCCTGGTCCATGGCAGAGACTTGTAGGAGAAATAACGTGGCGTGTGGGATGTGCTGACATGTGGTTGCTGGGTCCCTGCTGCTGAACGCCGTATTTTCGTATCTYTTGTGCTCCAGGAAGCCGGTGCCGGCAGCGCAGCGGGACGGTTGGAGCCAGCTCRCCAGAGCCCTGGGATTAACTGCGCCGTCTTTCCGTGCTCGCTTTGCGCTTATAGTTTACATTTTTACRGTCTTACCTACAAAAGTTGGGTGTGCTTTCCACAAGTGCATAGTAAGCCTAAATAAGGAAAGGTATTGCCTGCTGAAATGAGCTGAAAGCGTGGTCATTTACAGCTCTAAAGGAGTTGCACATGATCCGAGCTGCTGCCTGCGACAGCAGATACCCACRCTAGGTAAAGTGAGGGGCGGCTGGGGCAGCAGCGCCCGCTCGGGCATGTRCAAGGCCAGCACCTCTGTGCAGCGAGCTCTGCAGGGCTGCACGGAGCGGCTGGAAGGGGGAGCGGCCGCGGGCCGGCTGCAGAGCCCCCAGGGAGCTGCAGGGATTCGGTGTCCCGTGGCAGGCTGYAAAAGGTCTCGGAAACATCATTAGCCAGTGCTCCTGAAGCAAAGGTGTGAGGCACTGAGAAAAAAACACATTTATTGCTAAAAATAATAGTAATTAAAAAGGAGCTAAATCTATTTCAGATAACAAAATAATATATAYGGATATCTGCTTTTTGCTGTGAAGAAAAAAGTGCTGCCAAACTGGTCAGCATAGAGGAGTGGAAAATTTCAGAGCCTTACGTATGTGTCTGACATTGTTTGCAGCGGTGGGAATTGGTAGGAATCGCCTGTGTGCAAGGCACCTGTGGGAGRTGAGTTGCGTTTACAGTCTGTTTCCATCCAGACCGCTCGGGGCCGCGCACCGATCCGGTCGGCGGCGGAGGACACTCGCAGAGCTGTGACCAGCCCGCCACCTGCCCATTCCTGTGCATCCTCTGTTGCGAGCTGTCGCATTATGGGAGTGGATTTTGTGTTGTTTGTTTTAGTTCTGAAAAACGTTTTGCTTTTGCTTTGCAGGATTTTTGCTTTTTAAAGACTACTGCATGAATGAGATCGATGAGGCTGTCCCCCAGCTGAAGTTTTACGAAGAGGTAAGGTGCCCGCGTGCCCGTTCTTCCCACCGGGCGCGCTCCGTGGCCCTGCGTCACTTGAGGGGCTCAGGAGATGCGAGGTCTAAATTACATTCATCTCAAGTCACTGTTTGTTCAGCGTCGCTTATACCTKAAAAGTTAAGCCCAAGGTCTGTGCTGAGAAAAGGGACGCGCTTTTGATCTTCACTCACGAGGATGATAATCTCAGTCCAGCTACAGGTACTGAGATGCAGTTGCCGAGTGCTTCGTGTTGCTGCTTTTCCCTGGAACTGCAGCAGTGGGTTCCTTCTTGCAGAAGCCTGGAAAGCAAGGCCGGTGGGTTTCCCTTGTAGCTGGTGGTGCCCGTTAAGCATAGGGAAGATTTTTCCTTTACGGTCTTTAAGGTCAGAAGTTCCAAAAGCAGACAAGCCCAGCAGACAGACACGGCTCGTGCTGCCCCAACGCGCAGCAGCAGGAAGCCGAGCGCCGCTCCCAAACGCTTGTGCGTCGCGGGCATCGCCGGTGGCGGTTGCCATGGAAATCGCTGGCAGCTCCCGGCCCGCTGCATCCCTCGTGCACGGAGGAAGCGGAGTCGGAGGAAGAGGAGTCGCTCCCCGTCCGTCCCCCCACGCACCCCGAGGGCACCCGGCGGTCCCTAGCGCTCCCCTTGCCGCCGCTGTGTGCGGGGCGCTACGGCCTGCGGCCCCTCTTTGCCGTGGGAGGCGCTGCCCGTGCTCGGGACTCGGAGCTGCCCTGCGAGGCAGCGGCTGCTGCTCGGCCGGGCTGCGCCGTCGGGCTCGACCAACCCGGCCCGGGCTCCGCTGGCGCCAGCTGGAGGATAAATTCTTAGCAATATCCTATCCCCCCTCTCAAATTAGATACTCCTCTCTCATACAGAGCGATCTCTTCTCTGCCGTTCCCATCTGTTTATACATTGAACAGATCACTGTCATCAGTAATCAGAAACGCACGTTGTTTGCAACTTGTGTCTTGCAGCAAGATATTTCCAGCTGCCTCTTTATCTCTGAAACAATTCAAAATCGTATTTTTAGTTATTAGCAAAGTGCTGCCTAAAAAAAATTCAGATGCTTCGTCATGCACTTTGAGAAAAATCCCCTGAAAGATATTTGAAGAGAAGTTCATTGCGTTTTTTCTGCGACATACTGGATTCAGAAGAGTTTTGGGGTTTTTTTAATATTTGATTTGCTTACTGCATTCATTACATGTAGAATAATATGAGTACACTGTTACATTAAAATCGCTTGATGTAGAAGGGCTCTGTACTCCAGGGATTTCATATTATTGCAGCTTAAGTCACGATCAGGCATTTAGCTGGGTGAGTGATTCATCCCAATCTGTTTTATAAAAAAAAAAGAAAAGAAAAACCCAACAACTTTGCTTCTAGCTGCTTGAAACCTGATGCGTTCTAATGTCGGGATTTGGACGGGGACGCTCCTGGCTGGATGCTCCCTGAAGGAGCGCTGGCGGTGCCGGCGTGCGGGACGGCACGGACGGGCTGCGGGTCGGAGAGCCCGCGGAGCTGCTGCCCGCCGAGCCCAGCGGAGCCGAGCCGGGCAGCGGGGCCGCTTCCCCAGCCCTGCCGTCCCCGCGTGTCCGGGCACGCAGCGGTGCTGTCCTGGTTACTGAGCGGGATGGAGCGGAGCGTTCGGCACTCCGGCTCGTAGCTCACGTGATGGGGGGGCAGCGAGGCAGGCGAGCGGCCCGCTTGGCGCGTGGCCTCAACACGAGAGGCTCCCGGGGACCTCTGTGCCGGATGGGCTCCGCTGGCCCAGGGGGAGAAACGTCCCCTTTCATCAGGCCTCCAGAGGCTCTTGATTCACTTGTAGAGAGCGTTGGGGACTGCAGAGGACAGCGAAGCTGCGTCTCTTGCTGGCGAGGTGGGCACGGTGGCAGCACGGCCCGGGAGCCACCAGCCAGAGCCTCTCACCCGCAAGCAGCAGGGAGAGGAGGCTGTGCCCAAGGGAGGCAGCCTCGCATCCAGCAGCGTTCCTCGGAGGCAGCCTCGCATCCAGCAGCGTTCCTCGGAGGCAGCCTCGCGCACACCAGCGTTCCTCGGAGGCAGCCTCATGCACACCAGCGTTCCTCGGAGGCAGCCTCGCACACACCAGCGTTCCTCGGAGGCAGCCTCGCGCACACCAGCGTTCCTCGGAGGCAGCCTCGCACACACCAGCGTTCCTCGGAGGCAGCCTCGCGCACACCAGCGTTCCTCCAGCTCTGCCAGTTATGTTGGGGGCACTGCATTAATTAGAAGTGTTCCTCAGAGGTGTTTGGAATCATCGTAATGTGAAATTGCTGGGAACGGAGGAGTGATCCAGACAGCGGACCGTGGTGGGCTGGCTGCGTTGCAGTAGTCGGCAAGCAAGGGACCAGCAGCTGGAAAAGCGTCAAGCCGGGGAGCTGCAGCGCGGGAGTCCCTGAGAGCCCTGGACAGCTTGGCCCGTGGCGAGGCCTCGTCACGAGCGGTGACACCGAGCGCCGCTCGTCCCGCGAGAGCAGCGGCAGCTCCCGCGCCGGCCGCACGGCCGAGGCGCTTCCAGCGCGCTCGTGCAGCGTGCTGCCTCTTGCTCCTGGCGCTCCTAGAAGAACGCTTTTTTCCCCAAATATGCTCCAGAGGTGGCTTTTTCCCTCCGGCAGGGCTGCTGCTGTGAGAGCTTGGCAGGCCTGCTTGTACCTAATGAGTGAGGAGTGTTAGAAAGGGGCTGCGCTGAGCACTGCTTCTCCTCTTGTTGCAGATAAAGGAATACGAGAAGCTGGATTYGGAGGAGGAGCGGCTCAGCCGAAGCCGGCAGATTTACGACACGTACATCATGAAGGAGCTGCTGTCGTGTTCACACGTGTGTATCCTCGCGGGGCCACCCCCGCTCCGCGCCGCTCTAGTGCCTTCGAGGCTGCGGGAGCCTAAACTAGCCGGCGTCACCCGGAGAGCAAATTAAACCATTGCTGAGGGAGTCGATTCTGCCAGTGCTTGCTGTGGGTTTCAATTCGACATGCAGGGAACTGGGTTGGTCTGAATTCAGCCTTTTTTTGCCAGGAATGAAGTGTCAGGATCCAATTTTTATTAGATTTGGTGATACGCAAAGGAAATATTTGGAGGATTTATCTATTTTATATATTTTCTTTAAACTAAAGCTGTATTTCAAAATAAGATAAAATGAATGTGGATGGTCTGTGTGTCTGTGTGCACCCATGCATCCACACTAATGCATAGATATGAAAAAAAGTAGAAAAACCAACTKGCTTCCCAAATCCCGCAACAGCCCTGAGAGCCCAGAGTAAAAGGTGGGGTTTGCTGAGGCTGCTGGCGTGAGGATGTGTTTTGGCCGAGTGTGACAGCAGGCGCTCCCTCTCGCTGTGCTGGAGGCACTCGGCTCCGGAGCCGCAGTGCCATAGCCTGGAGGCCGGCGCTGCACGGTGGCGTGCCGAGAGAGGCGGCGTTGCTGAGGTCCATGAGCGCCCGCGTCTACTGCAGCTGAGGTTTGGGCTCCTGGGCGCTCAGTTCACACTCTCTGGTTTGGTTTTAGTTTTGCCTTAAGAGCAGTTCCCAGAGTGTTCTACCCCACTTGTATGGAGTCTGTGGAGGGAGGGGTTGAAGTAGTTCTTTGTCCAGCGTTGTTGTCCCTAGCGGAGGAAAAGGCCACGGCCGCTCAGTGTCTGTAGCCGACCCCACAGACCGCGTGGAGGAGCCTCTTGCTGCCCTCTTGTCTTGCCCCTCTCCTCCCCCGGCCTTGGAGGGAAGGGGTTGGTGCTGCAGTCAGCACACAGTGTGCTCAGAGACAGCTTTACTGCATTCGTTTTGAAATACGTTTGTTTCACGTACACTTAGAGGAATGACAGTGCTGAAGACCTTAAATGAAACTTCTAATATTTCCAACTGTTTGTAATTTTTCCTTTTCTTTTTCAAAAGCCTTTCTCAAAACAAGCCGTAGATCACGTGCAAATGCATCTAGCCAAGAAACAAGTGCCAGGCAGCCTTTTCCAGGTAGGTTAAGACGGTCCCGGATGGTCAAGTTTTCCTTGCTTATTTGACAGTGAGGACTTTGTGCATATTTAAGGAGACAGAATTTAAAAGTTTTGGTAAATATTCCCRTGTGTAATGGAAAACCATTCTGACCTCTTTGTGTAAGTTAACTACAAATGGTAGATTCCTAGTTTTATAAAGCATTTTAAAGCATACTTAGGGGAACTAAATATACCTTGGTATGTGAACAGAAATAGTTTTTAAATTTGTATGTTTTTAAGCCTTTAGATGGCTTAGAATAAATCACTTTACATCAGAAGCTGCACCTCTGTCAGCATGAACCAATCACAAAGTGGAGGGTTCGCCTTAATGTTTAGGTAATGTGAAATCTTTAAAAGCAGTGAGATTTAGTGTAACAGCGGATTATGTATGTGTAAATGTACAGGTAAATTCTCGGGTAAATTAATTTGTAGTTGATGATGATGAGGAATTTGCCATTTGCACATCTTGCATGTTTTTCTCACTCCACAAGGCACGGCCAAGTCAGAAGTTGCCTTTTGAAAGAGGAATTTCTGCCCCATTTAAATTATGATGCTTTTCTTGATCATTCTTTTTTAAAAAATCTAGAATATAGGAAAAAAATCTAGAAATACAGGTTTTGCTTGCACTCAATTTAAATAGAGAAATAAATAATATCATGGCTCGTTTGCTGAATTATTCATCTTTTATGTTTTAATTTTCTTCAGAAAGTAAAGAAATGAGAAAATCAGTATTTCTTGTATGCYTACAGCTCTAACAGAGGTTGATGTGAGGAAAAAAATCAGGTTGATGCAAACTTTCATAGTTAGGATGAATTAAACCAGTGTGTTCTGTCAGATAGGAGCCTCGTAAGCCATGGAGTGTGTGCAGGCTCCTTTTCCTTTGCAGCCCGGGTGAAGTGTTTGTATACATGGTGAAAATGTGCATACTGCCCCTGCGTGATTCGTCTCGCTGTTCAGTGAACTGTGTTTAATGTTGCAATTAGGGGAACTGTCAAACTGATAACTGCATTGCTGGAGCTGGATCCCACTGCTAATTGGGTTGGGATTTGAAATCCCTGCATGCCATAACACAGCACGAGGAAGTGTTTCTCTATAGAAAAACTCACTTATGAGTTGAAGGTGCTGATATCTTAGCAAGGCAGGGAGCAGAGAAGCTCCAGAAGGATTAAACGTGGCTCTGTGGGGTGTGAGCGAGCACGTGCTGAGTTTAAGCACGTGGGAAAGAGCAGAAACCTTCAGCTGGGTGCTGCAGCTCTGTTGTAAAGCTTCCTTTCCTTGTCCATCGATAGGTGTTAGTGCTTGGGCTTTATAAAACCCCGCAGAGAGAGCCGCCTCTCATGGGAGCGCTGCGTGTTGAGCACGGCTGCTCCGCGTGCACGAGCGAAAGGAGGCTGAGCTGCCTCGCGGAGCYGCGCTCGAGGAGAGCGCCGTCCGCGCGGTGCTGCAGGGCCCGGCGGGCTCCCAGCCCTGCGTGCTTCGGCTCCCTGCAGGGTTTGCAGTGAGCCGGCACTGGCGTTTAAAATGCAGTGGTGGTCCGAGCTTCCAACGGCAGCACGTTTTGCAGCCGTAACACACGAATTATATTGAACGGATRGTACTGCATAGTGAGTTTGTTATCTGCTCAAATATTAAATGTGTTTCTTAATCCTTTTTAGCCGTATATAGAAGAAATTTGTGATAGTCTCCGAGGAAAAATATTTCAAAAATTTATGGAAAGGTAGGAACATGATTTATTACCTGAACTTTCTACCTAACCTAGGAGGTAGCCAGGTCCCCTATGTGTTGCTGTAAAATAAGGCTAAAAATGTTTAGTAAACTTAATTTGATGATTTACTGATATATAATGAGCAAGCTGCAAATGTCTAACTTTGTGTATATCACGGTAAATGTCAGGACGTCTTGGTGACACAGTTCGAAGGGGAGCTGGAGGTCATTCTATTGCTGCATGTACCAGTAAGGCCAGACTGCTTACAGTCTGATCTTAAAGGTTGTCAGAATCTCAATTTGTGTTTTTATGGCATATTTTCATGAATAACAGTCTCTTCCGTGTGGTTGAAAGGCACAGCAGTGCTATTTTGTATCTGCATGCCTTGTGTGAAGAGCATCTGGCTTTGAATATAAGTAGTTAATAAATTATTTGGAAATAGGATTTTTTTTGGCAACAGCTTCCAATAGTATTGATTTTTTTTTCCTATTTTAAAATAAAATCAGTTTAAAATGTTCCTTTGGTTCATTGACATACCTTGAGCTGCCTCTGTCTTATTAATTTTATTTCTTTCTGTCATTTAAATGTTCCTCACTTCCCAAGTTAGTTTGTTGCTTAAAAAAAAATGGAGTCTGAATGACACAAGGCCCATGGAGCACTTAATGTTGCAGGGCTTGTCTCATGTAGTTTCTTTCTCTTACAAGGATGCAAAATATTAGGGAGGGAGAGATTACAGTTGTTTGTAAATAAGGTTATTTATTGCTAAATCCCAATACCACAGGTCACCCTATAGTGAATTCCCTTTTCCATATCAGAGGGTTGCCGTTCCTGTCATACTGTAAATAATGGGCTCGGGCAACTATGTAACCTTTTTTTTTTTTTTTTTCTTGCAGTGACAAATTTACTAGATTTTGTCAATGGAAAAATGTAGAACTAAATATTCACGTAAGTACCTACAAGCGTATTTATCTTGTCAGGGGCTGATCTGGGAAAGAAAATGTTCTTTTGAACACTGCTGCTTAAAAGGCCTTATTAAGGAGTACAGTGAACGTTGCTGTTCTGCCGTTCTATTCTTAGATGTTCAGTTCTTAACAATTCCGTCCTGGACACCCTTTCTGCCTGTCTCGAGTTAATAGCCTCACGATTTTAGAATAGCTGGGAGAAATTGAAGTGCTARAAGTGCTTCTTTAGCAACCGCACGCCATTCTCCCTTCTTTGTCCCATTACAGTTCAGATAYTGTCTCCTGTTTCTTAAACTTAGCTGCTGCTTTGTCCTGCCAYGTGCCCCTCGTGCAGCTGCTCTGTCTGTAAAAACAGCCATCCTCTTCTGCAGAATGAGACTGGGCCACCGTCTTTGCTAACAGCACTCTTTTTGGTCTTACTGGTGTTTGTTACTCTCTAGTACTTGCAAGTGTATTGCAAAGTAAACATGAGGGTACTGCATTTTCTAAAGAAATGTTATATGAATGTTAATAGTTTAACCTTTAATACATTAGTAGCTTATTTGGAGATTTTCACTGTAAGTTTCATAATATTGAAAAATGAGCCTTATTTTTTGTACTTACAGCTGACCATGAATGATTTTAGTGTACATAGAATAATTGGAAGAGGGGGATTTGGTGAGGTGTATGGCTGCAGAAAAGCAGACACTGGAAAAATGTGAGTAAATGTGCACTGTATTTTAAAGATAATTGTAAACTCTGAGCTGTGTAAGAAATCCTTCCAATAATTTGTTAAAAAATCACTGCAGAGCAGTGTCACATTGCTGTATACGTCATTGGATTTTGGGTTTTTTGGTTTGATTTCTGAATCTTCTTTAAGTTCTGTTTGGTATTTGGTCCTGTCGTGTCTCRGGCAGCGAGGCTCCAATCTAGCAGAACTGTGAAGCACATCCTTCATTTAAATGGTCTTGTCCAAGTTAACGGAGACGGCACATGTGTTTAAAATGAAATATGTGTTTAAATGATTTCCTGGACCAGAGCCTGACAGTACAGAACACTGTTCTTGTGGAAACTGGTGGCCGTGTGAGGTGYTGTCCCTCATCTGCTGTAGGTTGCTGTTCCTGCCATGCAGCAAATCACCCAGCTGCTGCTTCCCCTTCTCCTTGGGGTGAAGTTTTCCAGCTCGGTTTGAGCTGCCTCCGTCACGGAGGTGGGTGGTAGCCTGGCAGGCTGGAGGTTGAGCGGGTGGGAGAGGAGGTTGAACATAGCACGGGAATAAGACTCCAGTGCTTTTCGATTTGTAGGACCGTGCCCGGGCGGGTTCTGAACATGGTGTTCTGCATTTGTACAAATGAGCGGAGTTTTTGCCCTCATGAGCACACATTTTGGTGGCAAAAGCAGCGATGTTTGCTTGTATTGGCAAGACTAGAGCTTCCGTGTTGAACCCCTGCTAAGCAGAGCTCTAAGGGGGAGCTCTAAGCCCAGTGAGGTCTGTCCTGGTATTATCATTCACACACCTCCTCTCCTAAAAACAGATTTCAAGTTTTAGGCATAATTGTCCCAATAGGTTGTGTTTTGACCATTTATGCACTTATTTGCTGTTGTTCTTGGTGTTTTTTCCTTTCATCTTGCACTTCTCCTGACAGTTTCAATCCAAGGACCATCCTTACCCATTTCTCTTCTGCATGAGCGTGGCACGTGTGAGAGCCGAGTCCCTGCAGGTTTAGCTGGCTGCACTGGATGTTTATGCTTAGCATCCTCGATAARGTTCTGAGCTATTCACAAGTGGAAGACCTCTTGAAGTTACTTTTATACGCAATATTTTTGCAGTGACCTCAAGTATTCTACTACTACTACTACTAACAGTGCTGTGTTTATTCTTGCTTTAGTGCTTGTGTTCGCGTACTCCTCCTCAATTTGTCTGTGTACAGAGCCAAACATTTTATCTGGCTGGAGTCGTGCTGAACAGACTTCTGTCCCCAAGAGGTAGCTCTCAGCTTCCCAGTCATTTTGATGCCCCACTTTTGCAGTGGCAGGAGGGAGATAAGTCTTGGGACTAGGAGGGCAAGCAAAGGACGGTTTTTCTCAGGTATAGGTAGAATAAAGGAAAGTGAAATGCAGGAAAGTCATTTTTTTCACGCTTGGAGTGAAACTTGAGATTAAAGCTCCGTTTCTGGGTAGCGGTTTGGTTTATTTTTTCTTAATCCAAACCTGTTTGCCCATCCCTAATCCAGATGCCGTCCACTCTAGATGGCTGCCTCTGCTGCCCTTACTGCCTGCAAGGAGCTCGGGAAGCCGCCCCTCCAAGGTAAACGCCGTTGGTGTTGCACTAACCYGCCAAGATACACCTGAGGCTTCCTCCACACCACCTCCTTCAAGGACGTGCAAATAGGGGCAAGAAATGCCATGCAGGAAGCAGTATAAAGGGAAGGAGAGCAGTGCATTTTTCCCGGCACRTAATTTGATACAAGAATGACTGAGCCGCTTGATTTCAGTCGGCCGAAATGGCCCCAGCCATTCCCCTGGATCCATAAAGGCGAGGCGGGCGTGCAGGGTAGCCTGTGAATCGCTGCCGACAGCTGGTGCAGGGCGCTTGGCGGGCGCCCGTGCTGCGGCCGCGTGCCTGCCGTTTACCAGCCTGCGCTTCCAGCACGTTGGCTCCGGCTTTGGGCGTGCTCAGAGCGCGCGTGGCAGGCGGTGACGTGGCCGGTGCAGGGAGCGCGGGGGGTGACCCGCGCGTGGCGAGGCGAGGAGGTGGCACAAGGCCTCGCGTCCGTGCGGAGCCGCCCGTGCCGTGCCATGCCGTGCCGTGCCGTGCCAGCCGCGCCGCTGTCCTGCTGCGTCGCGGCGCCTTCCAGACAGTGCTCTGAACGGAGCGCCCCGGCCTGAAAACCCGCAGCTGCCCCTGCCCAGAAATGGGCCGTAGGAGCAGGGAAGCGTCACTCTACGTCATTCACTGCTGTTGTCTCAGAGGAGGCCCAGCGAACGCTTTGGAAAAATACCCGCTGGCCGCGGTGTGTCCTGCTGGGTGGCTGTTAGGGTGACGCTTCCTCATGCAGAGCTTTACTGCTTTGTACACAGTCGCTTTATTGTTCTAACGGCAGTGCTTTAATTACAAAATTGATGATGAAAAAATCATGCAGTCTTCAGCCTTGCATCGGTGGAGTGGGCAGCGCCCGGGATGAGGCAGGAGTTCCGTCCCGTGAGCAGGGCTGCAGCTGGGATCCAGCCCTGCCAGAAGCAGCAGGGCACCCGTGTGCCGCGCGCGCTCGGAGTGTCTTGTAATAGACACTCGTTAACCGTGTGCAGTGCCAGTGGTAGAGGAAGATTACAAAGCTTTCTTGAGTGAGTCTGAGCATCTTTTGGGAGGAGAATGCAAACTTCAGGGAAACATTAAAAACACAGCATGTGCTTAGGATATTACTTTCCCAATGGAGTTGAAAGTAAATGGATGTATAATGGGATCTGTGTTAATTCAAACAGCAAATTCTTGCTTAAAGGTATTGGAGAATGGACCTGTGATRCCTAATTCCCATATCATTATGGTGTCTTCCTGCTGGACTCAAGTCGATTTGCTTAAGCATCTTTCTTTGTTAGGTGCCTTCTAATGAAAGTTGTCTTTTCTTTCTGTGCTATTTTGAGGGGTTTCTTGTTTTGCCATGTTTTWGTATCATGTACATTTTTAAAGCTGTATACAGGCTACTGTAAATATACATTGTGTAACTGCTTGTAAAAAATGCTGTGCATATGAGGAAGCTTTTTCCAGTGCCTTTTCTGAATGGTTAATATTTTCAGGTATGCAATGAAATGTTTAGATAAGAAGAGAATCAAGATGAAGCAAGGAGAAACATTAGCCTTAAACGAAAGAATTATGCTGTCTCTTGTCAGCACAGGAGTAAGTATCCTTGATTTGGTTTTCTTCTTTTTCTTTTTTTGTAGATAATAAAAGCCATTACATACAGTACATGTTTCATTAATTCAGTTGTGTGACATGTAAAAATGCTCAGCAGGCTCTGCAATGTGCCAAAGTAAGGATGGAAAAACAAACTTGCTTTTCAGTTTGGATGCATGTAGAAATTAGCGTTTCTGATGGAAAGGCTTGAAAAGATACCCATTCTTTAGCTGACTGTCTTATTTTTTACAATCTGAGTTTTTAAAGATTCCTTTTGAATTTTTGAAACTTATTTGTAGCTTTTCTAAAATGTTATTCTGTCTGGTAAAGAAAAAGATATCTTCTCTTATAGTTATGTAGTGCTTTTATAAGAATATAGGATGCTATTTCAGGATAAGAAAAGGCCTTAAGTTGCTGGTTCTTCTGCCTCCTCCTACGACCATGACATTAGCTTGTCTTTGTTTTTAGCTATACTTGCTCTGAGTGGCCATCAGCGTGTGTACAGTGAGTGCGTCTAGGTAGCACGCAAGCCCGTTTGAAGTGGGCAGCATCACAGACACACGTAAACCCCAGCCCGAGTCCTGCTGCCTGTGGCAGGGAGGCGCCGTGCTGYCCACGGCGTGCTGCGCTCACACGGTTTCAAAGCAGATTTTGAAGCGCCAGAACCTGCCGAGTCCCCTGGCCCCACTGAACCAAACTTCAAATCCGCTCTTTTCACCAGGGTCACGGCGGAGGCTGGTGAAGGCTCGCTCTGCCCGTGGCTGTTGTGTTTGCCACGTGTGTGCAGCCCGGGTGAGGATGTCGGCCCCGTTCCTGCGCGCGGTGGAGGCGCGGGCAGGGCGGCACGCGGTGCTGGGGGGCAGCGAGCGCGGGCAGCACGTGCCCGTCCTGCGGGAGCGCGGCGGGAACTGCGGCGCTTGCGAGACGGGGCCCGGGTGCGTGCAGACCGCGGGAGCGGCGCCGGCCGCGTGGGTCAGTAACTGCTGGTTTCCGTGCTGAATCTAATCCGTCACGTGTTTGCCCTCTAAGGGCATGCTCAGCGTCCTTGCTGTCCCCCGTTGTTCGGGAGTTTTGAGACAGGCCTCTTTGGAGCTAGAGAAATGATGGAAAAATTTTCCTTTTATCTGTGAAATTAACAGTCGGAGCAGTTTAGCAAGAGTTGAACTGGATTTATCAATTAGACTTATGAATGAGGTTACTTTTTTTCCATCAAAGATGAGTTCCAGGTTATCCAGAAGTGTCAGGATTCTTGAAGGGCAATTGARTAAAATTTGTAGTGCAGGTTAGGCAAGAAATCAGACAAATTGATGATAATAATCTATTTAATTTTAATTTGTGATCCTTAAGCTTCAGTTCTGAACATGCATTTTCATGTCAGATGGTTCAGAATTCTTTACAAGGGAGGTGGCTGGAGCCGGTGATCCGCAGTGCGAGAGCATGGCTGGTCCGTAAGCAGGAGGAGAGCAAGGCCGCCCTTCCTCCCTTGGTTCTGTTTGGTGAGGGTTGTCAGCTCAGGACAGTGCAGCTTCCCTTAGAGTCTCACTAGTTTGAAAAAAACCATTCGAAAAAGACAAATGTCCCTACCGTTTACTCCCAGTTTCCTCCTAAATTCTTCTGATGCGAAGAGGGATTTTGTTCCAGATGCCGTTGGTGAGCTTGGAGATACCTGTCATTGCATGGCAGCCTGGAGCATTTTGAAGATGCGGGATTGAAAGCTGTTGACCACGTGGAGCGAGCTTGCTGCCCTGAGGCAGTGCCTTGGGGCTGCGCTGCCCGGGCGTCGAGGCGGTGGCGGCCCCGGGCGTCGCGCGCGCACGGTTGCTCATGGAGCCGAGGGGCCGGCCGTCCCAACGAGACGCGCAGTAGCAGCCGTGCGGATTACGCATCCAGCTGAGCAACCATCTTTTCGTTAACCCACCTAAAACCTTGGCGCTCGCAGCTGCCTCTTGACTCAGGCGCCCCTGCCCTGCAGGGCGGTGCRGCGGCTGTGCCGGAGCAGCTGCATCCCGGTGTCCCGACATCCATGGCCAGGCCTGGCGCTGCCCCGGGGGCTGCTCCAGCTCTGCACTCCGCTCCGTGCAGCTCCAGGCAGGACACAGCCCTTAAAACACCTTTGGAAACTCATCGATTCGGATTGGGATTTTTGTTTGTTTGTTGGGAAGAACAGGCACTTTGTTCTCACGTGCACCAGGACTGGTAGGAGTCTTGAGTGCAGCGGAGAAGCAGCATCTGCCCCCAGGTTCTTGTAGGGCTTCAAGGACCATCTGTTGAAGTGGCAGGTGAGACGTCAGCGTTGCAGCAGCGGAGACTTCCACGTGTCCAGAAAAGACCTGCTGGGACAGGGCTGCTGCTAAGCCGAGAGCCGTGCGCGCTGCCCGGACCGCCTCGTCCCTGCCCTTTCCCCTCGGCGTTCAGGTGTTCACACGGAAAGGCTGGAATCAAAAGGTTCTGTCTGGAGTCCTTTAATACGGCGGCATCTTTAAAACGTTGCCATCCTACAGTTTATGCCAGATACTGTCCCTTTTGTCCTTCCAGACAGTGCATTACCAAAAATGTGTCTTCTGTCATTTATTTTGGATTTAATGCAGAGTTGGTTAGATGAAATTTAACTGTTTCCATACTATTCTTAATTAACATACAGCTGTCACACTCCTGTTTAATTTTTTCAGATCAGAAGTGTAACTAAAACATAGTATTAGAAATATTAGTCTCTTGGGAAATCTGTGTTATTGCTTTAACTTTCATTTAAGATAAATGTATTTCATTTAAGGTAAATACTTTTTGTACTTTTTTATTTTTATGCTGGAAAATACTCGTTTCCTGACATAGGAACCACTGCAAAATATGTTATGGCACCATTGCAAATCTCTGCTCTCTGTTAAACAGTGAAGAGGTAGTGATTAAATTAGAGAGGTTTACACTAAAATGAATTATTCATCACACTCAGGCTGCTGGTTTCTCTTCTTTGAAAAAAGTGGATTGCATTAGAGTGTAGGCACTCGGTGCTCTGGGGTGGAAACGCTCTTTTATTTTTCTGTTGTGGTGTTGAACAGCGTGGTGTCTGGCATTGGATCCTGCAGGCTGCTTGGATTGCTGCTTGGTTTTGGGACCTTCCTTGAGAAGCTTTGGAATTATCCGGTTGATGCAGAAGATGAGTGCGGGGAGCCGTGTTGAGGCTCTCGCTCCGAGGTGGAGCGTGTCCGCGCTGGCCGGCAGCGCGTTGTCSATGGGAGGGAGCCCTGCCGGGCTCCGGCCCTGCCGCAGCATTCCCAGGGCGGAACGCTCGCGGCCYGGCCCGGCTGGTGCGCGGCGCTCCGGGCGGCCCCGTGGCGCTCGCCCTGCCTGGGGCTCGTGCTGCGCAGCCCGGTCAGCTGTGGGCAGAGCCGCAGGCTCGCTGCGGGGAACCCGGCAGTGCCCCGGCAGTGAGGGGGCGCGTGGAGCTTTACGTATGGCCTGGTCCGGTGCTTCCTCCGGGAAGGATTCGGTGACGTGAGTGCCGTCCTGGCGGCGAGCGCCACGGGGCTGTTTCCTCTGGTTTCCGATTCCGCTGAGGACCGAGCTGCATCCCGGCCCTGGGGAGGTCCCATGGACCTGGCCTCGTCACYGCGCACGTCTGCTCCAAGGCCACCCTGTTTTGCTGCGGCTAAACTGGAAGGGAATCGAGTTCCTGTGGCAGGTTCCCAGAGCTGTCGCTCTCCCAAGGACATTGTTTAAGCGTGCTGGCACACGCTTGCTCCCGCGAGCGGTGCCGCCCGCGCCGCGCTGCGCTYCCCGGCGGCTTTGGAGGGGCTGGACGAGCCCTGTCCGCCCCGGCAGTGCCGTTGGTGGCACAGGCAGCGCTCGGTGCGTAGCCGCAGGACCACGAGGGCTTTGCTGGGCCCGGACCGAGGTCTGYGGTGCTGCCGGCCTGCCCTGCCTAGTGCACCGGCCTCCTGGGCACACAGGTGATTAGCCTGACGAGGGGCTTTCCCCGCTGTGTTTGCCACGGCTGYTGCTCGTAAACCTCTGTGTAGGCTGAGGCTAACTGCGTTAGGATAACCRGTTAACTGCCTGCCCAGGGGCGGCTGCTCTGCAGCACCCGTGCTGCKCGGGGCACCCACCCCTGCCCAGCCCGGGCACCGCGGTGTCATGGGCAGGGGCGGTGCAGTTCTCTTCCCTCTGCCGTTGCTTTCGGAATCTCCGGCATTATGTGACTCTGGTTCTTGATTAGTGATCCAAAGCCTAAACAATTTCTCTGTCCTTGGGAAAGTCATGTGCATCTTTTCATGGAAAGAGGATTATTTTTTTCTGAGCTGCCATAAAGCTTGTTACTTTTAACGCATCTTTCCTTCAAGTCTAGTTACTAGCTCAGGTACGTAGTTCTAGAGTATCTTATGTTCTGCAGCTGCAGATCTTCGGAGGTTAGTTCTGCATTTCTAACTGCATTTCTCCTTCTGTTTGATTTACTGTTCTTTACTTTCAAAATTAAACCTCATGGCAAATTTCAGACCTCTAAACTGTATGYGAAACATCAGAGTGTGTAGCTTAATAAACAACTTGTTTCAAGAAATTGTTATGAGTATTGGCAAATATCAYAGGAAAAATATAACATGTGTTTAGGTTCTGTAAATAGTACTGTGTTTATCACTTGGTATAAACTGTTTGCTCGTTCCCTTCCTAGGACTGTCCTTTTATAGTGTGTATGACCTATGCCTTCCACACCCCCGACAAGCTCTGCTTCATTCTGGACCTCATGAATGGTGAGTGAGGCTGGTGACAGGGCAGGGACTCACCGAGATCCTGAGGGATCCACAGGGGAACACCGAGGCATCCAAAAGCGCCCACCTGAGAGCAGGGATCGCGTCGTGTAGAACAGGCTGAAGCATCCCCCTTTCTCCAACAATAGCACATTCTAATTAAGATAAGAGCAGCTGTTAGGCTGGATGCTTAATGGTCATGTGGAGAAAGGTATGAGGAGATTTAAGTGGTAGAATACACAGGTACAAACATAAAGCGCTAATTTAGAGAGTGCTGCAAAGAAAGTAGCTGGGAGAAGCATTCGCCAAAGGAAAGAGCAGTTTTCCAGAAGCTGTAGCACAGTGAGCATGAGTGTAGCATGGTGAGAAGGCACAGGAGGGTAATTGGCAGTGCTGAGAGAGAAGCTCCTGCAGCTCTTAGTGCAGAGGATGCTCCGTGGGATGCTCCCACCTGGACTCTGGCTGTGGTCCTGCAGGGAGCACCTGGGGATGCTGGAGCRTATTTACATATCCATGCGGCAAACTGAGGAATTTCATAGAGCAACAGGGCTCAGGTCCTGCAGCAATTGACACCGGCTTTGACGTTTTGCATGTGAGGAGTCTCATTCAAAGTTAAGCAGTAGGTCAAACTCAAATAATTGGTTGAYTATTTTAAATTCATAGCTTGATCAGAAACTGTGTTCTTAGAATATTCGCTCTTCCTTGTCCTGATGGTTTGGATTAGCTCATGAAGTGGTGTTGCATTGTGTTTATAGTTTGATTTAAAAAGTGTGAAAACATCCCCAGTGTGAATATTTGTACATGCTAATTTATTCAGTTCYGCAGAAGTTTGTATTGCTGTGAAAATCCCTGCCATTAAGACTCAGCTGCTGGGTCGTTGACTGAGCACAGACATGGACTGAGTAAATGTGTTTCTAAGGGGAGTTGCTAATTGATCATTTTTTTCGTCCTGAGATGTCTTGTCAGGGTGTATTCTTGCAGACTGCTCTTGCCCATGGTTGAGTGTGCAAGCACTTGAATCCAGCCCCTAAATCTCCCCGTGCTAGGCTATTAAAACCTGCAATTGCTCTGCTCCCCCCTGCCCCACACTTGCTCCCTTCTCCCCATTCTTTGTCTTGCCACCCCTCAGTGCAGCAAGATTTTACTCTGCTTTTAATTGTGTCCCAATTCTTCTAATTTTAGGAGGAGATTTGCACTACCACCTCTCCCAGCATGGAGTGTTTTCTGAAAAAGAAATGAGGTTTTATGCTACTGAAATCATCCTGGGCTTGGAACACATGCACAATCGCTTTGTCGTGTACAGAGACTTAAAGGTAATTGTTAACCAGGGGCTCCGCTTGCACAGATCGTTGTTAGACAGCAACAAACAATGCAGAGATGCTGATAAGTTAAAGGAAGTTCTTGTGTCTGCCCGGTGTCTTACCTGAACGCTGCTCKTGGCAAGGATCTAGGTTCTGTGTTTTGCTTTTTGTCTGAATTTCTAGGAACTGCAGAACATAGCACTGATTTGTTATTACCCAGTTCAGCCAGCCTGGAAGATGCTTCACTGGTTGTGATACAATAAGTCCTGCTCAGTAAATTCACCTAATTTACCGTCTTAATGAAGTTATTAATTTACCGAATGCCTTAGACCTGCAAACACAGAGAGGGGGYGGCTGTGGTGAGGGCTGGCAGCCAGGCCGGGCTCGCTGCTGCCTGGGGAGCCCAGGGGTGTCCCAAGGCAGGGACCACGGAACGTGGGCGAACAYCTGCCTGCAGAGAGCAGGGTGCAGGACGGGAGCGAGGGCGGCGAGACCCGCACGCAGCCGCCGCTGGAAGGACCCAAGCGGAGGGAGGACCCGAGGCCCCATCGCTTTTGTTCTTCAGAGCAAAACCTCACGTTTCGAGCCCTGTCTCTCTCTTTTCTGTTGCTTTTCAGATTGTCATCAGCTTTGCATGGAAGTGAAGAGCATCGCTCTGCTGTAGTGATGTAGATATCAGCTATAAACCATTTKGTGCATTGACTTTGAGAGTTGGGGATTGTGTTTTTTAATAACAGGAGCAATCCAGCGGGCATTGATGATTGAGCTTGTTGCTGTGCCTTGGGGAGCTTTGCTGTCATCAAGGGTAAAATACTGAGCCATATTCTTTCTCTGTTTATGCACTTTAGCCTGCAAATATCCTATTGGATGAACATGGGCACGTCAGAATATCAGATCTCGGGCTGGCCTGYGATTTTTCCAAAAAGAAGCCCCATGCTAGTGTGTAAGTATTAAGCGAGCTCTGTTGCACATAAATATATTGCTAAATAAATTCTCTACATGTTTTTTTTATTATTTAACTTTGCCTAAAGGAAAATAACACTTGTGTGGCATGGACTTTCTCTGTACCAAAGCTTTACTGGAAACATTAATAGGTTTTTCAGTCTCCCTTTTCTGTTTTCCTGCGCAGTTGTAGCAGCTGCTGTGTAGGCATGGCTGGAAGATGACACATTATTTCAGGATGATTCATTGTTCAGGGAAGATAAGAACTTGACTGAGTTAAAGTTCACATTTGTTTTAATTGTCCTAAATGGATAATTAAATATTCTGAAGCTGACTAAAAACCAGGCTTAATTTTACCTTTCTGTTTCTGGATTTTTCTGTAACTTCAGGCAATTTTTTTCCATCTCTTTCTATCTCTTGACATCAGGTCCTAACTGGGATCTGAATTGTGTGTGTCACATGTGGACCTCATGACTTCTCTGGCGCGTTATGTTTTTAGGTCCTCGTTTGCCCTGATTTAGCCTCAGAACATAGGCAAAAGGAAAGGTTGATCCTGCCTTATTTTTAAAGATTTGCACTACAGTAGTTCCTGGAAAAGTTCCAGCTTTCGAGTCAAGTGGAGGGTCAAAGCAGTGCACGGCAACGTCATGCCCGTGCGTGCCCAGCACTCGCCGTGTCCTGTTGGCTGCTCCTGCCTGTTAGATCTGGGCCTCGGTGTSAGCTGCGGGGGGCTGCGAGGGGCGTCGGGGCGCAGCGCGCGGCCAGGGGCAGCAGTCTGCCCTGCAGGGGCCCCGGCTGCCCCGACCTGCCCTCCCCGCACACCGCCTGCCCGACTGCTTCCCATCCCGTGCTCCACGCAGCCTCTTCCCGGCCTTCCCTCCCGGGCCATTGCATCGCACTGTGGGTGCTAGGGGTTCGACTTGTTTTTCCTCTTGCTTCTGTTTTAAGGTGTCACATTGTCTCGATAGATTTATAGGGACAGAAATCATGAACATGCACGTGAGGCCAAAGGAAAACACAWGAACAATGCTGTTAAGAATTCATGCTTTTTGAGTTAGTTAAGTTAGTCTTTATGTTTTAAGAAAATACTTTTTTTTTTTTAAATTGGATCCTAGTCTGGATTTCGCTTTTGCTCTGCAGAGGAACCCACGGATAYATGGCTCCAGAGGTGCTCCAGAAGGGAACCGCGTACGACAGCAGTGCCGACTGGTTCTCCCTGGGCTGCATGCTTTTCAAGCTGCTGAGAGGGTGAGTCCAGCCTCGTCACCTGCTTTGTCCGCTTGGCTTTAACATGAGCCTGGAACTCATGSCGCGTTTTGCACCCGAGACTCAGATAAGCTTGTTTTTCTTCCAAAACAAACCATTAACCAAAACCAGAAGTCAAGCCCGCTCCCTTTAGTAGGCGCACGGATGGGGCGCTGAGGAAGGCTGCAGCTCTCCAGGCGTGGCATTTCTCATGACTGCTCCTGACAGGCAATCCACTCATCCTTTGGCAACAGTTCAGTGTGTGAGATGTGGTGATGTTATTATTCATCACTTAACTGTGCTAGCTGCCCTTTTAGATCATGAACCTCATTTTCTGCTAAGGATCTTATGGTGGAAAGACTTTGCAGCATTATTCCTCATTATTCTTTTTTTAGCATGGTACTTGGTCTTTCCTTCTGCAGTTTTTGACTATTTTTTTTTGTAATGTGTGGATGCTTCCAGCCACGGAATTTGGACAATGTGAATGTATTAGTCTGTGAAAGTGCAATTACAGCTTTGTCAACGGGTACCTCATTGATAAACTTACAGGTGTAACAGATAGATCTGAATGGTCAACACGTAGTGATTGGCAAGTGTTGCTTGAAAACAGTAACCCGATATCTTACGGCTTGACGTTTATTAGTGCATTTTCTTATTTCTACAGTCACAGCCCTTTCAGACAACACAAAACCAAAGATAAGCATGAGATCGACCGGATGACACTCACCGTGGTAAGCGTCTTGGTGGCAATTGCAGTTCTGTTCTTGTTGCATACTGAGCTGCAGTTCTGACAAAAGGCCAGGTATTTATTCATGACCTGCTTTCTGGGGAAGAGCTGTATTTACACACACACACAAGGGCTGTGTTCACAAATGCTATTAAAGAAAAGCTACTTTCYTGTGTGGTGAAAGCAGATCAAAATACTTCCACAGTTTAATGCTTTTTTTGGACTACTTTTTTTTTTTCTTTCCACAGAATGTGGAGTTACCAGATTCATTTTCTCCTGAGCTGAAGTCCCTTTTGGAAGGGCTTCTGCAGCGGGATGTTAGCAAGAGACTTGGCTGCCAAGGGCGAAGGTAGGTGTCTTCTCCTCCTTGCACCTGTAACTTCCAAAACTTTTACTCTTTTACAATGGATGATTTAATGTGARGTACAAGTCAACTTCTTGAAAATTTTACTTTAGGAAAGAAAACACTGAAAAGTGAAATTGCATAATATTGCATTTAAGCTTGCTTTGATTGTGGAAATGTTACAAAATTCTGTCATTAACGTCACTTGTCTCTTTCCATTCAGTTCTCTGCAATCATGTTCATTTTGGGGGTTTTCATATATGTGTTATTATGGATGTTAGTACTTTTCACCTCTGTTCTGTTTTTACGTTGTTTTACCTGGTCTGTTTTGACATGAAGTTGCRCTACTTGATTTGTGCGTGATGATAACAAACACTATTACTTGTGTTGTTGCAGCTGTAATGATAGGGGTTATTCCACAAAAGATTCCCAGAAAGGCCCAAATACCTGCTTCWTTTTGAGCTGCCTCTATTTCAAATGGCAATGTTGCTATCTCCCCTACTCGGAGAGAAGCAGCGTTGTTGCCGTGAGTCCCTGAGGTGTTGCTGACACCTMTTTACAAAGCAATCTTTGCTTGATGTGAGGTCGGGAAAGAAAACCTTGAGAGAAGTAAACAACTGTTGAGAAACCGTTGGCAATGTGTGATGCCTCTTGAGTAACAGTCAGTCATGGAGATGGTGCAAGGTTATTCCAGGGATATATTTGGAAGTTTTTGTATCTCRGGCTCCTTGACGATAATCACCAAGCCTGAGATTACTTTTCAAGCTCAGGCTTATCAAGAGTAGTTGCTTATTTTGCTTATGAAACAAGTATGGTATCGAGTGCAGTGGAGTGAACATGTTGCTTAGAGTTAACCCACCGAATCTGGCMACAGAAGCACAGGGTTTGTCATCTGGAGAAATGGTGTGTTGTGGAATAACGAGCGTGATAGCTTCCCACACCTGCAGCCCTACCGGCACTGCCTCCATATGAGTCTTCTCTCTCTCTCTCTCTTTTTTTTTAAGTTTTACATAAAAAAMCAAAGTGTTGCAGTGATGTTTTCAAGTGGTGTAAATGCTTGACCTTTGAAAGCTTTAAGTTTCTCAAAGGTTTTTAAAAAACCCTTCATTTTGTTGACTTCAGTTCATTTATTTTGCAGCGCACAAGAAGTTAAAGAGCATCCTTTCTTCAAAGGGATCGATTGGCAGCAAGTCTATTTGCAGAAGGTGAAGGATTGAAGTAATAACTTTAGCTTCATAGTGAAGCAGTAAAGAAGCCTGCACAGGTAGCAGGATAGAAAACTTGGMGATTCCTGTCTCCGGCAGAGCTACCTGCTGTCAAGTGGCTGCTTTGTTTCTTCTGCATGATTCTCTCTAAACTAGTTCTTTTTCTCTAAAAAAAGTAAGGAAGATCCTCTACTGAAAGAATGGAGAACTACTGTGTACTGAAATTTAATTTCAAGTGGGGTTGTGTTATACGGTCATGTGTCATGTATATAACAGTAGAAAGAAACTATTTGTCCACAGAATGAATTTAAATGCTGTATGTTAATTTATCTGTAATTATGCTCCTGTTATTTCCAGTATCCTCCACCATTGATTCCTCCCCGGGGAGAAGTAAATGCAGCAGATGCTTTTGATATTGGGTCCTTTGATGAAGAGGACACTAAAGGCATTAAGGTACTCGACTGTGTGACCGGTCAGGAGCGGTGCTTAGGCTGTGGGGCTCGCCTGGCCCACGCGTGTGCCAGTTCTCTGCTTCAGGGGCACTGACACGGATCCTCTAAGGGCATACAGAATTGGGTTTGAGTTTGGAACCTGAATCACGGCTAATTGTAGAGCATGTTGTTGTGAAATGGTATCTTAGACTTGTTTGTTGTTTGCTTTTGCTTGCCATGTCTGTGTCTTTTGGTTATGTTTTAGATTGACRTAAGTCTGCCTTCTTATCAAAAGGTTTATATGATAAAGCAGATATATTAGGTGATCAGACAACTTTAGGGAAATCAGATTTTCAGAAATAATTAACAATTTTCAGTTTTAAAAATTCTAATTAGTTCCTTCCATGGGGGAGAAAAAGAAACATTTGTCATTCCTAAGACACTGATTGATTTAAATGCACATTCAGTTGTAATCTTAAGAAAACTGCCATTTTGACAAACATTGTGAAAGTGGCACTTTAAGGTCCTGAAATTTCAAAGTCTTATGAATAAAAATCTTAAAGGAAACAAGTCTGGAGTTAAAGGTACTGGCTCATTTGTGTTAGTGGAGCTACTGAGACGTTCCTGGAGCGTCCCTGGTGCTTGGAGGCACCGGGGGAATCGATGGTCGGACGTACCGACAAACCCATCCAGGGTTCTCTTCTCCARTAGATCCAACTTTATTCTTGTTACTACAGAAATGAGGCAGGAAAGAAAACAATTGCTCCAAACTTTCTAGGTTAAAAACTGCTCACTGTGCCTGAAAGAACTTGTCTGTCRGCATCACCTGTGGCATTACAGAAGTGGCATAAAAAAGATTTTACGTGCTTAAAGAGAACTGTGAGGAAGCCAGGTTAGCTTTGKCCCAGAAAACTCACAGCTCCAGCGTTGCCCTAAGAGGCTTCAAAAGCTGAAGCTCTGGAACGCTGCAATTCCAAGGACCGTTTTGCAAGGAGGAACGAGGTTGCCCTCTCTGTGCTAAGGGGTCATCGATTCCCAGCACGACACGGACCCGTGAATCGCAGTGCCAAATTGCCTCCGTGCCCGCTTTGTTCGGGCTGCCTGCAAGGTCTATTCTTAGCCCTGGGTCAGCGAGGGGTGTCAGCTGTCCCGGTGCCTGTCCCATGGCAGGACGTCGGCGATCCCGCCGTGCGGGGCGGCGCTCGCGGAGCGGCCCGGCCCGTCTCACCGGAGAGGCACCGGTGCCGCAGGGGCAGGGAGGGGGTTTGCTGGGCCCGGGGCTCCCACCTCCGCCTGGCTGCCGGCCCCGGCGCGGCCGCCGGCGCGCGCAGCCCGTGCCCAGGCGGACAGTGCAGTCTAGCGGGCTCGMCGGGCACTTCAGGAGCAGCCTCTGGTCCTGCTCTTCCTAGAAACCCCGGTTCTCTCCGGATTGACGTGGAAGCCGTGGAGGAGAGGCTGCGGAGAGGGTCGAGTCACCCCAGATTAAAACGTTATTGGGAAAACACTGGTTGTTTTGGTACCATATCGAAGTGTGCGAGGGCTGAACCCAAAATACTGCTGCCGGCAGGGCGCACGTGCTGCTGAGTGGGGATCCCGCAGCACTGGGTGCCTTCGGGGCCGTTCGGCAGCTGTGACTCGTGTGGGGGGAGAAGCAAAGGCAGCGTGGGGACGAGCTCTGCGGGAGGCACTGGTGAGATGTGGGGGTGATATTAAGCTGGAGAGCATGAAGAGTGTCTGTGTGTGAAGATCCTGTTTCATGTTACAGTCCTAGTACCACAGCCTCTATTTGACTTGTTTTCTCATTGGASCTTTTCTGCTGAGGAGGTTTTTAATGCAGTTGGCATTTTTAACATGCAGCACAGTTAAGGATGTGACAAAGTTAGGAATGTAGCTGCTTACGTTTTAAATAATTTAAATGTAGTGCCTGCCGAACAGGATGGTTAACCTTGAATAAGGATTTCTACAGCTATTAAACCAAAATGTTTTCAACCAGTGGCCTATTTTCTCTATATAAACTAATACCTTTGCTTAAATTAGTATCTCTGCTATCTAATGTTTGCACCTATTTGTCCTGGCTAGGTTACAGTTCAGTGCGTATTTTAAGATAATGCTGTTATATGAGAAACCTGCTCTGGTAGAGAATAGTCAAGCTTATTAAAATGTTGTATTTTTTGTGTTATTTTTTTCTATTGCAAGTTGCTTGATAGTGACCAGGAATTATATAAGAACTTTCCTCTGGTAATATCGGAGCGCTGGCAGCAAGAAGTAGCAGAAACGGTTTATGATGCAGTGAATGCAGACACAGATAAAATTGAGGCCAGAAAAAGGGCTAAAAATAAGCAGCTTGGCCATGAGGAAGGTAATCTATCAAATATATCGTGTTTTTTCATTTTGATCTTCTATTATTGGATACTAATTCATGTATTTGAAGTTCCAAACAACTGACTCTCATATTGCTCTCATTCACCAGGAATAGAATTCATTTAGTCTGTATCATGTTTCTTAATACTTGGAAACATCGTATGATGATATAACATTTTGGAAAATCCTCAGCACAATCTTTAAAGATGACTGTGTGCAGCCTTTCGTTGCCTTTGTTTATTCTCTATACTCAGAACACTGAGGTTTTGATTTCATGGTAAAGAGGATTGGAARACTGTATAGAGAACTTGTCTTGTTTGCGAAGGCTGCTGCAGGGTGGATTCTGACCTTTGCACAGAGCTCCTGCACAACGCTCTTAACCGTAAATCAGGTGTTATTTTGTTTTGCTTTCGAAGAAGCAAGTTCTGTGCTGGCCCAGGTGGCTGAGGCCGGGTTGGCTGCGTGTGTCCGTGCACATGGGAGCGCCGTAGCAAGGCCGGTGCTCGCAGAGCTGCTCCCGTGCGYTGTGGAGCGTGTCCCGCTCAGCACAGCGCATCTGCAGAGCGCCCGGGGCAGCACCGTGCTCTGCAGGCTGATGTTTSCTGTCTCCGCAGATTATGCGCTTGGGAAGGACTGCATCATGCACGGATACATGCTGAAGTTGGGCAATCCCTTCCTGACCCAGTGGCAGCGGCGTTACTTTTACCTCTTCCCAAACCGGCTTGAGTGGCGAGGAGAAGGCGAGTCGCGGGTGAGTGCGCTCGGTCGCGCAGGGAGCAGCAGTGTCAGCAGGCAGGAGAGACAAGAGGATCTTGGGGCAGGTCTGAGCTCCCCTACTCGGGCAGCCCCCGTGCAAGCAGAATTTGACCTTAGTGAAAGACCAGGGCACTTGAGTGACTCCTCAAGGTAACCTCTCCCTGGGGAACTACACTGCACTGGAAAAGCCCAAGGTTGACCTGAGAAGTCTGTCTGWTTTGTTTGTATTTTCAAAGGAGTTTGGTAGTTCATGGTGTTATTTTTCATTTAGGACTTCTGGACTATTTATACCAAAAAACATAAACTGGTAAGGTAATAAATGCTATAGCATTTTGTTTGAAATAAAATGCTATAGCAGCTTTAGTTTAGTTCAGCTGTGGTCATGTAGTCCAGGTGAATCGTTTGCGTAGTTATGTAAGGTTGGGAGATTTTCAAAATGTTCTTCTCATTTTTGTAAATATGTAGATCTCAAGTATTCCCTTTCAGGCCTTTGAAACAGATAGTAGGATTATCATTTTYCYTTTTTTTTTTYCCAGCAAGTACTTGGAAATACATAAAATTATTTGCAGCTCTCTTGTAGGAAAGTAGTGCATATTTTGTTTGTAGACACACCTATTTGCAGATTCCTATTTCATACTGTCATTGGTCTCTTTTGGCTTTTATTTCACTGCGTGCGTTCAACCARCCAAGCCCCTTGCTAAATATCTCCCTTACCTTATAATCTATTTTTAGTTCATGAATCAGTCTTCAGAAATAAAGAAATGTTTGTGTCATGACCATCGTGTTCATAACTTCATTCATATGGGTGGTCCAAAAAATGTTAGCTGTTGGCTTTGTTGATAAGCGACATTTTTTTTGCCAAATCATCTCTTATTGTTTGTTTCTCTGCAAATACTCTAGCAAAATCTATTGACAATGGAGCAAATAGTATCTGTTGAAGAAACGCAAATTAAAGATAAGAAATGCATCTTACTGAGAATTAAAGGAGGAAAACAGTTTGTCCTGCAGTGTGAGGTGAGACACTTGKTTTTAGTAATTGCGGATCAGATGTTTTGCATGTGAGTTGTTGCTGTCCTCACATTACATACCGACTGTGCAGCAAATCTAAGACTCAGCAAAACTAGGGAGGTTCTTCCTGTACTTYATTTTGAAAAGAGAAAATCTGAAGCTTATCAGCTGGTCATCACTAAAATTACAGATTCCAGTGTTACTTGTACAAAGTGAATTTTGGTTTTTTTCAGCTTTTAGCCGTGTATTACTTCTCACTAGACAGGCTTCTAAGGCCTGTCTAAGGCAACTAATGTGCTTGTAAGGGATAAAATAGGCAAGAGTTGAAACATTTTGACCAGTTCTCTTCTTTCTCTTGACTTGCCTCATTTGGGCTGAGTGATAGAAGCAAATGACTCCRTATTTTCAATATCTGAAGATACTTATTCACACAGAAAATGAAGATAGGTTGCTGAAGGTGGTGTACAAAAGAGAAGACCGTATTGGCAGTTTACTGTGAAGTGCCAAACTACTTCTGTGTCTCTTTCAGAGCGACCCAGAGTTTGTTCAGTGGAAAAAAGAGCTGACAGAAGCTTTCACGGAGGCACAGAGGTTGCTGCGTCGGGCTCCGAAGTTCCTCAATAAGTCCCGCTCGGCGGTGGTAGAGCTCTCCAAGCCGCCCCTCAGCCACAGGAATAGCAATGGTCTGTAGAAGACAGAGAGCACCGAGTCCTCGTAGGGAACGCTACGTGTCGCGCTTCACAGAATCATTGTTAMTGAATTACTTTGTGCAGTCCTGGAAGCAGGATGTCCCTAGGAGAAGAAGAATTAGATGTTTACAGCATGGGATGTCAGAACTCGGTACCCGGCGGCCGCGAGGACGGGAGCGGTGGCAAGTGAGTGGGTGGCCCGGCGGTGGCGGGAGCTCCCGGGCGCGGAGGCTGCGTTTGCTCCCGTGCGTCCCCGCACCCTGGCGGTGCTGGCGAGCGGTCCGTTACCTAGAACTACTGGTGGAAGGAAAATACTGTTTTCTCTGCAATACCTTTGTTTGGTTTATGCCAAGCCTGGAAACGGAAGTGGGTACTGCTGGTTGGGATTTACACTTCTGTGTCTGGTGTGGACAAACCCCTGTTCAAGTCTGGACGGAGCTGCAGGCTGGCCGTGCTGGAGGACGCTGGATCTGTCGTGTTGCCATGTTCTTTCCAACCGTTACTGCTGACTTTACTATAACCTTTCTCCATACTGCTGATCACCAACAGTGTGACTCTGATGCACTTCCAAGTACTGAATTCTAACTGTCCTGTGGTTTAAATGTTATTGCGGCTTCATGGAAACGCTGAAGTCAAATTACTCACTTGGTTTGTTGTACTCACTAATAGTAGCTACCACCGTTTTGCTTCTTCTACGTATATGCAGTACTATAACTGACACAATAGAGTAATAATTGGTGAAGAGGAATTTGTGGTAGCTTCATCTAGTGCTCTGTTGTATACATTGACTATTTTAGCACAGTTTTTAAAGAGCAGATTCCTTTTGACAAGTTTACAGTGAATATAAAGACAGTTCTTTTCCATTTCAGGTCAACTGCACTTTTTAAAAATTAAAAAGAAGTTGTTCAAATCCAATGCATTCTAGTGCATGTACTGGGTTCAAAGGTATGAGTACCTTGGTACGTGTTCCRGATCACTCTTCAGTTACGGGACTTGTGGCTCCCTCCCTGTTTTTTACAAAACCGAAGGCACGTGTGTTCTCCAGCCTGAGTATCCCGGCCTCTGGGGGTAGCCGCGCTCGGAAGAGCCGTGTGCACCTCGTAGGGATCAGCTTGCAGGATTTTTAGTTTGCTTTTCTAGAGAATTCAGAATGTCCACACGGAAAAGAGTTGGAGAAAACTGAGACGGGAGCTGACAGAATGAGTTGGTCACATGCCAGAGCTACATTAATTTTATTTAAGCCATCAGTCATGTCGTGCAGAAACTGTTGTTCTGCAGAAGTGAAGATACGATCTCTAATTGTCAGACAACTTTTAAGCATRTGAAGTCAGCTTTCCCCTAGTTGGTGCGGTGATTTTTTATGATTATTTTTCTCACGGCGGAGAGAAGTCGGGGCTGAATTTGAGCGTCCTGCAGGTTCTGTGAGCACCGAGGCAGGTTTCCCGCCCCGTGGCCGCGGTGCCGCTCTCGCGGTCCCTCGGCGCGGTGCGGATTGCCCCTGTGCCGGCGGGCGCAGAAGCGTCACCCGCGCCGCTCGGTTTCCTCCCTCTGCTCGCGCGTCGCCCGAGTCCAGGGCCGGCTCCTTCCGCACCCGGATTGGCGGAGCCGCGTGGCTTGTTCCAGAGGTTTTGCCTCTCGTGGACGCCGGCGTGAGGAAGGCAGASGGGTTTGCGTCTGAACATGGGATCAGCTAACGTCTTTGCGTGTCCTGCGCGTCGGCAACTGTGCAAGTCCTCTTGCTGTAATCTGGCATAGCGTAAAAGGAAAAACGCGTTTTGGAAAATACCTCATGTCCATCGGATAGTATTTTTAATGATATTCCCCGTTTATTTTTTTAATTACGTTATAGAAAAGAGTACTAAGCTATGAATCCTCCTCACTGGCAAGTGACGTCTAGGGTCTAAGCATCCTCCCTAAGGAGCAGTCATGGTATTTACTGAGTTTTGGAATAGAAATCGTCTCTCTCTGTTGGCACTGCCTGTGTACTGCGTATCCTAAAGTTTTTTTTCCTACAATACCATCCAAAACTCTTATTTTTCATGCTGATCTGAGAAGAAAGCTCAGATTATGRTAAAATCTACTCTTATTTCTCTCCTAACTTATTTTGCTTGTGTTTTTGGAGTGTGCTGCCTTCTCTGTGTTTCTCTGTTAATTATTTTGCGTAGCTGCTTGTTATGGTGAAGGGGTTTGGGAGCAGCTGCTGCTTTCTGACGTGACGCCCCGTAGCTGTGGGGTTGCTGCTGTCGGGCCGTGTCTGCTATTGAGAAACCCAGATTTTACCCGAAACCAAGGTTGGGCCTGGGCTTGCAGGAGCGTCTCGGGTGGCCCTGGCGCGCGTTGCTGGTCTCCTTTCCTGCCTTGTTCCCTTCGCTGGTGGTTGCAGCTCTGGCTGTGCCGGCCGGCAGCGCTGCGGGGACAGGCCAGGGCTGGCAAGGARATACAGAACTTGTTGTGAGTGGTCTCAGACCCGACCTGAGGGGAAGCAGATGTTAGTTTATGACCCACGTGCAACGTGTGGAGAGGGAGCGAGAGACGGGTGACCTGAGCAAAACCTCTGGTGCGCACTGGAAAAGTGACGATCCCAGGGACACRCGGAAAGAATTGGATCTCCAGCCATTCAAAACAGTATTTGCTGCTGCTTTTAACGGGTAGTTCCTATTTTAAATACCAAATTCTTTCTCTCTCTCTCTTATTTTAATCTATCCACATTCACATTCTGTGTCCTGGTTAGACTTTCAGGAAGGAAAGGTGCAGCCGTAGTGGACGTGGYTGCGCGTAGGCAGACTCTGCGTTTTGGAGCACGAGGAGGCTGTTGTGGTTGGGGCCGGGTTGAGCGCTGCGCGGGCGTCGCCGCGAGGCCCCGGGCGCAGGGGCTGCTCCCCGGCCGCTCCGTCTCTGCGGCAGGCCGGGCGCTGGCAGCGCGCTCGGCGCGGGGCGGCGGCGGAGCCGCGGCTCTCGGAGCATCCGCCCGCGCGGGGCTGCAGCGGCTGCCGGGGAGCCGCGGCCCCGTCCCGTGTGCTTCTCCCGTCGGCACTTTGATTTGCGGGAGTTACCGGGAGTTACCGCCGCTCTGCAGGACGGGCATACAGCAGAATCTCGCCAAGATCAGGGAGGTTTCCTGAGCTGGAAAACAAGGGTGCAAGAGGCTGTTCCCGGTTGCCTGGTGTTCCCCAGGCACCGCGGTGGGCTGTGGTGTCCCGTCACTGCAGGTGTCAGCTGGACACGTTTTATTATGTAGGTTCATTCAGCACTCTTGCTGCAAATCTGCCAGACTGTTAGTGTTTCTTCCAGTCCTTGCTCTAACTGCGGTTTTCCGAGTCCCAAGGCCCTTCTGGCCGCCCTAGGCTCTGCCTTCGTGCCGCTCGCCCAGGCTTGGCCTGAGGCTCCGGCTTCATCCGCTGCCTCCCGTGCTCCGCTGCTGAGGTGGGTCCCTCCGCTGCCGCCGCGGCGCTGCGGCCGCTTCGCTCTCGGCACCGGTGTCGGAGCGGCGCGTTGGGCCCAGGGCCGGCTCTGAGCTCGGCACCGGGCTGGGCTGGACGGGGCGAYGCCAGGGACCTCCCTTGGGCACAACCCGTCCTCGGGTCAGCGGTCTTTGCTCTTGGTCATCGGATTGCTTTTGTTTACTGTGAGCACAGGCCCTTGCAGCCCAGTGAGTAGGTGGTGGGAACTAGTGTGTACCTGGTGCTAAAACCCCTTCTGTCCGAGTGGTGGTCCTGTCAAAGCGGCTGCTGTTGCTGTCGAAGGAGCTGCGGGGGCTGTTGGTGCTGCGCTCCGGAGCGCCGGGAACGGAGCCGTGGGCTCCGGCCAGCGCAGGACGGAGCCCGGAGCGCGGGATGCTCCGCGGCCTCGGTGGTGGGAAACGCGKCCGCGGGAAGGGAGGTACCCGGAGCGCGGCTCAGCTCAGGCCCTGCATTCTGCTCCGGCTCCCCTGCTGAGCCGTTCCCTTGCTGTGGGGGTTGGAAATCCCTGCTCCTTTCGCCCGCGTTCCCCCGGCCGGCGGCGGCGGTGCCGTGACTTGGACCTTGGAACGTCCCTCTCTGAGTAGCCGCGGGGGAAGGACTGTTCGGAGCTGGACGGAGGCAGTCAGTACTGCTGGTTGTGTTGGTAATGTAAGAGATGAGCCACTTCTACGAGTGGAAAAAATCTGAAAAACATATTTTGAAAAAGCATAGTATTAATTTTAATATTGTAAAAAGTGGAAAAATAGCTAAAATATACAGAGAGCCTATGTATATCCGAGCGTCGGAGGAATTTCAGGATGATCTACTTCTGTTTTCTGTTCGTTTCTCTTCCATGGTGTACATATTGTGTGGACTGAACATTGGCTGTTTTAATACTATTGTTAAATTGTATTTTTATTTTGTGTTAAACTAATCATCACAGACTCAGCTTTATTTTGTTTATGTAAAGGTTGCTATGCGATGTAGGTATAAAACCAAGAATTCTATTTTAACAAAAGAAAAAAACATTTTATATTATTTATTAAATACATGTTTCTCCAACTTCGGACATTCCATGGAATCCCTGCTCCGTATGTGTATAGCTTGTTTGAGGAAACGGCAGTTCCTTTCAAATAGGATCAGCTTTATTCTGTTTTTCATAATAAAGTCGAACTCATTCCCGTCGCTCTGTCCCGTTTACCACTTTCTTCTTAGCACGTGGCCCTTGGTGCATCTCCAGGGCCATCCCTGAGCGCAGGGGATGCGGCAGCCTCTCGAAGGGACCCCGGGTGAACGTCCCGCTTGGCCGATGCTCCCAGGTTTCCCCCRTCCCCCGGGAGGGAGGCGTTACGGCCCGGAGATGGTCTCGGAGTCGGTGCCGGTGGAAGGGGCAGCCCGGGCGCTTCTGGAAAAGCCCCGTCGTGGCGGGGCCGAGGAGGCGGCGGGGTGGGTTTGCCTCCGGTGGAGGCAGAGCCCCTGGGTAGCGGCACTGCTGCTTTAGGCCCTTTCCTTTTCACGGAAAAGAGAGGATTTGTCCCTAAAACCCAAGGTTGCAGCCTGTGTAGGCAGCGCCTTGTGCCGCAGGGAGGAGCCRGGTCCGTCCCCACGCGGGTCCTGGAGGTCCCTCCATCCCTCGAGGGAGCCGCGTCCCCGGGAGGGGGTCCGGGGCCTGTGTGCCCCGGAGCGGCCGCAGGACCGCAGGACATGCCAGGGAGCTCGAGCGCTAACGCCGCGGGCGCGGGAAGCGTCCCGGGCCGCACCCCCGGGGGCCAGCGGCGCCTCCGCCCCCGCAGCCTCCCTGCCCCTTTCCCCTTCTCCCACCTCTGCCTGTCTCGCTCTGGAAAACTGCTTGGGAGCAGCCAGAGCGAGGCAGGAGAGGCCGAGGCCGGAGCCCTCACGCGCGGCCACGGCCCCAGCACGGAGCTGCCGTCCSTTGGGAAGCGCCGGCTGCGCTTCCGCCCCAAAGGGACCCAAACGGGGCAGGGCAGGGTTGGGACCCGCTCGGCAAGGCCGAGCCCGGGGGGGCTCCCCTGCCCCGTTCGGGAACAGGACAAGCCAAAAAYGAGCCTGAAAAACAGAATAAAGTAAGAATATCCTAGGAGAGGCGATTCCTGAGCACTGTTTAGTGACTAAATACAGCTCAAAAAAAATCGGAGGAGCAGATTATTCACACAAAAAACTACTAGTGATTTTAAAAGTATATATATATATATATTGAAAGAGATCCTGTTTTCAATGTATAATTTAATGGTAAGAAAAGCCAGTATCTGTAAATAACTTTAGATATTGTATCTCTGAGAGTCACTGTTTCCTGTACCTTGCTCTTTCCTATTTATTGTGCGGGGGGCGGCTCCCTGCTGCCCGTTGGCTCCGCGGCCGCGCGGGCTGCGCCGGGGCCGCCGCAGCCGAGCCCGCCGGGCTGGAGAGCTCTCGGGGCGCGCGGAGCCGCTCTGTGTCGGTCGAGTGCGCTCGTGCAAGAGAAACCCAATAAAAGTCCTTTGCGTGTGCGGTGCCGTTTGGTTCTTTGCGGCCCCGCGTCGCCCCGGCACTCGCTGCGGCAGGGCCCGGGCTCCGGTCAGTGGCGCTCGGGTCGGCTCGAGCCTCCTGCATGGAGGGCTTAGGGCAGAGTGAGGTGGAAGGGCTCAGGGAGCGGAGGAGCTGCCGGCGGGGAGGCCGCCGAGGCCGCTGGCGCTCGGGGAGCCCGTGCGGTCGGGGCCGTCACCACGCGCCCTCCCCTTGTCTCTTGCAGGTGCGGGTGGACGCRGTGCCCGTGGGCAGCTCCCGCTCGCGGCCTCCCCCATCCCGGCGCCTTCTCCGTGCGGACGGGCCGAGCTCTTATCAGGTGCTGCTGAGCCGCTTTGAGGAGCCGTCGGGCCCATATTGGGTAAGCGCCGAGCGGCAGCGGGGCCGCGTCTTGCAGCGCGCGGGCCGGGGGCTGTGCGGGGCGCCCGCTCCGTCCCTGCGTGCCGCCCTCCTGGCGCTTCCCTTCCATGGCTATTTTGGGCGCTGCGCTCAGGTCGGTGGTGGCCGGGAGCTGCGGGGGGCATAGGGGCCTCCCCTGCCCGTCCCGCCTGCCCTGGTATGGGGCCAGCCCGGGGCTATGACGTCCCTGGGCCCCAGTGCTACCCGGGCTGGGTCCCGGGGGGCTGCGGCTGCCCCATCCCGGCTGCCCYGCTCTGCTCCTGCTGCAGTGTCTCCGAGCGCGGCCCCGGACCCCACAGGAGGGTCTGGGTGGATGGAGCGGGGTGGGGAGGGAGAGGACGGGAGGCAGGCGGGGAGGCAGCACCGCCGCAGCTGGAGCCGGAGCTGCGCAGCCCCCGCGCAGCCCCCGCGGGGCCGCGGGTATTTTTAGCGGTGACAAGTGTCGGCCCAGCTGCCGCCCAGGGGCGGGGAGGGCAGCGCGGCAGCTCGGCCGCCTCGTCACTGCCGCCACCGTCCCCGCTGCGGAGGGTCCCGCCGCCGGCCACGGGCACCGGCCCCTGCCCCACACAGGTACCACCCGCGCGGCCCCCACGCGGCCCGGCGCCTCCCCGGCTGCCCTCGCCGCCAGGATGGGGCTGGTTCTAGGTGGGAGCCAAGGGCTCCGGGAGCTGCCGCTCACGCGGCCGCCGGGGCAGGGAGGGCTGTGGGGGCTGCACCAGGGTCCCGGGGCCTCTGAGGCTCCCGTGCAGCCGCATCACGGCTCTGGGCTCGCCCCGGTACCCAGGGAGCCGCCCGCAGCCGCTACGTGCCGGGCAGCACCGGGTCTGCACCGGGGCTCGGGTGAGGCCGGGCCGCCGGGCCTCCCTTTGCCCACGTGCAGAGTGGGGCTGCCGGTGCCGCCGCCGTCCCCAGCCCCGTGCCCAGGCGGGGCGGCTCCAGGGCAGCGTTGGGCACCGGGAGGGCTCCGTGGGCCCCGATCCGATCCCCCCTCCCCGCGGCGCTGGCAGAGCCCGGCACGCGGCACCGGGGCCTTCGCCCAAGAAGGCAAGTGCCAGGTCAGCTGGGACGGGGCCGTTGCGGCACTCCTGCCCTTTACTGTACATGGAAATAGCGGCGGCGCCGCGGGCGCGGGCCAGGCAGCGGTGGTGCCGCGGCGAGCCCTGGCCCGCGCCGCGCCTGAATGATGTGCACAGGTGAAGCGCGGGGCGCCGAGCGGGGCCGCGCTCCCGCACGCCGGGACACGGCGGCCACGGGCTGCGCGGGGCCCCCGCCCGCCCCAGCGGCCCCTCCCRCGCCCGGCCGAGCGCGGTGTCCGCAGGGAAGAGTGCCGGCCCCCGATCACTAACGCTCTCCTCTGTTCTCTCCCTGTCTCCGGGCCCGGCGCGGTCCCGCGCAGTGTCCGTGGTGCCGCGCAGGGCCCCGCCATGGCCATCTCCTCCCGCCTGGCGCTCTGGGAGCAGAAGGGAAGTGTCCGCCCCCGCCCCCGCCTGCTCCCCCCGCCGCTGCCTCCCGCTCTGCGGCCCCCCGCGCTCCCCTCTTCTGCTTTGGGCGATTCCCCACTCGCTGGGCCTGTAAAGGGCTGGTCCTGGCTGCTGCGGTTGGTCCCTGCACGGTGGCGCATCCCGAGGGCCTGGAAAGCAGCTTGCTGGGAGACCCGGCAGGGTGCAGGCCCGGGGCTGCGAATGCCCCGAGTCTGTTCTGGTCCCACACGGGTTGGACCTTCCCGGTCCTTGGCAGCACGCGCAGGCAGCTCGGGGCAGAGGCAGCACCAGGAGCACGCGGGCTGCTGCTGCTGAGGCAGGAGCCCCGGTGCCACGTGCTCCCGCCTGGCTGCCCTGGAGCTGGGGCCGCTGCGGGGTCCTGGCGGCGCTTCCTCGCAGGGCTGCTCCTCCTCGTGCTTTCCGTCCTGCTGCTCGYGAGGCCTCCCCGCGTGGGCCGGGGTGCTGCGGTGAGCGGAGCCGCGGCCGCGCTTGCTGCCGAGCGGAGCTGAGCACGGCCGGGCGCTGCTGCTGCTCCTGCTGCGCCGGCGCTGCCGCTCCCCCCGCGCCGCTGCCTCCCCGAGCGCCGCGAGGCCGTCCTGCCCTCCTGCTGGTGCTTGGCAGAGCCCGGGCCGGGTGCTCAGCCCGGGCYGTGCCCCCCGCACCATCCCTGCAACGCGGCCTCCGCTCCCGCCAACAGATCCGGGAGGAGGACCGGGGCCCGCCGCCCTCCTCCCCGCCGCTGCTCTTCTCCGTCATCCCCGGAGGCTTCATCAAGCAGCTCGTCCGGGAGACCGAGAAGGAGTCCAAGGAGGCGAAGCTGCGGAGGCAGGCGAAGGAGAGCGCCAAGGAGGAGGTGGGCAGCGAGGGGGTCGCGCCTGGGCTCCGCGCTGCCCCCCGCAGCTGCGGCTCGAGCTGCCCCTGCCCGGCCGGAGCYACCGCTGCCGCCTGGGGGGTCCCGTCCCCTCTGTGCACGTGGCAGGGGCGCAGGGCCCGCAGCCGGGCAGGGCCGATGCGCAGCAGGGAGCCAGCGCCATGGGGTGCCCCTGCGGTTGGTGCTGCCCCCGGGCTCTGCTGGGCTGCTGGGCTTAGACATGGCCGTGGGTGAGCGCGTGGGTGGGCGGGTGGCCGAGCACACGGGTGGGTGAGTGCGCAGGCGGGTGCTGGGTGGGCAGGCGGGTGGGTGAGCGCATGGGTGCCAGGCAGGTGGGTGGGTGGGCACGCGAGCGGGTGCCGCATGGGCACCAGGCACCTTCCTGCGCCTCCCTCAGCCCCCTGCGCTGTGTCCACAGGCTGCGGGGGCGGCCGAGGGAGCCGCGCCGGGCACGGGGCAGCTCCCGCACAACGGCCCCGGTGGAGCCAAGCAGGGAGCTGCCACCGCCCCCAGCACCGTCCCCGCTGCCGCTGCTGCCCCCAACGCTGGCAAAACCGCAGCCCCGGCCCCCAAGGCGGCTGCCACCCCTCGGCCAGAGCCCCCCGGCGCCCAGAGCAGCCCCCAAGGCCCCCGCGTGGGCGGCAGCCCCCCCCCGCCTCCGCGGTGCCGCCGGGGCCCGGCAAGCGACAGAGAGGTACCAGAGGGCAGAGGAAGCACCAAGAAGGAGGCGGCGGCCCCAAAGTGCCGTGAGGAGCCCCCAGGCAAGGGCAAGAGTGAGGGGGCACCGGCCAAGAGGGAACCCGAGAAAATGAAGAAAGAGGAGGAGGCAAAGAAGGAGGCGACGGGCACCAAAGRTCCCGGGAAAGCCAAGAGAGAGCCATTGGATGTCAAAGATCCTGGGAAAGTCAAGAGAGAGCCAGAGGACATCAAGGATCCCGGGAAAGAGCCATTGGATTCCAAAGATCCCAGAAAAGCCAAGAGAGAGCCTTTGGATGTCAAAGATCCTGGGAAAGCCAAGAAAGAGCCATTGGATTCCAAAGATCCCGGAAAAGCCAAGAGAGAGACAATGGATGTCAAAGATCTTGGGAAAGCCAAGAAAGAGCTGTTGGATGCCAAAGATCCTGGGAAATCCAAGAAAGAGCCTGCAGACATAAAATATCCTGGGAAAACCAAGAAAGAGCCATTGGATGTCAAAGATCCTGGGAAAGCCAAGAAGGAGCTGGGAGATGTCAAAGACCCCGGGAAAACCAAAAAAGAGGTACAGGGCTCCAAGGTGGAGCAAGGAGGGAGCCGGGGAACGTTGGCAGCGCTGACACAGGAGGTGAGGAAGGTCCAGGAAGACCCTGCGGGAAAGGAAGAGGAGGCTGCAGGGAGCGCAGACCCCCAGCAGGTATCGGTGCCCGGGAGGCGCCCGCTCATCCTGCGCGCGGTGCCGGCGTCTCACGGGGATGGGCGGCCGCGGGCTGCCCTGGACCCCGGTGCGGCTCTGCCCCGCTCTGCCYGCTCTCTCCACAGGCGCCGCGTGACGCCTGGTACGAGGCCGACCGAGTGTGGCTGCTGCAGCAGGACGGGTTTGCACTYGGTAACGTTCCCCCCCTCCTCTTTGCTGCCCGGAGCCCCGGGCAAGGGGCATCCCGGCTGCTCTGCGGCGTGCGGGGCGCCCGCGGGGCCGCTGCGGGTGCCGGCAGGGCCGGACGCATTGCGGGGTGCCTGCGGGCGCCGCGCCGCTCCGCTCAGCACGCGCGTCCCTCGCAGCCACGCTGCTGAAGCCGGACGTGGGCACGCCGGAGCCGCCGCCGGGCCGCGTGCGGCTGCGCCTGGAGGCCGACGGCAGCGTCACTGAGGTGGACGAGGACAGTGTGCAGCGGGTGAGCGCCCGGCCACGCTCCCTGCCAGGCCCGCAGCCCCCGTCCCCTCCGGGCTCTGCGGGGATCCGCGGGCGGCCCCGGTAGCGCGTCCCCCCGCTCTGCCCGCAGGCCAACCCGCCGAGCCTGGACCTGGCCGAGGACCTGGCGTCGCTGAGCAGCCTCAACGAGGGCAGCGCRCTGCACACGCTGCAGCGGCGCTTCGGCGCCCGCCTGTGCTGCACGCGCGCCGGCCGCAGCCTGCTCGCCATCCGCGCCGCGGTGAGTGCCGTGATGCGCCGTGCCGCGCTGTGCCATGCCGTGCCGGCAGGGGGCATCCCGCGCCCACCACGCGCGGCGCCTCCCGCGTGGGCCCGGGCGCTGACGCGGCCTCTCCCGCTGCAGG